>CAAE01015019.1:4396795-4438763 GCA_000180735.1 Tetraodon nigroviridis
AAATACAAAAAAGGGATATCAATATAGATGTGCAAACACTTAAAAACATGTCCTTTAGGAGCAGATGTCTTTGCAGCTGCATGGAAATATCAAAGATAAATGCAACAAAATGAATCAGTGTAACAAATATGAAGCTAAAATGATTTTTAAAAAAAAAGATGAGGACATGAGGAAGCGGTGACACTGGGGTGCAGCTCACCTTCTTCCTGGCCAACAGGAGGTCTTGGTAGATGTTGGATCGCAGAAAGCGTGCATAGCTGTCACTTTTCATTAGCTTGAAGATGTGCTCCTGCAGACAGAGAGGTGGGGGCACCACGGGAAGAGCGGACGTTAACACACCCGTTCCGTAAAACATGCCTGGTTAATCCTGGGGTGCACGCTTCAGAGCACCGGTGACGACATGAGCCGAAGCTCTGCCTGGCAGCCACCACCAGAAACTGGAGGGAAACCGTCCATTCATGGCATTAGCTGCCTCGTTAAGCCCCAGCACAAACACACTCAACCATTCTTCTTCCCTCCTTTCTACTTTTGTCATCGGAGTGAAGTGGATGAGGTGAAGGGCTTGTGTGGGTTGTAAGCAGATGTGCATGCAGAAACCAGAGGAGCCTCTGAGAAGGGGGCCAGCCCACCTGAGCGTCCTCGTAACTGTATCTTCCAGGGTCCTTGAGGTTCTGGCTGGTGCGCTCGTAGCTGTGGGAGTCCAGGTTGATGGAGCTGGGAGCTCCTTCGGCCAGGAACTCCTGCCAGATCTCCTGAGCCCTGGACGCCACGTCTTGTAGCGGCCGGCGCTTCAGATCTTGCACCGCTAACCAGAACCTGAGACAGAAGGTAGTCATGTCGCTCGTATAGCATTTCAGCATCGAAACACATGTTTTATTTCCTGCAAGAAAACAAAAGCAATGATCAAAAGCTAAAAAGCTAAACATGTGAATTATTGGCCACACCGTAAATTCTCTGAGCTGAACTCTGACTCCAGGAACTTCAGGAACTGGTCCCGTCCCATCGGATCTTTCAGCGCCTCCTCCAGCGAGAAGCCCCACCTCTTCACGCGCTGCTGGCTGGGCTCACGGCTGCTCCAAAGGGAACACGAAAAATGGAAAAGAGGATGAGCTCTTTACCGGGTTTGGTCCCCCCCCCCCCCCCGCTGTGCTCGGGGGTTGTTTTTAATCTCCTGGTCTCACCTTGCCTCCATGTCCCAGAATGAGGTGTCATCAGTGATCCAGGGGTTGGAGGGCTCGATGGCTGACAGGAAGGGGTCATACTCCATAAACTGCTCGCTGTAGCTCATCAGACTGTCGGCCACTTTGGAGACCTTCATACAGTGTCTGTCCAGCTGGATGTTCAAGAAAGTAATCTGGGGAGGAAGAGTAATGAGGACGCTAAATAAGAGAAGAGCTCATCAGTCTGCGTCCCCGACCGTCTCCGTGATTAACGGCCGAGGTCGGCTGGTGGTAATGACCTACGGGTGGAGGAGGGGGCAGCAGTCACTGTGACTTACCTCCTTCTGAACGTCCTCTTTGGTGGGCTTCCTCATTGGCTGGGAGCTGAGGTGGAGGGGACTGGGCTGGCTCTGGCCATCGTCTGGGAGCCCGTATACCGACTAAGGGAGACGGCAAGGACGTGTTGATTTTTAATAAAAGTTTATTATCTATCAAAATGATGGATGTAGGAGGAAGATTTTGAAGGAGTTTAAATAAGAACTAGGCAGGACTGGAATACAGGTTATAAGGCGAACTGGTTGAGGAACTAATAAAATCCAATTTAAGGTTTCATTTAAAAATATCCAATGACCAAACAAACCCCCCCCCCAAAAAAACAGAATGCATAAACAGTAATATACATAGCTCACCTTTTTTACCCTGTGGGGGTTCTTCTCCCTTCGGCACTTGCGGATATCCATCTCTGTGGTGTTGACACAGCCTGGCTGTGGGTGTGTGTGGGGAGTGGGGTGGGGAGGAGGGACAGAGCGCTCAGATTTTTTGTCCAGACTGTCTTTTTCCAGGATTCATCCTGTTCCTTCCCCATCGCATCTGCTCAGTGCTTCTGCTCTTGTTGCGGTTACTCACCACCGGTCGATGGACGTCCCAGAATGCCCTCTCCTGGCTGTCCAGAATCTTCCTCTCCGCCTTGTCCTTCTTCCTGTCGATCCTGCCATCAGCAGAAGGAAGCCACAGGGAGAAATATCCAGGATGAGACACAGACATGCAAACACGCCAGACAAAGAGGACAGAGCGGCCGGGGGGGCCGTCCTAACCCGTCGGGCCTCAGCAGTCCAGCCCTGGGCTGACCTCAACTTACATAACTGACATTTACTGATCGACCCTGGTTCAGGTATCCTTTAATCTGCAGGGGGGGGCAAAATACAGCTTTGCCATCCCATGTGAAAAAGATCACGTTTCAAAAGAGACAGCTTTTCCAGATAAGGCTAGAGAAAAGGAAATTTTCTTTGCTTAGTGATAAAAAATAGGGTTGTACTTCTAGCTACCAGCCACTAGAGGGCAGCCTGATTGAGAGGCAAACGTTTGAGCGTGTTTATTTCTGCAGGGGAAGCCTCCAGTCAGAAGTGGGCATAAAAAGTGAGCCCTGCTAATGGGAAGAGCACTGACCCGTCACTGGAGCGACAAACCTCGGGGAAATAACACCAAACTCATGCATGAGCATAAATGTAGAAACCTGATTTCATTCAAATTTGCCCAAACGGCTTCACCGCAGTGACTCAAGCACACCAGATAATCTTTCTACACACACACGCACACACACACACACACACACACACACACACATCAACACACACACACGTGCACTCACTTGACTTGAGCCTCAGCTTGCATGAAGATGAATTCCCACTTTCTGGCGAAAGCCCGCTGCAGCCGAGCGAGGTTCTCCTGCAGGGGCCGGTCAGAAGCAGCGTTAGCCCCGGAGCTTATCTTAACTCGAAGCCTTTAGGTGATTACATTATCCATCAACTGCTGCAAGATAGCTTTGATTGGTAATCAAATGATGGATTTATTCAGGATAAGGATTATATAACGAACGCCCAGAATAATACTCTGTGAATGCGGCAGAACGGACCTGCTGGGCCGCCATTGGGGGAAACAGTATGACAGTATCAAAGCTAGCAGCGGTGATGAAGTATGCATCCACCAAAGACGTTATCAGTGTGTGTTTGTGAGATAGAGCCCCGGGAAAGAACCCTTTAGTTCCAGGAAAGAAGGCCTGAGCCATGAGCTGCAACAAAGACGAACTTAATCGTGGTGTGGCGGTAGTTCGAGAGCAGACAGAAGAGTCAGTCCATGTTGTCAACCGTTAAAGTCACCACATTAGCAGGATTCTGGAAGTTAAAGAAGGCTTTCTCCTATTATCCCTCACCTCTATAGATTCAGGGAGTCAGCTGGAATCATTTTAAGTGCATGGCAATGCTTTCGTGTAACAATCAGAGATCATCACTACATTAATGACCCCTTTTGAGGCTGTATTGATCTGCTGATGCTACAAAGCTGCTGCATGAGTTTACATTTTGTGCCCACTCAGTAGCTGTATCCTACCAACTGCGCGAAGGAGCTAGGACTTTTAGGAAAGTCTGTAATTAGATGAGTGCTTTTTGCTGAAGGGGATGATGCATTTTGGCCTTCCGGGGACTCGGAGGAAGAACTGAACACATGTGTTTTTCAGCAAAAGCAGGATATTGTCATTGCGGTCATCACTTTCTGACAAACAATGGAAAGAGGAGCGGACTCACAGCCTCGTAGTCGGCGAGCTCCAGCCTGGCCTTATTCTGCATGGTGCGCTTACACAGGTAAATAGCTGGAGGTGAGGGAAGAGAAAAGGAACATAGAGATATCAGCAGACGACTCATTGGTGGCGTGGTTCTGCAGAAATAAAATAAACCTCTAAAACATCAGCATCTGGAGAAGGCCTCTACAGCCAGCAGAAATGTGTGACACTGACTATTTAATTTTTTAGGCTAATCCAGTCCCACGTGATTGACTTTGGACTAGAACATAGATGCATCAATGCTCTTTGGTGCCGGCTTCAGATCTACAGTCAGGAGGAGGGTCCCAGTGGTCCGCAGCATCTCACTCACCATAGTCTGTGTTTTCAGGCTCCCAACAGTTTGAAGGCCAGAAATACGGAGACTGGAGAGACAGAAACAGACCTTGTTTATTCACTTTTCTGATCCGCCTTACACTCTTTTCGGGAGCTGTTCAGGATGGATCTGCCCCCCTGGCCCTAGTGCTCGATGGCGGCTTTACAGCTCTCTCTATATATACTTAACCCTCCCTCGCAAAAGATTCAAAGATTCCTCTTGGCCCATAAATAAAGGATCCGCGCATTCTTAATAGGGGGCAGAATGAGAGGTTAGTGAGAGTGGAACACATCTATCAGCGCTTCCGTCCCCCTCAGCTGAACGTGCTTGTTTGAGTGTCGCCAGTAAAAGCTTAACATGCTCTAATTTAGCCCTGCAGGAAACATCTGCAAACATCTGCAGTTTAAACCAGGTCTTCCAACAGTATGGCGACTGTTTAAAACCAGTTTCCAATGCCTAATCCTAATAGCAACGCAGGCCGGTCGTGCACGGTGGGCTCTGCCAATGCTTCGATGACACGCGGCTGTTGCATCACAGCGACATCAGAGGGAGTATTTTTAGCTGCTGCTGAATGAGCGAGTGTGACACATGTTGCCCTCCCTGCGCAGGCACCAAAGTGGCTGTAAATATTGAGCAGCGGAGGTGAAGATGAATGCATTCAGGGGCAGATTAAAGTGGGAGGAGCAGGGGAGCAGCCTCACAGTTGCCTAAACTAGGGGACGCCGTGAGTCAACAGGGCGGCCTCAGCCGCTAGGCCCCGTCAGAGTTCCAGCTCTGATGAGGGGGCCTGGGGCCCGTGGCTCCTCCCCGCCCTCTGAGGCACCGTCCAGTGGGGACATACAGCATTGACCTTGATGCTAATAAGCTTAGTTGGGATTGTTGTCATTAGCTTCACTGCAGAAATATCCCTAACATCTTCTTCCAGAACTGCCCCACCTGAAAACGATAGAGCGTTCCGTCGTCTTTGAGGGTCAGGACGTGGTCAGAAATGGGGAAGATGTATCCATTGGCCGCAATCAGACTCCCGAGGTGGATGGCTTCAGCTGGGGACACGAGAAAGAAGAGACAAAGCTGTGATTTCAGACCACTTCCCTCTTCGATTAAGCCATATTGTCCCTACTGCTCAGTGGGCATACCTGGATCCTCAATGGAGAGGTTTTTCATCAGCCACTGAACAATGTCTGCCCCTGGTAGTCAGAGAAGGGCAGTGGTTAGACGTGGCGTCACACATCCGTGTCTGCAATTATTTGGACAAAGGCTGCAATTCACAAACACACGCAGGCTGCAGATAGGTCTTTGTGTAGTGAAGTGTCTAAATATAACATAATGTCCACAGGTTTGCGGTCCTTTCTCGCTGTCTGCTCCAGGGCGGTGAGGAAAAGGGACTGAGGGCGAGGACTGCACTTCTGAGTACTTTTACATAATCACATCTGCATACACGCAGAGGGACGGAGAGAGGAGAAAAGATTTCCTTCCCTGTGACAAGGGCGATGTAGCACCTCCGGCGGTTTCCTCGGTGGCTGTGCACCATCGGCCTCCAGCCGCAGAAGCCATAATGTAAATGAGTCTGAAAGGTCATCTTTGATGTGTGGGCACACTGGTGCCACGAGGCTCCAGGGATGCATTAGACCAGGGATTTTCCAAACTATTCCACAAAGGGCCGCGTGGTTGCAGGTTTTTGTTCCAACCAAGCAATGGCACACCAGACTGAACTCAATAAATCACCTGATCTGAGTGTTCAGGCAGGCGGTTGGTCAAACTGTGCGCACTTGATTGGTTGGAACAAAAACCTGCTGCCACACGGCGCCCTTTGGGGAATAGTTTGGACATTAGACCATCTCACAACACAACATAAACACCAACCTGAAACCACACTGGGGATCTTGGAGAGGAAGCTTTTGACGGTCCGGATGGACACGCCCCCGGCTTTTTCGTCCTGTATTCGCGTGACAATGTCTTCGATCTGCACCGGGGGACAAGTTGAACGTATGAGTGTTGCAACACATAGGAACAGGCAAATAAAAACACACAGGTGAAACAGTAGGAGTGTAATTAATCCTTTCTCTCTCCCAGCTTATGGAAAATTAAAGACTGGTGAGGCCAGATGGGCTGAAGGTGCCCTGTCTGCCCCCCAGAGGGAGATAATTCAATAAAACTCCAACCGTGTTGTCCAGAGGGTTCAAAGTAAATGAAAACAATTAATCTCAAACCTGTAAATCTAACACTATGTGCCTCAAGGTGTTGCGGCAGGTAATAATTATTTATAGGTTAACCAATTGGTTTGTTAACCCCTCACGCTCCCCTCTCAATCTGTCTAATTGGATGTGACTTAAATTAAAAATCGACCGGCACAGCAGCCCAAAGTTCTGCCGCTCTAAACCGCTTGCTGTACAAATGCAGAGTTTGAATGTTAATGCGGCCACATGTTGGGCTAATTTATTTAGCAGTGACAGAGGCTCCGGTGAGAAGCTTCAGCTGATCAACACACAGGCTGTCACAGCGATTCCCTGGAGACGCGGATAAGCATCGCACCTCCAACACAGCTGGAGAACCGAAGCCAGCGCACATCAGCGACCGAAAATAGGCCCAGCGTGATGCGGCTAAGAGCATCCGGTCAGTCAAGGATGCACAAACACCCAGAAATGCACCCCTAAGACGCTTTATGGACTTTGCAGTCAGGGCAGGTCATGTGCTGATGTGAGCAGCAGGTCTGTGTTTTCCTTTTTTGGAGCAATGAAGAACTTCTGCACGCCCAAACAGCCGACGCTGTCAGAGTCATTGTGGTGGCTGTTCAATTCTTTATGGAGCTCTAAAAAGCTGTGGGGATAAATAGGCAGGCATACACCTGCAGAATACACACACACACACACACACACAAACTGCAAAAACCATCTTTACATCTTTCAGATTGCGGCTGCTCTCTATGCGCCATCTTCACAGTTGAATTGGTGAGTCACGTTCATGAAATGTTGTGCCCTCCTTTGCTCCACTGCAGTTCTGAATGACCTTTTTACCCTCCTTTTTCATCCCTCCTTTCCTCATTCATCATTTAACAGTATACATCTGAGAGAGTTCCCACCACTGCAGCAGCAGAAAACCTTTCAAACGTTCTGGCTGGATATGTACCTGCTTGTGGCTATGCTTTTTAGCTGTGCTAATCAACATGCTGCCTTTGTTCCCTTGTATGAGTGTTGTTTTTAGATCACCCTCATGTGTCTTATTTAGCTAAAGTTATATATATAGCGCCAAACAAAAGTTGCAGGAAAAAAAATGAAGAGATGAGTGGAATTTGCACCCCCTGCAGAAAGGGCAGCATGCAATGGCAGGTTCATCCAGACAACATCACCATCAAATCCAAAGTAATCATCCTTGCTGAGCATTAATCAGATGTTTTACACACTAGCTTCTGAAAAACACAAAGACATCTGGATTTAACGCAAAGAAGGAGGCTAAGGGAGACAGGGGCTGTTTAGAAGCACCACAGCCAACCACAGCACGAGCCTGAGTGTCTTGGCATGAATTATCAAACACACTATAGAGAATCTTGTTAAGGCCTTACAGGGATTAGAGGGTGAGAACAATCATCTGTGGTAAATCTGGATACAACTTCGGTATTTTAGGCGAGCACTCTCCCCCATATGAGCACAAACAGCTTCACAGCAATCGGGGTCACGGCAGATTAGCCAGGAAACATCTCGCCTTTGAAGACGAACAATCCAAACCAAACAGCCGAGGACAATCGGCCCTGTGGATTCCACTCTGGAGGACTCCATAAAGCCCCTCCAGACACAACAACGTAGAAAGGATTAAGTCGTTTTTTGTTCCTACGGAAAAAAAAAAAAAAAAAAAACGACCGCGGACTCGCTGCGGTTCTATAGAAGAACTCATTATCTGCCTATAGGATAACAGAAGAATCTCTTGGCACAGCTACGGAAAACGCACATCCTATCTCTGGATGTAGCATCTAATGGCGTTTGCAGCTTGGTGGGATGGTTTCTAAGAGCTGGAAATTGCTGCTGGCATAAGATAACAGCACTTTGCTCCCTCGCCACCGAGCTCTATAAATAATTATCAGGAGAACACTGGGGTATCTCGCCACTGTATGCTCGCAGGACCTTTGCATGTGCGTGTGAATCTGCACGTCAACGCAATCGGTGTTTGTCCACCTTTATCATTTATGGCTCAGGGGGGAGGTGTGTGCATGTGTGTGCAGTGGGCATGGGAGGGAGTAGCAACACAACTTGACATTAAAATGTCATACCTGGGACTTAATGAGGTTAAAAAAAAACATCAATGCTGGAAATAACCATCTGTAAAGGTGACATGTTGAACTCTGTGGTCTGTGTGTGTGTGTGTGTGTGTAGGACAGAAGGGGGGGATGGGGGGGCCTGATGTGAATCCACACCTCTGGTTCATCGAAGCGGTGTTCATCGTGTCCCTTTCTCCAAAAAATGTTTTGCAGTAATAAAAGGTTCAGGTCCTCTGCTCCTGCAGAGGGACGAATCGGGGACCAGATAACCAAAACAGGAAGTGGTGAGAGAAACAAATCGTGATTCTATGACAGGTCAGCGAGAGCCGGAGGATTATTTAAAATGCCCTTAAAGCCATATACAGAATTAAATACAAGTGCATTTTGAAAAAAAGAGAATATTTGTTTTTGCGAGCAACCTGTCAAACAGCTCTTTTCAGTTTTTAGCTAAGGAGGAATAAAAACAGAACAGATTTTTGCTAGTTTGCTTTTAAATAGGCTTCAAATACCACAGTGACATTTAAAAGACTTTTCGTCATTAAATTGATCAATGTGATAACCCAGTACTCACTGCGGCCTCCTCCAACTTGATTAGAAAATGAACAGGGAAGAAAAGTCTACTTTTGAATGAAAAGATGACCAGTGAAGTGTTCGCCGTCCTCCCAAGCTTGTCAAACACATGGCAAAAGTCTTTGTCTCGGTTTCATCCCAAGGTCAAGAAACATCGTTTGACTCTGAGTTCAGGGGATGCGCAAAGAATTTGGCTTTGTGTCCTGTTGGACGCATTTACTCAGACCTGGCTGCAGAAACAAATAAGAAGAGGGCATCAGATTTCTGTCAGAGCAATGTTATAGACCAGTCTGTATATATTTGCTGTCCCAATAAACTTAAGTCTTGGGTTTACCACAACGGCTGCATAATGAGGTGAGTTCCAGCTGGTGGGAGCTGCGCTGGGGACCGAGGTGCTGATAACATCCTCTGATATGCAGAGTCATGGTAAGGGAGAAAAAACCTCAACTACTCAGACGTGTCAGTGGCCTGTGAGGCCGCCATAAACACGTGCACGCAAGCACATGCTTTCCCTGAAGCCTCTGGAAGATTTTGGTCATTAGCGATATAAATCNGTTTGCAGAAACAAATAAGAAGAGCGCATCAGATCTTTGTCAGATTTTTTTTTTAGACCAGTTTGTATATATTTTTTTTCCCAATAAACTGAAGTCTCCGGTTTACCACATCGTTTGTTTAATGTTTTGTTTTCCAGCTGTTGGGACTGCGTTGGGGACCGAGGTGTTGTTAACTTCTTTTGTTATGCAGAGTCATGGTAAGGGAGAAAAAACCTCAACTACTCAGACGTGTCAGTGGCCTGTGAGGCCGCCATAAACACGCGCACGCAAGCATATGCTTTCCCCGAAGCCTCTGGAAGACCTTGGTCATTAGCGATATAAATCAGCTGCCAGCTGTGATGCTGAGACTTTCGCTGGAGGATAGATGGTCCCCTGAAAGATGCGCATTCACCACTTAGCCATCCATTTATCTTACGAATTGCAGACTCCACCGGGAATCCCATCGGGCATTTATGTTCCTCGGCACTAAAAACAACAGGTATCCCATTGGTTCCCTAAAGCTGAAAACGCCCTTTACACTCGCTAAAGCCGTTTCCAATTTTACCGTCACCTTTCAAACGCAATTCCCATAATCATTCATTAGGATGGATTGTGACAGCACTAAAATTAATCACCGGGCTTCTGGAAAGGAGTGCATTCGGATTAGAAATCCTGCTAAAGGTTAAATGAATCGCGGCGTGCAGCTCGTTGTGCTGCTTCTGCTGCTGCTGATGGATGACACCACTCAGGTTGCTGGTAAACAAGCCTCTGTAGTCCTTTCACCCCCGTTCTTAGGTCCCGCGTCTCCCTGTGGATTCATGAATTAATGAACCATACCAGGAATTAGCAGCTTCTTCATTTAAATTGGCCACAGCACCACAGAGGCCCTGTCCAGAGGACCAGCTGCCAGACTGTCCATGACTCTAATTATCCTCAGCCTGATTAGCCGCTCTTTGGCTAGACGTGCTCAGATCCACAAGTCTCTAAATTTACTGCCATGTAGAAGATCTTTTTGCATCCTTGGTGTGTGTAAAAGTCCATAGGATGGCACCACTTAAACAGTCACAAACAATAAAAAATAAATAAATGAAAATAGTAGATTCAGTGAAATAGAGAGAGGCCACTGAGACAAAAATAAAAATAGAAATGCCCCAAAATGGGAACCGACCACATGCCCTTATCAAAATGGGATAGCTCTTTGCTTAACATTTCCAAAACCAAAACTGAACAACAAAAAGCAGAAAATAATATCATGTGAACCAAAGAGACACAGCTCTGCTTGTTTTTTTTTTACAAAGACATTATTTACAAAAAACAGCTTAGCAACAGTTCTTCACTCAGTCCTCACGGATGTTCCGTTTGCAGGGTATAAGTTCAAAATCTCTCCCTATTCCCACCACGTCTCAAAGGTTTACCTCCCTCACTCCTCTGAAACCTAAGTGAACATACAGCATGTCTGGAGGCAAGAGTCTCACAACCGAAGACTCTTCATCATGATTTTTAATTTTAATGTTCGGAGATGCGAGTCTTTAACTCCCTTTTGGTTTTGCCTACATAACAAAGGCCACAGAGGCATTTGAGAAGGTAAATGACAAACTTAGTATTGCAAGAAATTCTACTATTCACTTAAAATTTACAGCCAGAGTGTGAGTGTGTAAGAATCTCCTTTTATCATGGAACTGCAAACGTTTTGCTTTTGAAATTGTTCAGCTAAATGTAAGCCAAGAGCTATCGTTCTCCGATTAAGGCATGTGGTAGGGAGGTTAGGTTCCTGTTTTGAGGCATTTATATTTTTATTATTGTCTCAGTGGTGAACCTTGATCTTCATTTTGCTAAATCTTCTATTGAGGTGAGGTCAAATTACAATTTCAGATGCAGGAGTAATCACATTGTCAGTCAAAGAGCTATTAACAAGCTCCCTCTAATCCAAAGGAGGTGTTTCTATCAAGGCTGTGCGAGGACTTTGTGAGCGCACGTGCCTGCTCCAGAGATGCCGTAACTCATCAGGTCACCTTTCAGATGATGACAAATTCACAAATTCAATTAAACCTAATCTTTATTACAGAGACCCCAGATAAGGACTAGACTGAGGCGTCCCCAGTGCCGGAAGGAGCGCTGCCACAGTTGGTTCCTCCCCACAGCCATCGGACCGTAAATTCAGCATCCCGACCATCACGCAATCTACCTCAAGTGCAAAATCTGCCCTTATCACGTGCAGTAACTCACTCATGGGAAATGGTCACGCTATTCATGTACAGCACAGCACTGTAAATATAGAGGGCAAGCCTATTATTTATTTATTATTTTAAAAATATTTTTTAAAGTCTTGTATATTATTTACTGCTTCCTATTTCTTCCTTTTTCCTGCTTTGTTTGCTGCTGCTGGGACACTGCAATTTTCTTATTGCGGGATAATAAACATCTATTTTATTCTCTAAATCTTGGAGCCATCGGTTTTTAGGGGAAATGTGATTTAGGTGTCAGGTCGTGTTAGAGAACGTTGACTGGTCGTATGCAGGACAGAAACGAGAGGGTGGAAATCAGTGCTGGTGCAACGGTGGAGAGCAGGAGAGGTGGCCGATAATGCAGAGCTATTTTCAGGAATGCCAACGAGGACGCGTGCTTCAGAATCTCCCCCTGGGCCCCTCAGACAGTCTGCTGCCAACGCGGGAGCTCAGTGGTGCCCGAGGGGCCCTTTCAACCAGGTAATACTGCTTTTAACCCAAGATGGAAACTTTTCTCACTCGCGGCTTGATTAATTTGGCTTCTTCTATGCACCGATGCATCATTAAACAGCATCTGTTGAATTGTTAGAGGTCACCTCAACACCATCTGTCCGATGCTGGCGCCGTTGTGGTCATTGTGCCATGACGGAGGACGGCGGCTGGTCGATGCTGAATAAAACTTGTTTAAAAAGCCGACTTCTGACATGAAGTTGACAAAACACACTCCCTAGCAGCCCTAAATAGATGTGTGACGCTGCTCTGGCACTCTAACCCCTAACCCTAACCAGAGCAGTGTCACACATTCAGAACACACACACACACACACACACACACACACACACACACACACAGATGGCTCTTTAGCCTGTCATTAGTGATGCAGTGAGTCGGTGCGGTCTAGCTGCAGCGAGGGCACAGACTTTTCACAGCTAAATGATGCATCACATCTAAATCAGCTCAGCTCTGATTTAAAGGAATGCCCTTTCATTTATGTTAATGCCATCATTCTGTAAAGCCATCTGCTCCTAATTCTCCGTCGCTCCTGGGAGATCGCACAAGTCTTTCGAGCGTTTTTTCCGCTCCGAGAGAAACGACGCCGTACAATGTTAAGCGCGATCAGCGTGAAAGAGAGGGCCTGACCTCTCCAGACATATGGATTTCCTGTCGCGGCTGCTGGTAGAGGACAACATTTTTACAGCTCTGCTGTGGATCGTAAAGGTCCTCCAGCCTCTTCAAAAAGACACGAATGTCAATCAAAGTGTTTTGCAGCAGAATTCAGTGTAAATATTAACCTGATCCAGTTGCTCCCTGTGGATCCAAGGATGCTGTGAGGATGGTGAGAGGATCGAATGTGGATGTAGAAAAGTGGATTATCTGTTCTGACATTCTTTCACTATCTGAAAGCTCATCCTGACTTTTGTGGCCTCTGGTTTCCTCCTTTTATTCCATTAGGCTGTAAGACACGGACCTAATAATTAGAACAAATACAAAATTAAATAATACCATTATACGCATTTGACTCTCTCGCTCTGTCTCTCTCCTCACACACACACACACACACACACAGACACACACACACACACACAGAGCTAGGTCTATTCTCATTATTTTCATGTATGTTATTTCGTTTCTTTAAACGTTCCCCCGTCTCCACAGGAGTAAAACCGATTCCGAAACAGCACCAGAGTCAATCAATAACATGTCAGTTTCCCCTCAGAAGGTCCAGCTGGGCGGTGTGAACAGCGTGGGCTAATGGAGACTCAAACTGGTCTTTATAAAATCCCACCAGCATTAACCTTCCGCAGCACGTCTGCGTGCGGCCTCAGAGCAGCGTTGAAAGTCGGCCGAGGCGTCATGACATAAACCCCGGCTTCCGTCAGGGGGACAGACATCCATCCAATAAAAAGGTGTTACCTCCAAATTGCAGGTTCGGCTAATGTAATTTAAGCCGCCGGGGCCGACGCACGGACAGGAAATCACATCTTGTCCCGCCAGCAGCCAGCGGTGTCACACACATGCGATGTGTCTTCATTCCCTCAGGATGTCTGGTCCTTTTCCTGACTGAAACCCGGGGGGGTTCGTTTCAGCTGCGTCGGGCTTGTCGTGCTGTCTCCACCCTCAATCTCAGAAGTTTATGAAACCAGCCGAGGCCGGTGACTAATCTGCTTTACCTGCATCACAGATCCAACCAGCCTCAGAGGAGCACGCTTCACAAAACAGACCCGGATTACCTGGAAAACCTGAAAACACAGGCATCTCAAGCCTTGGTGACATCCAAACCTTCCTCGCTGCTGATTGATTAGACCATCTCCAGTAATGCACCGCCAGTGGGCGACCCAATTAGCTCATAAATCTTTGATCCATTCCCATCAGAGGAGCCAAAAATGTACCAGCTATCACATCCATAAATCCAGAAACTGAAAGTTTACCATCACACAGCTCTGAATTATTAAAAGAGATTCTTAGAAAGGGAGTAATGGCACTTTCTGATCCAATATCCTCTCCATTTCTAAAAAATCGCCTGTTTATATACCATTTGATCTACTCTGATTCCACAAAATAAACCCTAAACAATAACATAATGCATTCCAAATCTTCTCTGCTGTAATGACATTAGAACCAATGGATTCTGACATGCAGCGCCCAAGTGGATTTTTAAATAAATAAAGTCATTTTTGCCTGTGGCAAAAATGTCTTATCTCGAGACAAAATGTCATATTCCAGCTGGAAAAAATGATTATCTCACAGAATTTTTTTCACAAAAGGGGAGGATTAGATGGAAGTGACCCTGAATCTGAGCTGATCTTTTCTATAAAATGAACTTAATCACATAAAGCTTTTACATTAGGAGGCTTACAAAAAGGTCTTCGGCCTTTTAAAAAACATCTTTACATCTTTTTCTATTCATTAGCAGACAGAGTTCTAAACCTGGCTACCGATGATTAAAAAAGTCACCATAACTCAATGAAACCTGAAAGTTTAATATCAGTCTTCCTGATGTGCAGCTCAGTCTTTTCTAAATGAAATTGAGGAGATCCATTATGATCTCATTAGAGCCACGCATCAGATCTGTGGCCTCTGGAGGGGAAGCGAGGTTGACTGTTGATGATCCCAGGAGAACGTGATATATGGCATATCTATCTATCTATCTATCTATCTATCTATCTATCTATCTATCTATCTATCTATCTATCTATCTATCTATCTATCTATCTATCTATCTATCTATCTACTGGTCACTGTGTGGCAACAGTAATGTCAGCTTTCTCTCCTGGTCCTGCAGCATCAGTCTTTCCTCTCTGTAAATGGAACCTCAACAATTCAGATCATTAAAAAGCCCAGCTCCAGCTCCAGCAGTCTCTTTTTGACATCTTCTCCGTTGATGGAGAGCATTTTCCACTTAAAGCCAACGGGCTGGTGTCAGATTCAGTGGCGGCTGGGCTGGAGTGGCTAACTCAAGCAGGCTTGTGTAGGAGGAAGCTGATTAATCAGCCTTTTCAGGCAGGTAAACAACACGTTACATTTTCTTTGAGGAGCTAGTTGGGGTGCACTAGACACACACGTCTGCTTCGCTAAAACTAACAAAACAAACCAGACATTCTATTCCACTTTTTCTTCAGTTTAACAACAGTAATGACACTTTGGTCTTAGGTCTGACCTCTGGTATATGAGTTATCAACAGAGTTGTTGGAGTGGGAATGGGACTGAGGAGAAAGAGCCCCATGAGGTTGTTTCTATTATTTTCAAGGTGTAAAATATAAAAAAATCTAGTGGTAGTTATCTGAAAGGTGTCCCCGCCTGGACCCTAACGACTCATTTATTCATATTGAACAGTTGGACAACCTGTAGGGTGGTCTGGGCTGCTCTGGTGTTGGGGCCCTGGTCCATATGCACCAGCGTTTTAGACCAAGTGGTGTGACCGACGCTCAGCCGGACGAGCTATTGCCACAGCGATCAGCATCAGGGCCTGGGTGACTCACCGCCGTCCTCGGCCTCTACCTGAGACCTTTTACAGAGAGTCGCGTCTCTCCAGCAACCGATACCTCCGTCGGTACCTGAGGTTCAACAGATGATGCTCCTGTTCCTCATCTGAGTCATACTTCCTATTTTCAGGGGAAATCACAGCTCTCCGTCAGCCTATCAGATGCATCTGTAAACAATGCAAATGGGAGTGTTGGCAGACGGAGCTTCGTTTAGCTCTGCCAGAGCTTTAAAAACATCTCACTGCCGTACGAGGACGAGGGAGACATCAACATTCCTGTCAAACGTCCCTGCTTCAGCAGAGACAAAGCAGCAGGATGAGTCAGACAAAGACCTGAAAAAATCTGACGAAGGAGAGGATTCTCATTACTGGCTGGTTGCTAAACTGATCAAAACCACAGAAAGCCGTAAGCTGCGTGTGGAGACGAGAGCCAGTGTGAGTTCTCAGATCGATGCGATCGTGCAGAGTCAATCTGGCGCTCATGCTGACCATGTCCGCCGTCTCTGAACGTATGAATATTCCACTTGTTAGTTTGTCATTTTCTTGGACGACAGCAGCGGCCCCGCCTGCCTGAGTCAGCAATGCTCAGCCATCTCTCTGTCATCAGCTAAGTTGATTAAGATGAATTATTGCTCGTTCAGCGTAAAAAAAAAACCCCCACGACTCAGCTCCTAACCACCTGTACCCCTCCTTCTTGGACTTGGACCACTCCAAGGATCCTGTGGGCTGTTGTGTGATTGGTCAAAAAGTTCCAGCCAAAATTTACCTGTCTTGTGTTTATTTGCACACTGGTTCCGTGCTCGTGCATGAGCGCAGGGCTACGCTGAGCCCACTGAGTCACAGCTGTCACCGCCTGTCAGAGCCTCACCGGCAGGCACCGCAGGGCAGCCGCTTTTAACACGCCCACGTCAAAGTCCGCCCTGAAAACACGGGCGACTAGCAGCGTCATCCACCACAAAACAAGCGGCTGACAGCTGTAGCATGATGCCATTACACATGGAGACTAGGATTTTAAATCTGCTTCCTAATCCTCTTCCAGTCATCCGCTGCTCGTACACTGTTACACTGCCTTTAAAGGGTCCTCTATCTATCAGCCTGGTTTAAGTGGGGGTGGGAGTCCATTTACACATAGAACAGGTAGATTTCTCCCTTTCTCCTTCCCCTCTTTTTCCTTCTTCCCCCCCACATGCAGCTTTAAGGCTTAGTCTCAGTCTGAGGTGCAGAAACACTAACTGCATTAATAAGTGTGATTCCTTTAGGAGCACACTGTCAGCACAAGGGGATAAAGGCTCTGGCACACGGAGGACTCTCCCAGCTGAAGAAAAGCCCTTTCTTTCAGTCGCACCAGTTGATTCTCTGTGGACTTGGTCAATAATGTTGTCTACATGTTGCACAGGCTGCTAAACCGCTGTGAGTTACCAGCCAATTATCATTTGTTGCTCAGTGGATGTTGGGATTTTACATCCTTATGCTAAAAAAAGGAGGCGCGCTAGCGAGCGGGACTGGCTTATATAAGAGATAGAACTTTACATCGGCTCTGTTGTTTCATCTTATTGACCCAGCTCGGGAAGGCAACCCACACTGGCACTTAGCACAGAGGCGCACGGGCTTCAGCGTGGCCCCGACAACTCAGCCCCCGCCGGGGCGTCAGATGACGCTTCCCGTTGTGCAATCAGGGACGGAATGGAAACAGACATATGTGACAAAGTAAAAGCTCCGGAGGTGAAATCTGAGGGGGGATATATGAAGTACGTTCCCATGAGATTCAGTGACCACTCAAGCATACCAACCTGGAGCACGAGGAAAGCCTCTGTTATACTGTCTCCTGCTCAACAACACATTACTATTAGAGATGCAGCTGTTGTGAGGTGCTAGTTAGCTTGTTATGTAATGTTAGCTTCAGCTAAGAAAGTGGCATCCCCCCCTCCCACCTCTGTGCTCAACCTCCTTCTGCTTAGCCAACACATGTCTCCGCTAGCTCCACCAGGGCGTCCTGTAGTCGTGACACTGTTTTTTCTTTCGCTCCCTCTCTGACGTGGGTGAGGACAGAATGATGAAGCCGCGGCGTCTACAGCTTGAACAGAGTTGCTGCGCTCCTGGCCTGACCACTCAGCCTTTCGGGAGTTTAATTACATCCACGGCCCACGCGGTTCGCTTCATAGTTGCGGTTCGCACGTTACAGCCGTGTAAAAAGCTGCCGCCCTGATTAAGTGTGTCAGACTCTCCAGCTTTGCTCGGCTCCTTGGAGCGGCAAAGCGAAGACGCCGATGTCTTCCAGCTGACAGCCACCACGGCTCTGAGGACGGATCTGCCAGTGTTTTCCCAGGCGGCGGAGCATATTGTGGGCCATCTGGCTCTCTGCGAGAAGAGCATTCACGCAGCGCCGGGCCGCCCGCCCCGCCTTCCAAGACCTCTCTGGCGGTTGGCCCCTCCAACATTGTCAACGGCGAAGGAAAACAGTCAGAAACAACAAAAGATTGCGGTGTGACGTCGGCCGTCTCAGGCCTCCTCTCCCAGATCCCACAAATCCCAAACGCAGACACGTGTCAAGTCTCAGAATCGTCAGTCTGTTGTCACGGCGAATGCCTGGAACATTAAATGAGGCACATCGCCCCAGGCAGCATCCTGACAAGCAAGGACTAGCCACTTAAACGCGTTGCCCCCAGGCACGCGTGGCCTTATGTAATCCGGCTCTGCGGAGAAGGTGGATGCAAATACAACATGTTCCTTCTACAGCTTCTGAGAAAACAGCGAGGTGTCCTGGATATTAGCCGCAATCGAGCTACAAAGTCCAGGAGACCCGGCGCCCAACAGATACCTGTCAGGACTCTCATTGTCTCTTATCGATCACCCTTCCTGGCCTGGAGGCTGTGAAGGCTCGCCGCTACACAAACGGGATGAGTATTTACAGCAGTTGTCGCTGACGCGGCACTTCCACGATCCCTTAAGCTGCCAACCACTGAGGTGCTCATAGCAAACAGTCCTGGCAGCGTCATTACGCCCAGTGTTGAGGGAGATTTATCACGCTTCCCAGCACAAAGGAGAACTTGATGGAGTTTTCCAGGTGAGCCGCAGCCTGGAGGAAGGGGCTTATTACTAAGGCGGCAGTTTGAAGGGACCCAATGTAACTCTCAGCCTCAAAGTCACCGGCTGGCAGGGGAGGATTGAAATGACACGGTGCTGGGTTTACCTGAGCTACCTGCACAGAAGACAGTGGGACAGGATCTGCCAGCTCTGTCCTTCAATAATCTGACATATTTCTCCATAATCAGGAGAGCGCTGAAAAAAGCAGTTAACTTCTGATCAAAAAGCTCTTTTAGAGTGGGCTGTCGTGGTTTTGTCAGAAAATCAACAGTGTTAGTCATTAAAGATGAAGAACCAGGCTCGCTGGTTAAATCCAGCCCTTACTTCTGTAAAATAACAGGCACGTCTATGGAAAAAAAAAGCTTCTTTCACGTTCAAGAAATCTATTTTTCCCTCTAAAACGAACAGGACTGTCGTTAAGTCACCCTGGGAGACGGGAGCTTGTTACAGGAAGAATGAGACACAGCTGGGCTTGGTTTCGAGATGCTCCCAGGTCCCCCTGACATGAGCTGTAGTTGCCCACTGACACAGAGGACCCTGCCCACGGGTGGCCGCCAGTTTTCACCTCTCAATAGAGAAACCGAGGGTGTCAAACTCACCTTTCTGTAGACAATCGTGTTGGGGGAGTCGTCTTCCAGGTCTGCGGCACTCGCGCTTCCCTGGTCTCTGGGCCCCTCGGCCATTTTCACGAGTTCCTGCGGGAGCAGCGCACCGGCCGGGTTAACACTGCACCCAATGTCCTCCGGAACTGGCTGAGTGGTAGCATGGATGAGCACGCAATATCACACACAATCAATTATTGAACTTTACCAGGAAGTACCATAAATGAGGGGCGGCACGGTGGTGCAGCAAGAAGGTCCCCCTAGGAGCTTTTCTGTGTGGATGTGCATGTCTTTCCAGTGTGTGTGCATGTGTGTGTGGGAGTTCTCTCCTCTAAACTGACCTTAGGTGTCAATGCCTGCTTAGTTGTTAGCCCTGCGCTCAGCTATCTTGCCTCCTGATAAAAAGGCTGTCTTTTAAAAAAACAGTCCCTCTGCCTATGCCAGGAATGCTGAGGGAACCTAGGCAGAGGACGCTAGTGTCCCACCCTGTGGTCCCGGGGCCGGCGGGGTGATGCTGCAGGTTTCCTGTGGTCTGAGGCAGCTGTTGACCCCGCAGGAAGCGGGGTCAACACCCACTCTGCCTACGGCCCACATCAGCCCTCTCAGGCTTCGAGCTGCTCCAACCACCACACGGCTCTTTCATCTCCAGGTTGTCCCCCTCCTCTCACTCTCTGAGGAGGAATAATTCCGCTTAACTAAGGATTTCCATGACCGATGCTCGCCGCGGGGCCTCGGCGGGCTCCATCCGGCCTGGGCCAAGAGGGTGAAAGCTTTTGTTACTCTGGTAATGTGCAGACGGAGGGGGTGCAGGGCTGGTGGATTACACAGCTGGGTGCATTCATGAGATCTGCTCCTTATAAAACATGTTAAAATATCACCCACGCGGGGCGTCACTCTGAACTGTAACAGCCTTTTTTGGTGTTTGTAAAAAAAAAAAAAAAAAAAAAAACCCTCTATTGAGATGGATTATGCGAGAAGGCACAATATAAAAATCTTGCCGGGCACTGTCAGGAGACTGGAATTATATAATTGTACCTGCGCGGGACCAATAATGGCTGTGCCAGACGCAGGGGGAAATTGAAATCTCTGAAATTTCAGCGCGCGATCAGCTGACGTGCCAAGTGGCTTTTTTTTTTTTTTTGTCGCACGCAGCCGAACGCCTGAACGCGTCGCGGCCCCGGCCGCGTGCATGAGTGAATAAGTAATCATCTGCTCGCCTCGCTGTTTGCTGTCGCCACCAGGAGTGCGGAGTGCAGCACTCCCGACGCGTCCGTGCTCTTTTTAGAGTCGGAGCGCATTCAGACGGCTAAATCTTTGCGTCCGCCTCAGGGGCCGCAAAGGAGGACGAGGCAGGATGGATGGATGGATGGATGGATGAATGGATGGATGGCTCAGCGCAGCACCTGCCGCAGGAAAAACAATATTGTGCCGATAGGTCCCCTGTGGACAGAGAGCTGTGATCTAAGAGAACTACTTCGTCTCCATCCAGCCGGAGCGCGCACAGGGCCCATTCGAACCGGTAAATTAAATCTCGCAACAAAGTGGTGGACTTCGGACCCTGGCGCTCGGCCAGCGCGCACCTGAGGCTCGGGTCTGCCACGACGGCACAGATTCACGAAGCGGGACGCGACGCAGCCGCACAGAGAGCAGAGGAGGCTCGGAGAGACGAGGCAACCGATGGTCGGCGCGCGCCAAGACGAGCTGACATCCAGATGCGCTCACGGGCAGGGAGCAGCTGAGGGCACGAGACATCTGTGACACCTGACAGCTGGCATTCACGCAGACGGTCATTACCTGTGCAAAAATATACAGCCTGGTCCACTTTGCTCCCCCAGGTGGCTCCCCCTTAGCAACAAGCAGCAGGCGGGTTCATAGTGTCATTGGCGCTGGAAGAGGAGAGAAAGGGGATGAAGAAAACTGGAGAATGAAAGCAGTGAAGCAGAGAGAGAGAGAGAGAGAGAGAGAGAGCGAGAGAGAGGAGCTGGTAGGTCACTGCAGTATTCCTCTATACCTCCCGCACCTCCTCCTCTCCTGCTCCTCAGCGGTCCTGGCTCACCCCAACGGTTCAGGAGATCCTCACTTGTACCCCGCGCTCATCCTCCCTCTGCTCCTGGCTGCATGTGCTGTAGTCAGAGCGAAGGAAGGAGTGACTGTGAGAGAGGGAGGGAGAGAGAGAGAGAGAGACAGATCAAGTTGGAAAAAAGGGGAGGGATGAAGGAATTAGAGAGAATATAAATAGGAAAATAGAGGGAGGGGAAGTCAGAGGGTCGGTGTGTGCAGTCCTGGTTTCTGCAGTGAGTTTTACATGCACGCGTGTGTGTGTGTGTGTGTGCGTGTGTGTGTGTGTGTTTTTTTGAGAGAGAGAGAGAGAGAGAGAGAGAGCAATGATGCAAAAGGGGTGCAAAAGGAGGACAGAGAGATGCACACTGCCGCAGCGCCCACCAACGCTGACAATGAGCAGCTTTTCACGAGGAAGATACAGAAATACTAAAGTGTCACACACACACACACACACACACACCACACACACACACACACACACACACACACACCACCACCACCACCAATCCCACATTCTCGCAATAAATGAGATCCCTAAAGCCCCAAGGAAAGATACTCTAGAAATACATGGCAAGGCCAATTTGTGAATGCTTGCAAGGAGACACACACACACACACACACACACACACACACACACACACACACACACACTACACAGATGTTCTTGTTGACAGAACCCGTTTACCAGTCACTAAAGGACTCTACTACATGCTGTTCTTCTTTCCTTCAGTGTTATTATCCAATCAAACATTCTAGTTCTTCTTCTTTGGAGAATATTTGATGCTCGCTGAGTCTGCACAGAGAAAAACACTAAACACAGGTTTTATCCTGAACAAATCAAGACAAAAACCCCAATTCATGTATATATTATAATTTTAGGATGTTTCTGCGGGTAGGAGCAGATTAAATTCAGGGAACATAAAAGTCTGAAAATGCCTGTTTGTGGCTGTAACCAAGGCAACCAAGGTTGTGCTTTTGTCATCCTGAAGCGTTCATCCCACACATTTCTCAGAATTTTACACAGGAAAAGAGGCAGAACACTCGTTTTTAGTGATTGTGCCCCCACCAGCGCTGCCACCACCACCACACGTGCGCTTCTCTGTGTGACACCAACGTGCCCAACGGGAGGCTCGGCTGACCTGGGATCAGTGCGTCTTCCCCTCCCACGAGCTGCTCCGGAGGGTCACGATCAGCAAGGTGACAGACAGGCAGACAGGGACTCCTCTAATCTGCTTTAAGGGGGTCAGCACTGCTATAATCTGCAACAATACTAAATTATTGAAGAGACCGCTCACAGCCAGGGAGCAACACACACACACACACACACACATGCGGTACAGACACATCTGTTAGTAGGAGAACTTATTTAAAGGTGTTCAGAGGTTTTTACACTGCAATTGTCCTGTTTGTTTTTGTCTGCTAGATTTTCTGATCAACTTGGTTTGGAAGCCATTTCTTTAATCTAATCAGACTAAACTGTTCTGAATTTTAACATCTCTGCAACTGTGGCCTCACACTGCAGCCACGTCTTCATCCATCAGCCCTTCGCTCCGTCTCTGTTCTTTTGTAATGGAGGCCAAGGGCAGGTGTCAGCAGCTCCTCGCTAATAACGACGTTCCTATGGGTGGTCGCCTGCTGCCAGGTACCCGTTCACTCCCGCATCCATCCCGTTCCTGCGGATTCATGAATGGAGGAGAGCTGAGACAAAGGCAACAAAATAGCTTTTAATAGATACAAACAGTTTTATACATCACAGCTCGATGGAAACAGGATCACATGCTGCCACACGTGTTCATAACAAAGGTGCACGGGAGAGGGGAGGGGGTGTCCTGTGCTGGGGGCCGGGGGCCACATCCCGGTGACTCAGGCTTGTGGTCTTCCACCTGCTTTGTTCCCTGTTTGTCCTTTGCTTCAGTCTTTATACTCTACCTCTATTAAAGCAGAAGTGTGTTAATTTAAAAAAAAAAAAATATCAAAAAAATAAAAAAAAAATGAAGGTGCAAAGTCAAGTTCTTATATACAGCTGCACATTATCTAAGTACAAAAGGAAACAGTGATGAGGCTTGAAGACTCCATTCAGTTGCGTTCACACACGCTACAGGGAACTAAAACTGAGTTTACAAACATACATCCCACCCGGTTGTCACACACACACACACACACACACACACACACACACACACACACACACTGAGAAGTACCGATTTGAGAGACTAAAAGAGCAGAATGACTTTGGCAGCATGCTATGGTTGATGAGGGCGTTTACATCCGTCACCACTAGGTGTCGCTGTCGACCAGCCCACCGCAGCGTGAGATAAATAGATAAATGTTTTAGAAAGGAATATCTTTTTTTTTAAATTGAATAAACACATCCTTATCATATATATCTGTTCAGAGGTACATGCAGATTTTAACTGCACCCATGGCTGTTTATCTTTAAATTTTTGACCCTCATAAATACTTTGCATATTACATCCAGGGCAGAGAAAATAAATCTTATAATATTTACAATAATCTGACCATTTTCTATCTTTGTGGCACCCATACACTTCTGTTAAATTTTTTTTTCCAACAATTTAAAAGTCGTCGTCTGAGCAGTAGTGCGCTATAATTGATTTTCCTTAGACCCTTGGTATTTCATAATCAGTACCGACAGGAGTGGACCTCACAGTGTTTAAGTTTATGTGCTAAGAGAAAGGTCTGTCTGTCTCCTGCCAGCAAAGCAGCCCTCCTATAGCCTTTATTTCATTGGCTGGTATAAAAAATAATTCCTAATATCTCTGAAATTTGAAAACTAAGCAGCAGCTTTTTATTAAACTGCTTCAGTCTCAGAACCTGCCACTCCTCTCTCCATCCTCCATCACCAACATCAGTGATCCGATCATTTCTAGCTTTTTTTAAAAAAAAAATCCTGTAATTAGGTTAGCTGGGGAGCTAAATGGGGACAGCACCGTTAAATCCCTTTAGGATAGTTTCTGCATCTCACTGTCTCTGCCATGCGGGAAAACCTTCGATCCAGCTGGACACGCAGAGGCTTTTTTGTGGATTTCAGGGATGGAAAGCATGCTGATCAAAGATGGAACATTTGTCCCGCTGCTCTTTCTCTTCAACGCCTCGATCGTTCCCCCTGGAATGACGCAGTCTTCCGTGGTGACCAAACCACGAGTTTCTGGAAGGGAGAGATGTGGTCCATGTTGGCACTGCTCTGTAAAAGTGGTGAGCGTGGGGGTTCGGGGGTGGCGCTTAGTTCATGTCGATGGTGTTGAAGACCCACTCGGTGAACTTCTTCAGCTTGGCCGAGGCGCTGTAAGACTCCTCCACCAGCCGCTGGTTGTCCTCTCGCAGGCTTTCGATCTGTGCCTGCAGCGTCGCCTTGGCGTCCTTCTCCTGGTGGTGACACAATTGTGGATGGATTTTATCAACTACAGCAGGGACAAACAGTAAACCTCCTCTGGTTTCCCATGTCAGAAGGTAATAACGCACCTTCTTCAGATCCTCCTGGAGGACCTTCACCATCGACTCCAGCTGACTGACTTTGCCCATCAGGCAGGCTGGGGTCTCTCTGGAAGATGTACAACAATGGTGTTATTAGTGAGATTGGGTGTATCAGTGTTGAATCTGCTGTGTGACTGGTGGTCAAACAAGAGGTTTTACTATTAGAGCAAACATCAGTCCCATGTGATTTGCACTCGTTTACCCGGGAGGCAGCGGTTTGAGCGGAGCTGCCTGTGGTTCAGCCTGCTGGGGGCTTGTGGCTGCAGCGCTCTCAGGTGTGGAGCTTTCCTCCTGGGCAGACAGGAAAGCCAGTCTCTGCTCTAAAGAAACAAAAATGGGATAAAATCCATTATTAGGATTGAATACGGAATTAGCGCGCCCCCTGCAGGTCAAAGGTCAGAATTGGTCATTTCTGCAGACAGGTAATAAACTTTACTTTCACAAATTACAAAAGTGAGATTAAATCACGCTGTGCCTACCCTCGAAGGCCTTGGCAGCATCTACCAGGTGGGCCCAGTCCAGTGGCCCATCAGCACCAGTGTCAGGCAGAGGCATGAGGACAGGGTCCTCCAGCTGCTGCTTCAGCTTCTCTGGATCTTTCCCAGACCTCTCCTGGCTCGTCAGATCACCTGAGGGAACAGAAATTAGTCTAATTGTCTGTTTACATGACAAAGGGAAGGGATTCAGGTGATATATCAGCTATTTTTTGAAGCAAAATCAAAGAAAGGGAGTTTTTTTTAGGTTTTTTTCTTACCTAGGGATTTATGAGACGCCCGCCGACTCGGCCCCTGGCGAGCTGTGGGTGAGCGCGGCATGGTGGAGCAGCTGAAAAGATCAGCAGGTAAATCACGCTGACCACTGGAGGACGGCTCCCTCTGTCCGCCATAAATACTCTCATCTGACAGAGTCCTCTGGAGCGAGCGGCGAGTTGGAGGCGGACCAGGAAACGGTGGCTTTAGATGAGGATGGAGACCGAGGGAAAATATAAAAGAAAACAAAAATGGTATTAAAATAAAAAAATAATGCAATTTAGGGTTTTCTTTTTGACACTGTTGCAAGAGCCTCGTTTTATTTAAATACAATTTAAAGTCTTCAGATTTTTGATATGATAAACTGTTATTTTTAATGATATTTTACTAAAACTAAAAGACATCCCCAGTCCACTACCTTCTCTTCGCAGGGCGGAGGGCTGTCCAGGGTAATTAGCTTCTTCAACTCCTCCTCCAGGCTGGACTTTGCAGTGTACCGTTGAGGGGACTGAGCGCCCCGGAGATTGGCCCTGAGCTGCGGATGGCCCCCCAGCAGACCGTCACTCTGATGTCGCCTAGAAAAAAACAAATTGTTTGATTGGATTCTGATGCTAAATACTGCTTTTTTTGAAAAATGCCAAATCCAGCAAATATGGCGCCATTAGGCTTCCAGGTGATGAAAGAGGCTGGCGTGAAGAGCGAACCTGAAGCATGAAGCCTACCACACGGGGGCAGTGTCGCTCAAATAAGCTCCAACAACGCTGAGTTCCTCCTCCCCGCAGCAAGAACACTTTCAAACATGTTGCAGAGATGTTGCTCTCTTACTTGCGAGTGTTTCCAAAGTCCACAGAGTTGACGGTTCCTCCAGGTTTCCTCCATCCGATCAGGTACTTGGAGGTTGCTCCGTGACGAGGGTAGAAACTTTTGCTGACCGGAGACTGGCAGCTGGAGGATGGAGGGGAGACGCCCGCCGCAGGGGCTTCGTCTTGCGGCGATGTGGGACTGCAGCCTTGGCCCATCGGACTCCCTGACTGGCTGGAACTGAGGGGGCTGAGGGAAGAGTGGAGGGGTTCAAAGAATTTAGACTGCTGCAATCCTAAATGTGCATGAATGATGTAGGGTCAACAGTTCCTAATGTCATTTTATCCCAGACATCAACACCTAAACAGACTATTACCAGCATAAACACTGTTGTTGCATCTTTGTAACACCTGCAGATGAATTTAAAGTCAAAATCAGACACAGTGACCTTGCACTACGAGTCTTTAATTGCCTGAATCTTCCATCAACAAGCTTTACATCTGCCAATGTGCGTGAATGTACTGTTAACGCGAGGCTGCTAACGGGGAGCTCTGGTAAAATCCAGTTATTTCAAAGTGAGGACGAGAGCTTTAGATGATTCAAAGGAAGCAAGAATCAGACAAAGGCTAACAGTGCTGAGCTCACACGCTGCATCTCAAGCAACCTCCAGCACTCCTCTTTAATCAGAGGAACCAGGAAAAACGCTGAAATGGAAAAGTGCGCTGAAGATACACACAGTAATGGATGTTATTTCATTATTCCTCCTTCCCTTTGTTGCCAGACCACAGAGCCTAGGACTTCTGGGTCAGCGCCGAGTACAGAACCACCGTCTGTTTGATTAAATAACGCAGGAGTGCAGACGTGGGAGTCTGGAGGAGCAGCAGCGTACCTGGAGCGCGAGGCTGCATCGCCCAGGCCCCCGTCAGGACCGAGGGGTAACGCTGAAGGGCTCTTGGGTGGGATCTCGCCGCCCCTGACGACCAGAGAGTCCGGTGTTGGGGGTGGAGTGTGGGCAGGCCCTTGGTCCTCTGCGGTCTCCTGCCACTGGACTTTGGCGGCCGTGGAGGACGCCGTGCTGCTTTGCGTGGCGGTGAAGGAGGTGGTGTCGATGCCGCTGTCGGTGGAGGCGCCCTGGAGATAACCGCTGAGCTCCAGGTCGCTCCTCACGCCGGAGCGCGAGCCCACCTCGTACCACTTCTCGTCGCTGTGGGCGGAGCTGGAGGCGTTGCTGGACAGCGTGTTGCTGCTGGACTGGCTGGATGAATACTGAGCATCCTGAAACAGAACCACAGCTCATCAGGAAGTGTCGGCGCAGAAGTGAAAACATGGGTGTCTCCTAATCGTTCAAACTCACTTTGGCGCCCTTGTTGGGGGACGTGTGGCTGCCGGACTCTGACGGCTGCAGCCGAGCCACCGCTGTCTTGGAAACCGCCATTTCTGTCAGGAGCAGCCAGAATGTTAACAAAAACACCAGCGTAGCAGTAAACATGACTGTTCTTGGTGTCAGAAATATTTCAGACTCTGTGTAGAAATTAAAGTTATAGGGGTCTTAAATCATCTCACCGCTGCTGAGTTTGTCCCCCAGTCTGGACATCTCGCCTTCACCGGCTCTGGTCCAGCCGACAGCGGTACCGGGACTCCCCCTGACGCCACTGACGCCCTCACCCAGCACCTGTCGCACCGCCGTCATCGACTGACAGCTGTTGTTGTTGAACCTGCAGGACGGATGAGGAGGCTCAGGTTTGTAGCCACTGTCTCTGTCCCCGATCCCAGAGGGGCCAACTCACCCGTCGGGCATGGACTTCTGCCTCCAGTGGTTGGAGCCCACGGTGTCTGTGTAGGAGAGGCAGGCGGGGGAGTTGGCGTTGTGCAGCGTGCGACCCATCACGATGGAGCAGGCGAGGGCGTAATTATCGTTCCCCGGAGAGTATCTGCAAAAAAATACAAAATTAAAGTCCAGCTGCGCAGGCACCTGCGTGTGTGTGTGAGCCCAGCGATTTCACTGACCTCTTGGGGTTGAGAGGTCGTCCGTCGCTGGACACACTTCGCGGAATGACGCCGGAGTTGCGGTCGGTGAAGTCGGGGGGCGGGGCTTTGATCAGCGTTCCCCCCGTGCCTGCAGCACGGGTTTGGGGACTGGAGGAGCTGCGCGGCCATTTGCTGTTGCTGTTGGGGCGGAAGGGGAACTTTAACTCATAGGGCATTCCCTCCTTGTGGTTCTTGTAATCCACTAGCGGCATGTGGTAGATTTCGGAGCAGCCCCTGGGGAAGCACATCCGCAGTTTAGACACCACCTCGACTTTACCTCGGGTCCAGGTAGCCTCCGGCCTACCTGCGCGGAGTGGAATCCTCATGCGGGGGAATGATGACCACTTTAACGGTGACAGAGGTCCTGAGGAGGTCGATCATCTGCTCGTGGGACAACGAGGCCACCGCCACCTTGCAAATCTCCACCAGTCGGCTGCCCTGTCTGAGCCCGGCCTGCCAGGCGTAACCATAGGGCTCCACCTCGGCAACGATGCCCTCGAAGTTGACGTGGAAACCCAGCTGGCCCAGCGCGTTACGGCGCAAGGTCATCTCTGTGGTCTGGCTGCCTTTGGTCAACAGCTACAAGGAGACAATCAAACGCGGTATTTCAGTCACATGTCTCATAAAAGATGACATCATGGACAAGAGACTTGGGGGGAAAAACACGAAACATCCAAAGTTCCTCTTCCCCCACTGACCTCCAGCCTTTTGACAACCTCTCCAAAGTCCTCAGTGTTGTTGTTGATGGAGCGCAGCGAGACGCTCTCGCCCCGCTCGTAGTAGACCTTCATGGAGGCGGGGCTCCCCGTCGACCACCCGATGACGTCTCGCGTGGCGCAGTTGAACACAACCGCTTTGGCCTCTTGGTCCAACAAGATGACAAAGTCGTTGGAAATGGCCAACAGGCATTCCCGCTCGGCACCGGCCACCTGATCCTCGGCGTGAACCTGCCAGGTAACGGCCCCCAGGCTCCGGAGCTCCGCCCCGCTGTAAGGGCGCACCTTCTCCCGTCGTTTGTGTGCCAAAGAGATGAAGGGAAATTTCCCAGTGGGTTCTACCGGAGTGCTGGTCACATGACGCTCGGCTAAGTCCCGCAGGTACTCCTGCCTCGTGCGCGTTGCCATGGCCCCGAATTTATCTGACTTGTGGGCGGCGTTCTCGGCGTTGATGACCTTGCTTAGCAGGAAGTCTCTAAACACGGTGGACTTGGGGAACGTGACACCCTTGGGGATGGGTGGTCCAAAGGAGGGAACGTCCTGGGAGCGAGAGACAGCCACACTGCAGGAAGACAAGAGAAAGAAAAGGTTTGCTGCATGAAGGACCCTCAAAGCCTTCAAACCACCATATTAATGCCTGATAGAGATGACGCAACAGGATGTTTCTTTAAAAGCTAATGCTAAACGACGCCATCAGGCCTCTTCTGCCTGCACAATCTGGGAGTAGAAGACGTGAACTTCCAGGACAAACAGCAGCTGGGCTTGTAAAAACAGGGCAAAAGAGACAGTTTCCCTCAGGCATGGCTACCTTTGACCCGCTTCACTTGCAAGCTTAAAGGAGAGTGTTACAAATTGCAGAAGGAGAAAGACTCTCCTCTAGTTTCTTCTCTGCTGATCCTGTTGCAGGTCACACAATAGCTGAGTCAGTAACAACACATTAGGATTCAGGAGCAGCTTTTTTAACATTCTGAGCCTTTTTATTCCCTCATTCCTAATGCAAAGTATATTAGTCTACACAGAGCTTATGTCAGACACTGCATATGCATCCATGCAGATATATTCACAACCTATGAAACCCTGAGAACAAGAACACGCAGTGCTGGATGAGCCGACGTGACAGTCCTGACAAGTCTACATCCAGTCCATTGAACAGATAACACAGTGGGTGCCTGTGGGAGAACCCCTGCAAACCCCTCCCGAGTGGAGCTGGTATATAAATAGTATACATCCAGTCACAGTTGGACCACAGCGCTGACACCCTGCCAGCCTCTGCTACGGCCTCGTATAGAACAGTAGCCCTGACATCGAGAGCTAACAAGCACAAATGGTCGAGGTTTCCTACACAAAGGTCCGGTTATGCAATCTGCTTCTGCTGGCCTAGTGTGACTTTCAGGCAGTGGCTGAAAGCAGATTAGTACACCGCCCCCCCACAGGCCACATACTCTTAAAATGCTGCAATCTGGCTCAATATGACCTGAGCATTATCCAAATCACAAGAGCAGAAAACAGCACTGTTGACCAGGTGACTGGCTCCAGCTATCCAGTCAGGAACTGTCAGGCATGATACATTTGCTGATGAGAAATCAAGCATGCAGCTGTAATTCGGATGTGTGACTGTGTTTGCTAAAGCGTGAATAGCAATCAGCTTAAAACCACACATGGGTAATTGAGCAAATGGCAGAGTCAGCATAGCCAGCACTCACCTCCCTGTTTCAGCAAAAAAGCAAACCTGGGTTTTCCGAGTATTAGTGAAACAACGCTGAGCTCCAGATCCAATCAGCCAACGCTGAACCCCGGATCCAATCAGCCGCTCGCAGCTGAGGGATGTTTTTGATCTGACGGCAGCTTAATTCAGCGTCATGATGGAAACGCACTTAAAACACTCAGAAAAGAGTCGCAGATCCTCGTGTTCTGGAGCACGAACTCTGGCTGTGCTGCAATGTGTCAGGGTAAAAATTGCCCACGGAAGGACCAACAGTCGGGAGGGAGGTCAGCAAACGATGCCGTGACTTCCAAAAATGAGTAAAAACCAAGCTGGAGAGGTGAGAGTGTCTGGGTGGAGCAACAAGCTGGTCCTCAAGGATTCCGTGTCACGCTCCTCTCCGTTTCATCCATGAGCCAAAGCAGCATTTCATCCTCATCCTCTCTTTTCCTGAGGGTTTGAATTACGCAAAATTCCTATTTGGCAAAAGTCGGGCTGAAGGAAGATGTCCGCCATCAGATGGAGATGTTTTTTTTTTAAGGAAAAATAGCTACAGACCAACAGGAGGCTAGCCTGACCCGTCGGCGGCTCGGAGGGACTCTGAGAGACTCGCAGCGATCCGCCCCGCTTACGTGCATGTGAGGGTAAAGAGAGCACTTCATGTGCGTGGCGCTAACTCCTTCAGACCATTCCGCCTCTTGCCGCCCAAAGGCAAAGTGTCAGGCAGCGAGAAGACGACAAGAAAAGAGAGAGTGTGCGAGGAGCCGGCCTTGGAGTGATTTAGTGCGCACGGGGGGGGAAGGAGCACGGCGGAGTGTGCAAGTGAGCATGAGAAAGAGGTTAAAAAAAAAGGAGAGAGATGGTAGCACAAGAGTGACAGGGGGCAACTATGTGTGTTTAATATCTGTGTATGCAGAGCACGGTCATCACAGGGCTGAGAATCAGCCATGGAGGGAGAGAGACGACTGTGACAGCCTCTGTTCTGTTTGACAATAATCGGAGGAATTTATTTTTATGGCACAGGCAGAATACATACAGCACCAGCGGCCAGAAATGAAGCTTTTATGCTTGACCCGTGCCTCCCAGTCAGAGCTTTTGTCTTAATGCTGCTGAAAAATAACTGCTGGTAGCAAAATAAGTCATTTGACAAAGCCTGAGAGGGAACCTGGCCTGATTGTTCCCCTGCCATCAAATGGAGGACCCACCTGTAGCAGGTGCTGTCGGAGCAGGGGTTGTGCACCCGCACGATGATGAAGACGTGCTGGAAGTGAGAGCGGATGGCCTTGGGAGTGAAGGGATGAGCCCCGGGCTCCTGGAACACGATGGTCACTATGTCGTTCCCAATGTGGCGTTTCCTTAGCAACTAGCAAAGACACATCGAACAGGTCAACAGCGTGTTCTCCTTCCTGACACAAGCCGCCCAGGCTTTTTTAAATGTCTCCTTTTTACCTGCTGTTTGTTGTTGGGTGTGTACGGCAGAAGGGTCGACACGTGGAACATGATCTCATAATCCTTGAACGACGTGTACAGGGAGTGAGTGCCCGTGGAGTCCGCTGTGGGAGGAAGACACCGACTGTTATCAAACGTACGCTGTTCTGATAAGGAGAACAATGAAATCTGAAACTGTGTCAGATTCAATGACAACAAAACCAGCTCAGTCAAGTGCTTCACTCAGGGATCATTCCATTAGGGCAGCTCAAGTACCGTGACTTCATTTTCCATAACAAGGTTGTAAAAATCCAATCACTCGATCTGTTGTTTTTTTTTTGTCGTCAGTTGACCCATTTTTACATAGAAATTACCTAATAATAGTGAGATGTCTGCCCTTGACACACACATGAAAACTAAAACGAAACAGCTAAAAGGAAGAAAAGAAAAGTGAAAGAGCCACGCAGAAAAAGCCAGGAAGGGACTTTCTGTCAAAGCAGTCAGTCAATATTTGACAGAAAGCAAAACAAAAGAGCAAAGTACGAGTTCTATGAAAAAAGCAGACAGTAAAACAAGGAAAAGCTTAAGTGTTTAACCTGCAGGACATTTCAGCTTCAGCGATCAAATACACGACAACAATGTGTTTGATGGCGGCCCGGATGAATAATAAAAGTGTGTGTGTGTGTGTGTGTGTGTGTGTGTAGGGGGGGTTCTAGGAAGAATGTCAGGTGTTGCTGGTTTTTACTTTTGATGTCCAGCTGGGCTCTGTACTTGATGAAGCCCTTGAGGCGAACCTTGTCCCCCAGTAGCTGCAGGAACTCTTCCAGGGCAGGGCCGGCCGTCTCGTTGTTGTACATCTCCTCCTCCGTGCTCTGGCCCGCTCTGCAGTACATCACCCCCACCTTCACCTGGAAGCTCAACTGGGCGACAGCAAAGAAGACCTCCAGCATCAGAGGAAGATGGAGGAAGGTTCTGGGGAGGGGGATCTCCAGGAGAACCTACCCCCTGCTCGTCCAGCTTCATCAGCTGCTCGGTGACTTTGGGTGTGTTGAGCGCCAGGCGGAGGCAGGGCAGGTCCAGCTCAGGGAGCAGGAACTCCAGCACGTCTTTGACGGGCAGTCCGCGAGTGGTTCCGTGCTTCGAGGTGGAAGGAACCGCATCCTCCAGTACGGAGCCGCGCAAAGTTGTCAGCTGTGGTTAGATCACAGAGAGGAGAGTGAGAACAAATGGGATCTTTTTAAGGAGTCTGCGATGGGCTCTGACCTCTGCCTGACAATGTGCGTCTACACACAAAAAAAACCTCAAGAATCCAAAATTTCTAACCCCAAATCCCAAACCGAGCCGAGCAAAAAAACCCCTGTAATAGGTAAGTCTGGTTTTATTGGAACACGAATGCTGACGCTCTGCGAGAAGTGATCTGAGATTGTTGGGCGCTGACAAGCCTGGGAGGCTAGAAGATGAGTGCACTTTGCAAAGTTTCCTCAGACACCGCTGATGTCTGGAGACAGCTGAGGAGCCTGCGGGCGAGTTGCATAACAGCAAGGACCTGGACTGGTTTTACCTTGAGCCGGTCTTGCTGGTGAGCGAGGAAGAGCAGCGCTTGAACGGCGCATACCTACACTCGCTAACGGCTCTAGGAAATACCTAAGCTGCTGCTACTGTAAACAGCAGAGCAATCGCAGCACGCCAGGAGAGTCCCGGTACATCACGGCAACCGATCTGAAAGTGGCACCAACTTGCTGGCACTGAAGGAGATCCAAACCGGACTAACCTCGCTGGTTCTGAAGATGAGGCGATAGTTATACTGCTGGCCGTGCTCTTTGTCCTCCTCCAGCTTCTCCCTGCGGAGGCTGACGGCCACTGGCCCCAGCGACTCGTCCATCCCAAAGTAGTTCCAGTGTTCTTAGAGGACAAAATGTCAGTGAAATGAAATTCATGCTGACTGGGACCAGATGTAGGTGGAACTTACCTCTCAGGTAGAAAAACTTCCTGTAGTAGTAGGCTCCCAGGTCCACGTGCTCCACGATGTACTGTTTCCCTTTTTCGCTATTCGTGCTCGGGCCGTCCTTTGGTCCTTCTAGCACCGCCACCCCGGCGTTTGTGCAGTGGGTGTTCACAGATATTTCGTAGATGTTTCCCTCCCCACTCAGGACCCCTGTGTTTCCGTTACCTGCTCCGCCACCTACAAAAGCGTGACACCCTCCGCCTAGTCTCCCCCTCCCGTTAATATCAGTGCCAATCTCGTTGCGAAAGCAGGGGCAGCTGAGCAGCATCTCGTTGCTCTGCTCCTCCCCGGCGTCCAGGACCGGGCTGCTCCGAGAGCTCAGCTCCTCCTGGCTGCCGCTCGGAGAGCTGTAGGGCAGGCTGTGGGTGGACGAGAGGGTGGAGGTGGCCGAGGCCACGGCAGCGGCAGACGCCCCCGTCGTGGTGTTTTTCCTCTTGACCGCGACCTGCCGCAGGTGGGCGACCTCATTCAGGTCAAACAACAAGCTTTGGACGTCATAGTGGGCGAAGCCTTTCTGGCACACCCAGGGCTTGGGAGGGGGGCCCACGTCGTCCGCCCGGCCTTCATCTGAATCAAATCCCGCTCTAGGAGAATCGGACTCGCCACGCACATTACGGAGTTTCCGGAATATGGATTCCCCTCCTGTCTCAGACTTAGTTCTTCTCTTTGGAGGCTTGTCCTTGACCTTTGGTGGTTGATTATCTAGAGCATTATCCTGAAAATCCACACCGGCCTGCTTGGGCCCAACATTCAACATGTCCCCCAGTTTCTCTGGGGCGGGGCTGCGCTGGTCCACTTTGTCTCCCTGGTAGCCCTTGAGTATTTCGAAAAAACTCTCCCCGCTGAGCCCGTGCTGGTCTATTGAGGAGGTGCTGCCGTATTCGCGGTGGAGAGGGGAGCATTTGCCTCCCAGTTGCGGCGCCCACTCATCGCCGCTGTCTCCTGGAGCTTCCATCTCGCTGATGGTCATGTCACTGTTGCTGCGCTGGCGGATGCGTCTGTTTCGCGGGTTCCTCTGGGCTGAACTCCGGTAGTCTCCGGGGTTCGGGTTGCGCGTGTCAGTGCTGTAGTTGTTCCCCATGGCCTGGGTTCGACTCCTCAGCGTATTGTGGATGTTGCGCAGCATAGAGGAGTCCTGAGGGCTCATGACAGAGCCGAACTTCATGTGATTCTTTCCAACAGAGGCCACAGCAGTGTTCTCAGCCTCTGGACTCGAGTGCCACGTTACCCCTGATATGTCCTTTCTCGGCGGCCAGTCCGCCACACGTGCACGCACACCCATTTTTGGCACTCCTGTGCTCACGCTGGTGTAAATATTGTCCGACCTGGGCGGCAGCACCCCTCCGTTGACCATGCGGAGGTGGCGGGTGTAAATCTCATCGGTGGTGGAGATGGTACCTCCAGCGTTGCGCTCCATGGTTGGGCACTTCAGACTGGTCAGAAACACCAGTCTCAAAGGCTAAAGGCACTTAGCAGGGAGACATAATTGCCTCTGGAAAGGGGTGCTACTCTCCAGCTTCATGAGGAGGAGGATGATTGTCTGGGGGTAGATCAATGGGAAGAGGCCAGCCCCCGTTTTTAGAACTCAAGTCCACTCAGCATTGTTCTTCACAACTCTGAAAAGAAAAGAATATTTCCTTAGTCTGTAATGCTGTTGCTGCTGCCAACTCACATTTTTCAGTCAGAATATTTTCTCTTTCTTTACTTCATTCTACCCTGCAACTTTTTCCGTCCAACATTTCTCATGAAAAATTTGTGAGACCGTCTTCTCTGAAAAGTCAGACGTATAAAGACAGTAAACCACAAACCTGCCTGCAGAATTCAGCTTGTGACCCATTTCTTTGTTTTTCCACATGCCAGGTTCAGTTTCACTTGTGGAGCCCTTTTTAGACCAAGTTTTATAATAAAAAAAGATACATGGAGGCAAACTTCCGCACCGCCCTGACTCTTGATTCATCAGACGCCTTTGGGAGTGCCACAAATACTCATCATTAATGAGTTGTGATGCTGACTGGCTGTTTTCTTGCACAAATATTCCACATCAAACAGCAAAGGAGCCCTTTGAAAAGTCATCGCAGAAGAGAGTGATGATTCTCTGCCTGACAAATGCGGCCGATTTGGCAGTGGGACCCTGGGGGGGGATTAAGGCTTCGCGCTTAGTCAGCCTCGCCTGACTGTGGCTCTGATCACATTAGCCATGAGCAATCATCGCACTGTGACAGGCCTCCAGCACAGGCACCTTCACACTCACAGCCAGACTTCAGGGCCAACTCTGCTACCTTCCACTGAAGATCAAATACTGAAAATGTTATCATGAAGCTCTGGCACCAACAGTAGCCTAAAGTTTAACATCAGCACATCACAAGAAAAGGGAAGAGTCAAGAAGCGAGTTATTTCCTGGAGACGCACACATCCAACACCCGAGAAATCCGACCTTTGATCTCCTCTCTGACAGGCGTGCAGACAATCGCCTGGACGTGCAGTGTCGCAGATTAAAACGAAGAGCACGCTGCAAAGACTGCGAGCGTGTTCTGTGTCAAGCTAACAGACTGAAAGCATGACAGGCCATCAGGGGGAAGAGGCACAACAAAGTCTCCTTCCGACCCATCCTGCCATCCTCTATCCGTCGTCCCCAAGATTACGCATTTTTAATTTTTTTTTAGCATCTCAGCAGGACAGTTCTGACAGCTTCATCCTGTTTCTAAATGAGGTTTGCCTGCTGCAATTAGGGCGCTGACCTACCAGATGTTTGGCAGGCAAGGTTGCAGAAAATGAATTACCTTCCTATTAATGTGGAGTGCGGTGGGTCGCCACACGTGTCGTGGCTGTAACGCCAGAGTGTTATTACATTCAGACAAAGTTCGGCAAAAACGAGAAATAGATTAGCTGTAAAATGAGAAAGCGCTGACTGTCAAGCCTCCTCTGTCGGGTTACTATCAGAAGGTTGAGTTTAGGGCAACACACATTAAAAAATATCAAAGTAAATCAACGACTGTCAATCAGGAAAATGTGGGAAACTGATTTCAGGTCTAGATTTTAAAGGTGAGACTATGTTTGTACATTATTTGCTGCAGAACATCATATAAATGAACATTTCAGATCCTTTGCTTTCTGTTTTAATGTCAAGAATGTAAACTGGCTTCTGCAATATTTAATGCAGTTCATATGGAACGCATTAAAACCTCTGTAAACAGAATCTGGTGGGAAAGATGGTTCTGTTTACCACTGAGTGTTGCAATAATATGACATACTTTGCAACTGAGCCACCCTAAAGTGCTCCGGGCGGAATAATTTCGCTGTTATTGTCTTATCTAAAGCCAGTCTAGAGTCAAGGAAAGTGTTAACACAGGCCCAGTGAGACGGGACTGTTTTTCACTGGACACCATTGTTTTTGTGACATAAAAGTGAGTCTAGACACAGAAGCCTGATTTTCGGTGAATAAACAAGGCCGTGAGGTGATTCATGTGTTACAGGAGATTCAGACGCACGAAACGCACGGGTAGTAAATTAAATTACAGGATGGAGTCACGCAGCCGTCAGTCAGCACAGCAGCAGGACCCTGTGGTGGGATGAATCATGACCCCAAGCCCTTTAAATCTGACTCAGTACAATCAGAGCAAAACCAAGTCTTTAGTCATCCTGGTGACACAACGCGGGGTCTTAGACATGCCTAATGCTGCACAAAGAGGGACGTACAGTGGCCGGGCTGGCTCGGCTCCAGTGGTCTCCCAGAAAGAACTTCATTCTGATGTTAAAGCACTCTTCATTCTGGGTGTCCAAACAGAAGGGGGTGAAGTAGCCCAGCAGAGTGGGTAAGTGTCTCCAGAGTCGAGACAAAGGAGTCAAAGAATTCCCCTACAAGCCTGTAATTACGGTGCTCTTGAATGGGACCGAGGGTCTGGCTGCCCGACACCACTGGCGCTCAAACAGACACCCCACCATTTAGACCAGTGGCTTTCCCTGTCTTCTAATCCTCTCCCACTCTAGGACCTGACTGGGCTTTTAGGCAGCAGGCACAAAGGTCCCTCTGTTTCGGGTCGGACCAGCCCGGGACCCCTTCCAACACAGAGCAGTCTTTGAAAGCTGCCTGGCAGGGGAACCTTGCTGTTGCTGTGTACACAAGAGGCCTGCCAGGAAAACCAAATTAATTAGATGCAAAGAGGACTGGGAGGATGGAGAAGAAGCGAAAGCTGATAGAGTATTCAAAAACAGGGGAAACTGAGGCATTGAAGAACAAGAACCATACCAGCTGACTAGAAAAGGACAAAGAAGTAGCTTACGTGAAGAGGCTGTTGGAGAATCCTCAGTGTCATGTTGCTCCTCTATAATTAAAGTCTCACTGCAACAGAATCAGTGTCGTAGACAGATTTTTTCAGAAAGTAATAAAAAAAAAAATCCTGGTGAAGTTTAAATGCTGTGTTAAAACTGCCCAACTGAGCAAACCTGGGAGTCTCACAACTTCAGAGACAAACAAGCAGGCCTGCTGGCAGACAAACGATAGCAGCGTCACTCAACCGCAAGCCAAGGTCCTGGAATTCCACCGGTCTCGGTTGAGGAAACGATAAACGTGTGCATGTGTGCGCATGAGGGTGGGAACAGAAGTAGGGCATGTTCGGGCAAATTCTCCAGAAAAAGTGCATCCCTGTGTGCACAAGTCAGAGCCTGTGATAAAACACTCGAGTCTGCCGTGGGTTCGCAGCTACACGCCTGTATCTCGTATCGTGGCAGCTAACACAACCCGACAGATGATAAATGAATCAGCGGCTCTGGGAAAAAAAAAAAAAGGGAAAAAAAAGGGTTCTCAAACGGTCCCGCTGATTTGTTCCACAGACCACGCATACAAAGCGAATGCCACGTGCAGGCGGGGGACAAAAAAAAAAAAAAAGACCTGCTGTTTACCGGCGTTCCTGCGCGATGTGCCGCAGCTCTGCCCCAACTCTGGGCCCCTCGTCGTATCGCTGCAGCACAGCGCAGTGAGTAATGGTCCCGGCTCACTACTGGCAAAGGGAATTTCACTCACAGCCTGACACGAGGAGACAGTTCTGGGGGGAGCGCCAGAATGCTATTCATTTCCTTTATCTCCGGCAGTTCGTCCTCCATCCACTCCCTCCTCTTATCCGGCAACGAGTTTGCCAAAGTAACACATATTACACGGCAGGGTCTTGACAAGCTTATAGTTTGTGTTTAACTAGTGGGGGCTGGAGGATGACAATGAGGGCCATTGTGGAAGGTCTTTCTCCCCAGCACCTAATTGTCCTGCTAACAGCTCAGGGTTAGGGTTAGGGGACAGGATTTGGGGACAGGGACTCTCCTGTGTCCAAACAACTGATCGTTAAGCCTTTAGATTCATTTCTGAGTGGAGCTGCATCTTCCTGGTGATGTGCGCTTGTAGCTACGTGGGCCTTTTTGAGGGTTCTGGGTACCAGAGCCCTGGTGAGTGAGCAGTGTGCTGCTGCCTGAGGAGGAATGTCAAACATTCTCGTGAGGTGCTTTCCTGGCTGCTGGACTACAGCCTTTAGGAGGCTGAGGTCTGAACGTGGGCGTCTCCTCGAGGCTGCACTCCCACCACAGCCCCACCGCCCTCGGCCTCAAACACCACCACTCCGTTAAACTGTCGGTGACCTCCCGATGCTCGCGGACGGGTGCACGCAACGGGACGCTGTTAAAAGAAGAGAGGAATTAATTTCAGTAACTCGTGGGATTATCTTATCATATGATTGCATATAAACATATAATTTTCTGTGGCCCTGAGAGAAATCAAGGGAAATAGTTCAACTTATATTTGAACACAAAGTCCAACCGTTTGTGTGTAACACTGGACCAGATGGAAGTGAGTAACCCGGGAGTGTGTGGTGTCAAACAGGGACGTGCGAGGACGGGGGCAGGGAGGCGTTTATAGGGGAAATCTGCTCCCTCTATTTGTCCAACCAAGGCTACATGTGCCATTCCCGATGCCCGGGAAGCTTTGAATGTAGGTGTAAGAAAACAGCTAGACGAGGGGCTGGCACGTGTCTCCAGTGCGCTCGTGTCTGCTGCGAAGTGCTACTTTCAGTCAGAGGGGGGTTAAGATGCCGAGGATGCAAGCGCGGTGGCAGTAATTAACAGGCCTGATCCGGCTCTGGGTGCGTCGTTTGTGTGCTTGCTGTTTATAATTCCAGCTCTCCACTGTGCCAGAAGATGGGAGACTGGGGCTCTGCCAGAAGGCAGACACTTCCAGGCCTGCTATTACTTCATTGTGGGATCCCAGGCGGTGCCAGGCCGAGCTCCCGCAGCACATATGTTTGGCTTTTTGCAGAAGCGGTGCTGCACAGACGCCGTATCTCATCACGTATCAATCAGTTACGGTGGTTTGACAGCGTGAAGGCTGGTAGACACACATGGCGTCCTGGCCATGTGTGTCTATGTGTAGCATGAGCCGACGGCTGTTCGGGAATGGGGGCCATCCAGCGGTCACAGACACACACACACACACAGACGTGCTCTGCCTGCCAGGAAACACACTCCATGTGTCCATGTGTGCAGCCACCAGCAGCATGGGTCACCGGCCCAGCGCTGGTCCTCACTGGGGCTGAGCCAATGAAGCTTTTACAGCTGCGGTGGTGGATAATGACAGCGGCAGTGGAATGTCAATAATATTCCTGAAAATCACGCTAACAGAAAACACAGATCTGTGACGTTCGCATTGATCTTTAGTAAAAACTCCGCCAGAGTTCCTTGTTGCTCCTGCTAGGAACACATTGATCGACACTAACCTTAGTGTCACCTTAGTGAGATTATAGGTTGATCAGGTCATGTAACCATGATGCACGGTGGTCTCGGAACGTGTGTGGAATGCAGCAGCAGACTGCTACTTCCTGCTTTCTTTGCAGAGCATTTGGAACCGGGTCCGTTGCACGCAGCTGCAAATTTCAGTGAGGCTGACTGACAACAATCTGACAGATTCTTTGAGCAGAGGTGACAGATGACCGCGATGTCTGGATGTCGCTCACAACCCCCATTACACAGGTGGCAAATGTAGCCTCTCAGTGGGGTGGGAAGGGAGAAATACCTGAACCCAGTGATGCTGTGAGACCCCTGTCGACAGAGAACCCTTCAGGGGAAATGGAACCTGCAACAAGTGCTCGCTGTGCTTCTGAAATCTCATTTTCAGGATGGAACATTTTGGAAATGACATGTTTTTTCTGCTTCCTGATGCCGCTGGTCAGGCAAGTTGTGGCAAGATGATGTCAGTGATGTGGAGCAGCCTGTCGATGAGACGAGGGAAAAAGGACAAATCCCTGCAGTGTAAACACCAGCGCTGCCTCACGGCAGCCGCGGCGGTGGCCAAGGGTTAATTTCCTGCGGTCAAACTTATCAATCGATCGATCTCCCCGGAGAAGCAGCGATCTGCGTTAGAGGGGATGAGGTACATCATCATTTGACGGTGCAGATAAATAGGCATCAGCATAATGGGATGCAACATGAAACACTATTCCCAAAAGACTCATATCAGTAGGAAGGATCTTGAGCTGTGAGAGAGAGAGAGAGAGAGAGAGAGAGAGAAATACCGCGGGAAAAGGGTAAGCAACTCTTCATTTAAGGTCACTCCCTTCGTGCCTCCTTATTCTTTTCCTTTCGTTAACCGTTTTTTCATTCCCTCGCTCTCGCTGTT
>CAAE01015019.1:4442537-4453439 GCA_000180735.1 Tetraodon nigroviridis
TGTCCCGCTCACTACTGCAAAGGATATCACTCACAGCTGACACGAGAGACAGTTCTGGGGGAGAGCCAGAATGTATTCATTTCCTTTATCTCCGCGAGTTCGTCCTCCATCCACTCCCTCCTCTTATCCGGCAACGAGTTTGCCAAAGTAACACATATTACACAGCAGGGTCTTGACATATAGTTTGTGTTTAACTAGTGGGGGCTGGAGGATGACAATGAGGGCCATTGTGGAAGGTCTTTCTCCCCAGCACCTAATTGTCCTGCTATCAGCTCAGGGTTAGGGTTAGGGGACAGGGTTTGGGGACAGGGACTCTCCTGTGTCCAAACAACTGATCGTTAAGCCTTTAGATTCATTTCTGAGTGGAGCTGCATCTTCCTGGTGATGTGCGCTTGTAGCTACGTGGGCCTTTTTGAGGGTTCTGGGTACCAGAGCCCTGGTGAGTGAGCAGTGTGCTGCTGCCTGAGGAGGAATGTCAAACATTCTCGTGAGGTGCTTTCCTGGCTGCTGGACTACAGCCTTTAGGAGGCTGAGGTCTGAACGTGGGCGTCTCCTCGAGGCTGCACTCCCACCACAGCCCCACCGCCCTCGGCCTCAAACACCACCACTCCGTTAAACTGTCGGTGACCTCCCGATGCTCGCGGACGGGTGCACGCAACGGGACGCTGTTAAAAGAAGAGAGGAATTAATTTCAGTAACTCGTGGGATTATCTTATCATATGATTGCATATAAACATATAATTTTCTGTGGCCCTGAGAGAAATCAAGGGAAATAGTTCAACTTATATTTGAACACAAAGTCCAACCGTTTGTGTGTAACACTGGACCAGATGGAAGTGAGTAACCCGGGAGTGTGTGGTGTCAAACAGGGACGTGCGAGGACGGGGGCAGGGAGGCGTTTATAGGGGAAATCTGCTCCCTCTATTTGTCCAACCAAGGCTACATGTGCCATTCCCGATGCCCGGGAAGCTTTGAATGTAGGTGTAAGAAAACAGCTAGACGAGGGGCTGGCACGTGTCTCCAGTGCGCTCGTGTCTGCTGCGAAGTGCTACTTTCAGTCAGAGGGGGGTTAAGATGCCGAGGATGTGAGCGCGGTGGCAGTAATTAACAGGCCTGATCCGGCTCTGGGTGCGTCGTTTGTGTGCTTGCTGTTTATAATTCCAGCTCTCCACTGTGCCAGAAGATGGGAGACTGGGGCTCTGCCAGAAGGCAGACACTTCCAGGCCTGCTATTACTTCATTGTGGGATCCCAGGCGGTGCCAGGCCGAGCTCCCGCAGCACATATGTTTGGCTTTTTGCAGAAGCGGTGCTGCACAGACGCCGTATCTCATCACGTATCAATCAGTTACGGTGGTTTGACAGCGTGAAGGCTGGTAGACACACATGGCGTCCTGGCCATGTGTGTCTATGTGTAGCATGAGCCGACGGCTGTTCGGGAATGGGGGCCATCCAGCGGTCACAGACACACACACACACACAGACGTGCTCTGCCTGCCAGGAAACACACTCCATGTGTCCATGTGTGCAGCCACCAGCAGCATGGGTCACCGGCCCAGCGCTGGTCCTCACTGGGGCTGAGCCAATGAGGCTTTTACAGCTGCGGTGGTGGATAATGACAGCGGCAGTGGAATGTCAATAATATTCCTGAAAATCACGCTAACAGAAAACACAGATCTGTGACGTTCGCATTGATCTTTAGTAAAAACTCTGCCAGAGTTCCTTGTTGCTCCTGCTAGGAACACATTGATCGACACTAACCTTAGTGTCACCTTAGTGAGATTATAGGTTGATCAGGTCATGTAACCATGATGCACGGTGGTCTCGGAACGTGTGTGGAATGCAGCAGCAGACTGCTACTTCCTGCTTTCTTTGCAGAGCATTTGGAACCGGGTCCGTTGCACGCAGCTGCAAATTTCAGTGAGGCTGACTGACAACAATCTGACAGATTCTTTGAGCAGAGGTGACAGATGACCGCGATGTCTGGATGTCGCTCACAACCCCCATTACACAGGTGGCAAATGTAGCCTCTCAGCGGGGTGGGAAGGGAGAAATACCTGAACCCAGTGATGCTGTGAGACCCCTGTCGACAGAGAACCCTTCAGGGGAAATGGAACCTGCAACAAGTGCTCGCTGTGCTTCTGAAATCTCATTTTCAGTTTGGAACATTTTGGAAATGACATGTTTTTTCTGCTTCCTGATGCCGCTGGTCAGGCAAGTTGTGGCAAGATGATGTCAGTGATGTGGAGCAGCCTGTCGATGAGACGAGGGAAAAAGGACAAATCCCTGCAGTGTAAACACCAGCGCTGCCCCGCGGCAGCCGCGGCGGTGGCCAAGGGTTAATTTCCTGCGGTCAAACTTATCAATCGATCGATCTCCCCGGAGAAGCAGCGATCTGCGTTAGAGGGGATGAGGTACATCATCATTTGACGGTGCAGATAAATAGGCATCAGCATAATGGGATGCAACATGAAACACTATTCCCAAAAGACTCATATCAGTAGGAAGGATCTTGAGCTGAGAGAGAGAGAGAGAAAGAGCGGGGGAGAGGGAAAGAGAGCTGCAGTTGAAAGGAAAACACAAGCAGCCAACCTGGAAGGTCAGAGTTAATGTGAAAGCTTGATTAATAACCTCTCATACCTCCCAGTATATCAGCCGTGTTGCCACCAGACGAGCTGTGTGCCTGCAGCACGAGACGTACTCAACACTTGTGTAATTAACTACGTGCTTTCAGGAAGAAGGCTGCAAAACAAGCACTGTTCCTGCTCCATAAGCAGTTTGGTAAGGTAACAGCAACAGACTGCAGAACACAGGGAAAATCTCCCTGGTGACAAGGCGTGAGCACCTGTGCAGCCAATGAGGGCTCATTATCCTAACACGGAAACCTCGGGGGGGGGTCCTGGGGGTTTTCCCTAGAGGAGCCCAAATGACTGCGCCATCTTTCACAGCTCGGAGGGCAGCCGATTCCCACACCTGAGGACTCTGCGGAAATCTCAGGTGCGCTTTGGTAGTAAGCGTTATTTCTCGGATAAAAACAGGTTAATTCTAAATGCACCCTTGTGCCTGCAGAGAGACTTCACAAGGCCGCAAAATCCATACCGGCCGTGCAGCAGCGCCGCACGACGCTTCCAGGCATTGATTTTGGCCCCTGTCCAGCGCAGCTCCCCGTACACTTCGGTCCCATTACAAATAGTCCGGCTGCAAAGTTAATTTCAAACGTAGTCATCTGGGCCGGGATAAGTCAGCCAGCTTTGGATGTAACATAAGAGCGGCGCCCTGCTAAACCGCAGGCTGCAAAAAAACGGCCGTGGAAGCCGGCGCAGCGTGCATCGCCACGGGTCATGATGCAGGGTTCCACTGATGCCTCCCAGGTGACTGCAGCATCTCCTGCACCAGGGTGGGTACAGGTGACTTCCACCTGATCAGCATTCAGGTCAGCATCACCTCGCCACCGGTGACTGCAGAGACCGCTGGGCAGTGTGTGTTGGTGCCTCCAGCCTGTGGCCCTGACTCCAGGAGCTGGTGCGCAGGCGTGTGCGCAGGCGTGTGCGCAGGCTACCCACCTGCCAGCTTTCGGTTTGGGACTGGTCTGGCAAAGTCGCGTGCCAGGTATCCAGGAACACTTCAACGAAACACACAGGAAACAGGCAGCAAGGGAGGAAGGGCTGGGTAAGCAGCCATGATTGTTATTACCCGGCCCTATCTGCCCTTTGCACCTGGAGCAACACGAGGGGGGGAAAAACCTCTGGGCTGATTCGTCTGACAGAGCAGTTCAAACAATACAGAGCTGAATCATCCTAACATAGGCGGGGGGCTGTCGGAGGGTTCCTCCAGTCCTAATTACATCCATCTTTAAGCATTTGAGTGTTTCTAAAGTCATTGGAATCCGGTAGAGGAAGCCATTGCTACACAGTGGGCTCATTCTTTATCCTGCGAAGCAGGAACTCACAGGGTGGAAATGGATTCCCTGGTTCCATAGCAAAGGATGTGGGATATTGGAGCAATATGGGCAGGGTTTTTTTTTTTCCCTTTTTTGTGGGGGGTTTGGTACAGGAAAAAAGCAGGAATGTTGGTAATAAATTCAGACTGTTGGGGAGAGAAGCCCACATGCAGTACACTCGAGCCTGTGTTCCTCTTTTACTGCACATGGAAACAGTGGCTCCGAAAAGGAACAAGAACAGCAGGAATGAGGACGAGCCGAACAGACCTGTCTACGCACCGAGGTCTGCGCGGCGAGCGGCCGGGACCAAGCCCTTACGCATTCCTATCTGCGTCTCAAGTTTCCGTCGACAGCGGGGGAGAAGGACGGCTACAGAACTGCTTTCCACTGCTGCCCACACGGGGCCCTGCAGCGGGAGAGGCACGTCTGCAACCGGCATGTGGAGTCCAGTGATCTGCTCCAGACAGGGAGACAGAGGGAGAAGCTTACGGCCGGAACACCGAAACACTTGCAGCCACTGGCAGGCAGGTCCAGGCTGCTGCCAGCACTTCCATCTGGTTTCTCCGTCCACCAGTCTGTGTCCCTGGCACCAGTGTGGCCAGTAACTGGGAACTGGGAAAGGTCTGATCCTCACTGAAGACTAGTACCTGGTGAAATCAGGAGTGGATGGGACTTTGGTTTGCACCCCTGGAAGCTTCTGCCTGGAGAATTAGGCTGCCGGACACGGCGTTTTCGCAGGGTCAGAGTTCCCCGGACTGGTGGGGGTGAAAACGAGGGCCACTCTCCTTTGTGCGCCTGCATTTACTGTGTGACAGCACACAAAGGGGGATTACATCATCACTATGGTGGCTTCCGAGCCGCCCGCTGTCCTCCGTTGGCTGACACACGCAGCGGAACGTCTGATCCCGACGATAGAGAGAGCAGGAAGCGTGGACCTGTAGTCTCAGCTCAACACAGTCAAACTCATCAGCCCACGCGCTAATGAGCAGAGAACCACACCAGAGGTCGTAGAGTCATCTGACCGGTGACTGCAGGCTGAGCGATAGATAGATAGATAGATAGATAGATAGATAGATAGACAGACAGACAGATAGACAGACAGATAGATAGATAGATAGATAGATAGATAGATAGATAGATAGATAGACAGATAGACAGATAGACAGATAGATAGATAGATAGATAGATAGATAGATAGATAGATAGACAGATAGACAGATAGACAGATAGATAGATAGATAGATAGATAGATAGATAGATAGACAGATAGTCATTTACGGCAGAACTGACTAAGCTTCCCATTTCTAAAAAAAAGTGGAGTATTCTCCGAAAGTCATGTCACATGACCAGAATAAACAGGCCCTGTGGCCAACAGGGGTCATGGCGGACAGCTGGACGTGGTGCACCTGTCCGACCCTCACCTGGCCACAGGTTACAGGCCGACTCAGGCCGCCGATCTACAGTTAAAAAGAATCACCTCTTCACTCCAGTGGTGGGAAAGGTTCACTAGAGCCAGTGAAGATGAGCAGTCAGCTTCAAATCAAACTAGTGGTTTTAGAACGAATTACTGCAACATAAATATCAGCCTTTACAATTCAAGTGAACTTTCACCGCAATGGCCAGGAAGTTATAAACTAGCCTGTCATATATACATTACAACCAACCGGATCAATACAATAAACACAATCAATCAGGCGGGTTGTTGTGTTGGCCTGAGAGCCAGAGCGAACGAGCAGCCTCTGACACCAGATAAACACTGCCTCAACATACATGAAGCCACCTCAGAGGCTGGAGTGTAAACATGGCAACACTAAAAATATGAGCTGTTCGGCATGCCGCGGAAACAGCAGCAGCCACATTCCAGAGTGCAAATTAGACGGGAAAACAATCCTCCTCTTGTTGTCTTTTATCTTTGCTCGAGCTATTCCCACCGAGCCGGTGCACGAGAGACAAAGGCAACGCAAACCGAACTGAGCAACAGGAAGCATCCCTCGCACAAAGAAAGGGCTCTGCCACACACACACACACACACACACACACACATATACAAAACCAAACCACCACCACACAACTGGGATTGTGGTGTAAGAGGATGATGCATAAAGGTGAAAACAGAAAGAGGCATGGGGGGGGTTACTGATGTTGATGATCTCAATCTCAGCGCTGCAGCGCTGCTGGGTGATCAGCCAGGCCGACCACGGGTCAGCTAATCCCACCAGGAATGCTGACCATCTTTGATCCCTGCCCTGGGCCCACTCTGACTCCAGCGCTTCACTTTTCTTTCCCTCCTCACCTGACTCATGCCAGGCACACACACACACACACACACACACACACACACACACACTCTCTCTATGATTCACTGACAAAGGGAACCCACTGGTTTTCAATTTCCTGCTTGCACAGTTGCAACAGTTACAGCTGATATTTTGTTCTCATTTTGAACTTTAAAAGGTTGCAACACTTTCCTGCTTGTTGCCTAATAAACCAACTCTTTGTCCCCACTGCGATCTCACACACCCCACCACACACGCACACGCATACATACACTAAATATCAATCGTCTGCCTTCCAAGTCGGGTGAAAGTGTGCCTTGTGTGTGATCTGTGCCTATGTGAGTGTTTTACAGAGTGGGCTCTGCTCAGAGCGTGGTGAGGGGGCTCGGACTGGCAGGATTTACCGTGGGAGGCGAGGCAAGGACCTGGGCCTGATCTCCACCGTGACGACCCTGGCTGGAGGCAGGAGAGAGGAGATCACCTGTCTTTGGGGGAGAAAAACGCCTTTTTCAGTTACACAACGCGGCGTCCGCGGTGAGGCGGTGAGAGCGGTGCCACCTGTGAAACCTGTGAAACCGCCTCCCAGAAGCGGGGAAACGAGAATGCCCTTGACGCGCCACGACGCAGCGGTTCTGGGCCGTGACAGCCGCGGTGACGGACGCGCAGAAGGAGCCCCAGCCCAGCCTCCCCTGGCGGCTCTGGGGGGGATCCTTCTGGGTCTCACACGGCGGTGGGGGCTCCGCAGCGGCTGCACCTTGGCCCAGTACAGATGTGCTTTGTTCACACAGATGTGCAGAACCAGCGACCCCACAATCTCCACCTCCACCTCCTCCACCTCCACCTCTCCGCACATGACGAGCAACGCGTTCCCGACTCACCTTTCCTTCTTTTTCGCCTTCAGCTTCTGGGTGTCACACAACACCAGGCGGCGGTTCCTCGCTCCGTTTCAAGCCGCCAACGAGGCTCCCGAGCCGGGCCACGGACGTGTCTTCCTCGGGCCCCCTCCGCGCTGGAGACATCCGCCCCGGGGTCGCTGCTCCGACGGGGCAACTTGGAAGTTCGCTCCAAAGTTGCGTGAATGCGTCGCTGTGCTAATGCAGCTGCTGGAGAGATGAGATCATTCATGCAGCCTCCCCTCCTCTTTCTCTCTCTCTCTCTCTCTCTCTCTCTCTCTCTTTTTCGCTCTGTTTGCCCCCGAGTCTCGCGAGAAGTCCGTGTGGGGAAAGTTAAACGTTTCCATGGCAACAGCGCTCACCTGTGGCGTGTAAACTGGGAGGATTGGGAAGAGCTCTCGCGTTACCGTGAAGCTTATTTGTGATTAAACAACAACAGGGCGGTGGAGATGAGGCTGGGCAGCGGGACAACACTCAGGGCTGCTTGATTTACGGGATCTGCTATCTGCAGATCTCGCAGGGATCCGAGTGTCTGCATGGGCGCACCGGATGCTGAAGGAATGCATAATGCAGGAGGATCCTGTGAGTTATTTAGTGAATTAGAGTGCACCAACACATGCATTGTTATCACATTTCCTCCTACTGTTTTTAAGCCTCGCTACGGTGCCCGCTCGGGCTGTTTCAGACAGGACGTCTGGTCCCTTCAGCCCTGCATCTGAGGTGCACGTACTTTTAGCAGCTGCCTCCTCTGAGAAAAGAGTGAGAACATTAGATTCCAAGGTTTTATTTCAGTAGATTTAACGGAGTGTGTTCTCTACGCGCGTGCGTGGGGAATAAACATGAATTGGATAAAGGAGTGTCAAAATGTATCCATAAATGAGAGCAACAGCGCCACCTGCTGGTTGCACACACAAGACAAAAATAAAACGTGAAATAATGCGTAAATGATTATTTCTCCACGCCAACATCGGTCTAATCCTCTTAATAAAGGTTTATTTTGCATAAATACCACTTCCTTCACCTTTTCCAAGCACTTACGAGGCCTCAGGTGATATTCTCTCAGCTTTTTCAAATACCACCATCATTAAATAAGGCTCAGAATAGTGAAGCAGCGCTCATCAGCTTTGACTAGTTGGGTGGTGTTCTTAGGTTTTGGTTAGTCTTAACAACCTTTGAATGTCCGGCTCGATGTCAATGGTGGGATACCTTTTGCTGTATCTTTTAAAGGGCTCTCCCTCCGGCCCGACCAGGAACTTCTCGAAGTTCCAAGAGATGTCGGTCCTGTTGACGGGGCTCCAGACGAGGAATCTGGGGTCCTGCATGAGGCAGCTGGGCTCGTCGTCGGGGTAGGGCAGTTTGTCTTTCAGATAGGCAAAGACCGGGTGCGTGTTTGTTCCGTTGACGTCACACTTCTCAAAGATGGTGAAGTTGGGCTTGAACCCATTGCCTGGACGGACGTTCTGCAGGGACTGCAGGATCTCACCGTTGGAGCAGTTCTCCTGCGACAAAACACCTCATTCATTTCATTAGTTCCAGACTCTCCCTCACTCATTTTATCTTGCATTCCAAACAAAACTGATTAGGTGTAATATCAGTCATGAATTGACATTTCCTGTGGTGCCTCACTTACCTGATACCCAAACTGGTTGCATGGAAAGCCCAGGACCACCAGCCGATGGGGGTACTTGCTCTGGAGCTGGTTGAGCTCATTGAAGTCCCTGACAGTGGTGCCTCAGAGCGAGGCCACGTTCTCTATCAGGACCACCCGTCCACGAAACACGTTGAAGTCCAGCGAGTCGCCCTCCAGCGTGGTGGCCCCTCAGGTCGTAGAAGGTCTTCGCGATGAAGGTCATCTCAGCTTCGGGGCTTCTTCGCTTGTTGTGGCCAGGCTGCAAGTGTGTAGTTGAGGCCACCTGGCCAAGTTGGAGGGAGAAAGCTGCCTTTCATGGGTGTCAAATGGCTCTGCCGATGAAGAAACTGATCCTCAGCTGACACCTAATACTGGTTACTGCCCTGATCGATGCTGGAACTGCATGTAGAGCGACACAGAGCATTAACAGCTACATATTTGAATAGAAACATCAGTACATTAGAAGCATAAACTCATTTTAGTGATTGTTACTTGTTAGAAGCAGCCTCCCACATGTGACGTTCAACCTCAGGGCACCTCTGTTTGTCAACTCCATCATCAAAAATGTAACACAGCGCTCACCTTTCACAGCAAGTCATTAAAAATACATAACATAAATTAAGCGACATCCTGAAATCTGCAGGAATGCTCCCAATCATGTCTGCAAGGTTTATTTTTAAAAATACAATTGAATTTATTACCTTACACAAATGAGTTCCATTCCAATAAAATGACCTGGCACACCAAAGCGGCGCTTCAGGAGACAACCTGCCAGTCAGAAGCCCTCACATGTACATCCAGGATGATCATTTTAACTTATCCTGTGTTCAGCCTCGTCTCCTTGACAAAATACTCTGGTATTACATAAATGCATCAGTTTCTGCTTGGTTTAACATACAAGGTGTAAATTAAAAGTATCTTCTCCCCCTTGTTGTCAAGACATTTTTGTGAAAATCCACATGCATAGAAGAATCCTGCCCGTGTTTTGAATACAGTGAAAGCGTGAATCAAATGAATTCCTATTTTCTGCCATCTGCTAGGCTGGACGTCACGGTCCTTCGGTGAAAGGCTGCCGTCTAGCGGCGGGTGCTGGTAACTACGCCTAAATCCGGGTGCAGCGGAGCCTCGTGTTTACAAAGCAGATAAGGCAAAATGTCTTTTCTGTTCTAACAGGCACAGTTCTTCTGAGAGTCACCAATGATGTGTGGAGCAAATCTGTCATCCTCCAGAGCGATTTTGTCCAGATATTCGTCAAGCGATCCCAACAGCGAGTCCACGTCTCTCTTGTAAGCCTGCAGCACCAGTTCTGTCACACGAGTGAAGGACTGGAGGGAGGAGGAAGTGGGAAATTGGCTAAGAAATGAGCGCGTTACTATGGCAAAGCGCTGTTCCCTACCTCAACAATACAACTGTTAGTGGAGGCACTGGTCTCGAAGAATTCCATCCCATAATTTTCAGCTAACTGCAAGATACAGAATCAGTCGGAGAGGTTTGGGGTTCTTTTGTATAGAACTGTATCCTGATATTTCCTAATTGTCATTAGTCAAAACTCCTGGTCTCCAACCTTGCTTCCTTGGTCTTTAGTCACCTGCCTCCGGGCTTCCGCGTCACATTTGTTCCCCACCAGGATCCTCTGCACCATGTCTGGAGCGTACTGGAAAACAGCAAAAACCCATCACAAGCATGTTTCAGTGCTCCGGAAAGGGCTGTGTGGATCAGAAAAGGCTCACCTCGTCCACGTCGCTGACCCACTTGGCCAGGTGCTGAAAGGATGGCTGGTTTGTGATGTCGTAGACAAAGACGATACCCTGCACACAGGCGCACGTCAGAGGACCACCCTACCATCCATGACCCTGGGAGTGGGTGCTGGGATCACCTGCGCGCGCCTGTAGTACTGTTTGGTGATGGTCTGATATCGTTCCTGACCCGCTGTGTCCCTGAACCGATGAACACGCTCAGTGACACACACAGACACACACACACACCAGTGGCACAGGATCTCACAGCAGGAGCGACACGAACTCACCATATCTGTACTCGGACCTTGACCCCATCAATTTCCAGGGTTTTCATTTTGAAGTCGATTCCTGCCAAAAAAAAAAGAGTTAAAACATAAACTGTTTCTTTCACAGCAGGGAAATGCTCAGGGCAACCCCGACGGAGCGG
>CAAE01015019.1:4453775-4467882 GCA_000180735.1 Tetraodon nigroviridis
TATATCACTGAACTTTCCTTTCAGTGTTGTAAGGCCCATGTTTTAAAATATGATTTTAGAGAAGAATTTAGTTTATAAATGGAAAAATATTCTATAAAGTGGAACACACCCATGGCATTAAAGCTCAACATATGAGCATCCATCAGCGGCGTTGTCTGACCCACAATCTGGAAATACAGTCTCAGCGGGGGGTCATGTTTGAAACAATGATAGTGTGTGACAGACAAAATAACATAACAAACAGACCTGATTTAAATAAAAGGCCTGAGGGGGGAACTGTGCACACATGTTGTCAGTCTTCTCTAATCCTCAGTAAACCGGTTTCCACATCTCATCACAACATCTTCTGTTTGGAGACCTCTCAGCATGCAAACCTAGTTCTTTTCTAAATATTGAACCATATCATGACGTCACGACAAAACTGTAGATCGTTGCAAATGAAACAAAGATTGGTTTTTTTGTTTGTTTGTTTTTTTTTTTTTTACCTTTTCCTTCTCGCATCTTTCTGATTTCATTCAGGCGGGTGAAAAGCAAAAATCTATAAGGGTGCGTTCATTTCACTAGTCAGTGTTGCATATTAAATCTACCATATCCGTCAGAAAACGTCGTTTTTTAGCAAAGAGAAGGTGAAAAGTTTCGGTGTTGATATTTCCCAGTCAGCCTGGTTCCACTGCTCCTATGACCGGAGGCGCTTTGCACTAATCCTGCAGAAAGGTCGGCCTGCGTATGCGCTTTGAAATAAGAATAACACCTGCTTCAGAATAAAACCCAGAGTTAGACCTCGAATTTCTCTTTCAAAAGCGCTTTTCGGTGTCTTCTGGGACGCCAGCACAAAGTTCTGTGAGATGGATCGTGAACAGACGTAATTCCTGAAAGTTTGGACTTACCGATGGTGGAGATATGAGAGGAATCAAATTCATTTTCCGTGAACCTGCGCAGCATGCAAGTCTTCCCCACCCCCGAGTCTCCGAGCATGAGAAGCCTGAATAAAACGTCGTATTGTTTAGCCATTCTGACAAATTAGAACACAAATGAAAACATGACTCTTTCATTTAGCGTCTGTTCCGAACTCCGCACTTTAGCGTTGCTGCGAGCTGTGTTCGCTGAGCGTCGGAAGTTTCAGATAATAGGACGGTTGTAGAAAAAAAAAAGGAACCGAGGAAAAAGATTATAGTTTTAACGTTAGTATTAAAAACGCACTCAGTAATATTTAGTATAATATCTTTCACGTAATTCCTGCTGGCGTACGCTCTGACCCTGCGTCTTTCTCAGTCAATACACGAACGTAAGATTTTCCTACGGTACGTGGAGGCATCACTGCATCCCCCTCGGAGCAGCATCCGGCGCTACGAACGTCAGCTGGAACACACACATCTTATATAGCATAAAGCTCTCATAAAGCAACGTTCAATCAGACCTACTGTGGGTACACTGATGTCAGAAAACCCACATTGTCTCAAACATCATAGCAAAAGCTGATTATGTACAAAAACACAGCATTTAAACAATCCACTCAAAGCTGTGCAGCCCCAAACCCGACAAGATTGTGATGTGCATACATGCATCAGTGTATACATACACGTACATTTAGACATACACATACCTGCATTACCCAAACATCCTGGTCACAGAGGGAGAGTGGCGATTTCCAGGCTCGTCAGCCTCTTCCTCTTTCTTCTGGCAGTAATTGCTTAATGGCTTCGCGTGTTAGTTCTGTTAGTAGTTGTAAAATATGGCACAAATACATCTAAAAAGGATAAAATTGTTTTATTGAGGGTCTCATACTAAAGGTATGCCTTAACCTGGAAGACAACCATTGGCAGTATGTACAACATACCTGTAATTTCCATGGAATGGAACAAACATACCGGCCAAACTACTTCATCTCTGCACTGAATGGAAAGAAGTCGGAGCAATGTGTTCCGATCACGGGTAAATATTGTTTGCGAGCTCCAGAGTCAATGACGGCTGGGAGAATACCCTGTTGCACATCACGCACTAAAAAGGCTTTTGGTAAATAAAAGGTCAGCGCTGTCAAACTGAAATATTCAGTAACCATCTATAGGATACTGCAGTCAATCCGTTGCTGTTTCGTCTCTTTTACGCTATAAAACTAAAAAGGAAAAACAGCTGCATAGCAGGTCAAAATGTCCGTCCTGCTGTCAAAAGACAAAATCAAAAATGAGAGATGAGACAATAACAGGGAGTATTCAGCCATTTTTGAAACATCAATATAAATAGTGATAATTTTCAATACAAAGATGTACAAGTGTACAAAAATACACTTCAGCAAACTACACTGAAGATCACATGCTGTCTTTTGGACATTTCAAAATAATGTTCATATTTTTCTTGTATGAAGGTCAAATAACTCAAATCAGCATTTTGTTAAAGTGTGTCGGATTTCACAACAACAATAAAGAAAAACAAATAATGATATGCAATGTTTCAAAAGTTTTAAATGTTGGTTATTAATGGTTATCGTGACATTTCAAAAGCATAAAGTCCTTCGAGAAACTCTCTTTGGGGAGGAGGGGTTCAAAAAAAGGACTGACATGAAGCTTGCCTGGAGGAAAAAAAGAAGCTTGAACGAGTTTAGGCAGAGTCTCCATCTTATCACCTGACCTGGTCTCAGCTCTGAGCGCAGACAGAAAGCGAGTGGCAGAAAGAGTCTGTCTGAAGAACCAGGGCCTGGCTGCATCTAGCTGGGGTCCCCGCGCAGCTTCTTCCTGCTAGGAGGCTCATCCTGCTCCGACTCCGAGCTGGAGTCGGAGCCCCCGTCGAAGGCTGACACCGTGCTGCCTTTGCGGTTTGTGTAAAAGCTGCTGTCAGAAGAGTAGTTTGTCTGGCTGTTGCCTTTGGCCTTCTCAAGTGCACGGACTGTAAAGGCACCCACACACGAGCACATTTACAACACGAGTCAATGAGAACCTTTGGTAAAGGACCGTGCACTGCCCCACTCACCCTGCTGCTCCAACACCGCATTCTGCTTCTTCAGGTCGTCGATGTCTTGTTGGTGAGTGTGGTTTTTCCGCCTCATGAACTGAATATACTCAGTGGCTTTGTCCAGGATCTGTGCTCGGGAAGCCTGAAGAATCGAACAAGTCAACTACAGGGCTTTTGTTTTCATATTTTCCAGCCTTTAGCGACACAGTTCCCACTAAACTTCCAACACACCGAGGGCCCAGTTAACAAAAGGCCCAGTTTACCCAGACACCACACAGCTTTGTTCTTCCCAGTGTTACAGACCTCTGCTATCCTTACCTTCTCCCCCTGCAAAGCAGGCACGGAATCCCGTAAACCGTGGAAGCTGTCTTTGATGTGATCCCTGCGTTTGCGCTCAAGCGCGTTGTGATGCGCTCGTTTGTCTGCCTGCAAAGAAAAAGGACAGATTGAGGAAGTTTTTGACGAGCTGAGTGAAGATAATATATGCAAACTCTGCTGCTTTAAATGAACCCAGTTACATACAAAAGGCCACTGTCTCCTGCATTTTAAATAGGTGCAACTAGCTGTTTTCACAGTTGACTTGTTTAACAAGCAAAACATGGTTTATTCTACAATATTAGTGATTTTTTAAAATTCAGATTAAATAGAGCTGCCGGTACTGTATATCAGGTCAAGTTACATCCTAATAAGTCAGGAAAAGTGCACCACATGAAATACATTTGCATGGTTCCAGGGCCAGAGTTTGCGGCCAACAGAGCATGAAAACATTAATTCCACATCATCTGGATTATCCTGGGTAAATTTCTATTTGTTTTTACAGGATATATAAAAATTCAAGCAGGCATATGCCAGGGTCATATTTATCAAATACACTTTGTTTGTCTTTTTAATGTGTACATATAATAACTAATAATGAAAGGAGAAAGTGAAACCACTGAGCCTCCCTAAATTGCGTTGGTAGAAGGCTCCCTTATTTTATTTGCGTAAATAAACCCATTCAACGCCACGTTTAACATAATATTCTTTTAAATTTGTAGGTCATCGTTGACAAACGTAAAACCTTCTTGGCCGTTACCAGCATCCGTGCTGTAACTGAGAGTATAGATGCGCACCAAAATCCAAACCACAGGTAGCCTAAAGATATTCGTGTAAACCTAAACTCTCACTACATGAAACGATAGAACACTTTACAACGCTAGTGTCTAAGTTTATTTACAAACCGCCTAAAGATATTTCCGATATCAGGATTTCCCAATTTGCCCCAAAATTAGATCAAATGCAGGAAATGTAGCCAGCTAGCTAGTTAGCTTGATCAGATAGCGATAGAAATGTTAAAGTTGCTTTTGGCAACGTATTTGCCGATCTATTTTAAGAGGAAGCACGATTACATACATCGCTGTCGACTTCGATGTCATCGTTTTCGCTCATTCTTGGGTAAAAGTATTAGAAAAGAAAACAAATCAGCTGCTTTGCAGCGACAACGGTGAACAAGTAAATCTCCTGCGGTAATTGCTACAGGAGCTACATGACGAGCAGCAAAGCGTCTCCACACGTGATTTGACTACACATGGACGGAAAAACATAGACTGCGCTTGCGCAACGTAGCGAGGGCTTATGGGTAATGTAGTCAACCAACCGAGAAAGAACAAAAGTGGAATTTTAATTTAAAGAATATTAAATTTTTTGCGTTTTGCTTCACTTCATTAAAAAATATTTCAATTGTAAATCAGGAGGTGAACAACATATTTTGTCAACGTTTGAACAGGGCTGCACATTTATATTTTTATGTCTAGATAGTGATAGTGTGCACAATACTACTTGATACACAATAGGATTTATTTTTTAATTGAAATAATTTCCCCATGTTGAAGCTAATTCCTGACCTTTATACACAATTCCTGGTGTCAATTTTCTGTCAGAAAAAGAAGAACAATTCATTCATTTGCTCATTTGTTTTTGTGTTTTAACTTGCATATTTTTTGTTTGTCCTCTTTTTATTGCTCTCTGTAAAATGTTATTTAACCCATCTGAGCCTTTCATCATTTCCAGCACATCTTTCTGCTGACCTCTGTTTTCTTTAAACTAAATTTTAATTAGGTGGAGGAACTTGGAATTAAAAAAAAAAAAATCACAAAATGTCAGCATGTGAGGTTTTAGAGCCTAATCTTGAGCACACACAGGAGATTAGGACTGCAGCGTCAAAGCCTGGACCAACATGTCTGATGAGCGGTGAAAAAAAACACAAAAACAGCCCAGTCTCATGCCATAAGGGCCCCTACTGAGGGGCTGCTCAATTGTCAGCCTGGCTGCACAATATTTATTGGAGGTCTGTTTACACACAAGGCCAAGTGAGGAAGAAAGTTCCTCCCTGCGATAATTACAATTGAGCCTACTGATGCCAAACTTTCCCATGGGCCTCAGAAATAGCGGAGCTGGAGCCGATTTAGAAAACTGGCTTTAAATCACCAGAATTCTTTGCAAACAAATGATTCACACACATACACAAAAAACAAAAAACAAAACAGGAGACAATTTGATGGTTTCTCTGATTTATTTATTTAGGAGCCCTCTGAATGTCATGCGTACTCCTGCAGCGCTGTCATGAGGCCATGTGAGAGGGAGGGGAGTGCTTGGGGAAAGGGGGGTCAAACAGTGAAAAAAGGCATGAGAGAGAAGAATGTGAGGCGAGCTGGAAACAAGTGGACGAGAGCCCAGTGAATTCACGGAGGTCAGGCTGAAACCAAGGTAGGTTGAAGGACCTGACTTATTGGTCCAGGATTTGGAAATATTGAATTGCTTTTTGTTACAATTTGCACCAGCAATTTAGAGAGAAAGACGCAAAAATGAAAGTAGTGTGTTCATGCAGTGTAGGACTAAACACAAGAACATACAAAGTTCTCTCATATTTAATTCAGTGCCACCTTGGATAAATGGACCAATTGACTTTGTCTCGTACTTTAATGTGATGCTGGTGTTTGATGGTATACATCTGTTCGTATGGTGTCAAAGTTAATACATATTCAGATGTGTATCCTCATTAAAATTGCAGTTTTAATTGTGGACTTCACCATTTTGTAGTGTTAGTTGACTCAGATGTAAATCATAATAAATATCATTGTACAGTGCTGGGCTCAAGACACCACATGACCACCTGACCCCTTAACACAGACTAGTGTTAAGAGTTAAAGAATAAATGATTCACAGTATTTCTTTCAAGAAAATTCACGTGAACACTGCCAGGCTGAAAGCCATCCGAAAGTTCAGATACCCTAGAGGGGAGGAAAATGAGAATTTTGTAAATTCATAGCTTGTTGAGTTGAATCCTATCACATGGAAACATGTGTAATGTTTAGACACATATTGTATGTAAAAAAAACACAACTGTTCCCTATGAACCAATCTTTCCTGAGAAATCAAAGTGGGCTTGAGTGTAAACATGAGTAAATGTCACCGATCTTATTCCTTCGCTCTAGTTATTGTGCTAGTGAGCACCATGATGAACACCACCGAAGCCTCATTCCACATCTCCGGTGAGGGGAACTTCTCCAGGAATGGAAGCATGTTTGTCCTGAAAATCTCCCCCACCCTGAACAAAACCATTGATGTCTTCACCGTCACCATCCTCTTCATCACTATGATCTCTCTGGGCTGTACCATGGAGCTCTCCAAAATTAAGGCCCACCTCCTGAAGCCATAGGGGGTAGCCATCGCGCTGCTGGCCCAGTTCGGCATCATGCCCCTGACGGCTTTCAGCCTGGCCAAGCTCCTGCAGATGGACCCCGTCAAAGCTGTGACGGTGCTCATCTGTGGCTGCTGCCCTGGGGGGACCTTATCCAACATCTTCTCCCTCGCCTTCAAGGGCGACATGAACCTGAGGTAGGCCGCCCACGACCACGAGCGTTAAAACCCTCAGGTCGATGACAGATATCTCCTCTCTCTGCTCCCAGCATCGTCATGACGACGTGTTCCAGCATCGCATCCCTGGGTATGATGCCCCTGTTGCTTTACGTCTTGTGCCAAGGGTTCTCCGGACTGGAGAACGCCGTCCCGTACAGCAGCATCATGAAAGCGCTCGTCTTCACCTTGGTGCCGTGCGCCTTCGGCATCCTCATCAATCACTACACACCAAAATACTCGCCGCTGGTGAAAAAGGTGAGGGGAAAAGGCGTCGCACAGGCACAATCTGGCGTCCGTCAGCCTCTGGAGGCGGCTGTCTGACTTGCCCACAGGCAGGCCTCAGCATCCTGATCATCTCCAGCATCGTGGTGTCCGTCCTGTCCGCCATGGCCGTCAAAGACGTGCTGTGGATGATCGTCATGCCCGATGTGCTGCTGGTGGCAGCCCTGATGCCTCTGATAGGCTTCATGCTGGGATATTTCATGTCGGTCGCGTGCAAACTCAGTGCACGGTGAGTGTGTTCCAGTCTGGGAGGAGGACCTCATGCTCCAAATCCATCCTAACAAACCAACGATCCCTCTGTGTAGATGCAGCAGGACCATCTCCATGGAGACGGGTTGTCAAAACATCCAGCTGTGCGTCGTCATCCTAAAGGTGGCGTTTCCCCCGCAGGTCATCGGGCCCATGTTTCTCTTCCCTCTAGTGTACATCACAGCTCAGTGTTGTGAGGCCGTCCTCCTGGCGCTGTGTTACAGATGTTACCAAACAGTCAGACAGCGGGCAGGGGGTAGGTGTCACAGCTGCGCCTGGTTTTGGACAACAGATGGACAGCTGTTGTTGAATGTTTGGAGATTTGTGCCTGACACTGGTGTTTTCTTGTTCAGATAAGAGCCCGTGCAGCAGCGTGGAGATCAAACAGGAAGCCAGAGCATCCCTGACGTCCCTACATTGACAAAGGTCGTGACCCTTGACGATGACCTCTGCTAAACTGGTTATAAAAACTAAGAATTATTTTTGGTAACTTAATAGAAAATGTCCATTATCTTTTAAAATGATCAACACTATTTATATTTTCTATTTAAATCATGTTTGTTCAGAAGCCATTTTAGCATGTTTGTATGTGAATACATTTATTAAAATCAAACAATTATGGATTATTAGTCTTTGCCTTCATCTGACAAAATAAATGGCACAAGCCTTTTCAACATCAAATAATATTTAATGAAAGTGATCACAGGTGATGATCAGGTATATACAAAGTAACCACCCAGGCTGTTACATATATTAAAATACTATTTTCACAGAACAAAAAGAAAAAGAAAAAGAAAAAGAAAAAAAACAAACCAAACTGTTAAATCCATTGTCCTGTCCCAAAGTAAATTGAGCAGACGACTGAAACAGTCAACACTGACATTACACCGATCTGTACACTCGCTGATGCTTTCGTAACGTGCCCGCAGTTTCAAAGCGAATCGTGTCCAAGAGCCGGGAAAGCATGAGAAGAGCCACAGCTGATCAACAGCATTCTGGACGCAAATAAATTAAACACACTCCAGACTCCCGTTCAGTCCTCAAACAGGACGTTGTCAAGCAGCCTGCATAAATTAAGAACAACAATATTTTCTGGTGAAGGAGGGATCATCTGACAAAAACCACACAGGTCGCTAAGCAGTGGAGGCATTTATCTGACATTCATCTTTAAGTTTCCTTGTAATAGGTAGAGATAACTGTGCATAGGAGGGAAAAGCTAAGGCGAGCGAAGGGGAAACGCCACAGACACTCCTTGAAAGCGTGGTAGGAAATGAAACAAGCTTTTAAACACTCCCATGCCTTCCACGTCGATAACACGGAGGCAGCGCTGTACAGTGTGCGCATGAGAAGATGGTTTCTAATGTATAAAATGACTAAAGTAATAAAAATATCTTTGCAGACAAAGTTTGAGGTAATTATAAGCCAACCTGGATGTCTTTAATGTATTTTTGCTAATGTGTCAGGTGATATGTAGATAAAGCAACAAAGTGAGATTATTACAGAAGCCCCCAAAATGAGTTTGCAGGCTTTTCCCAGCCTGTAAGGAGACTCATTTAGACAGGCTTCCTTTCGACTCCAGGCCTCCACCCCAGCATAGGAGCTCCTGTAAAAAGGTGAGCGTGTATGTACAACCTCTACTCCGCTGCCCTTTGGGAAAGCTTCACTCTCTGTGTGTTGGGATAATTTCTCTGGACAAACTCTTGGCGTGTCCTGTTGATAGGTACAGGGTTAGACGCTGCCTTGGTCATCCGGAGTGACCCTGGTTTCTGCAAGGTTTCTAGGCCTCCTTCAGCAGCGGCATATCTGCAGACAGGAAGATGCACATCAGCCAACAGCCAGAAATCTGGAGCAGAAAAAAACAGAGTCTGGGAGGGGAAGGGGTCGTACCGTCAGAGTAGTCCAACTCAGAGTCCAGAGACAGGTTGTGTTGGTCGCTTGCAGACGGTATTCTGTGCGAGGAGGACGCGGCAGCACCTGCGTGCTCCAAAGCCCAGGTAGAAGAGGAGGGTGAAGGTGAGGAGGAGGCCAGGGGTACGGGGTGGACCACGGCTGACTCTAGTTGCTGCTCTTTGAGGTAAGAAGGCCTTGAGGGGCCAGCCTCTGGCGCTGTGGTGTGCTGACCCTCCAACAGCACAATCTGGACTCGAGACTCGGCTGAGGTGGGAGGTCTGCTGCCGCTCACGGCCTCTTCATACGTGGGTAGAGTCACCTGGACTCCCTCCACCATGATGGACACAGGCTGGCCGGACACACCCTGATCACGCCTGAGGGGGTGTGGAGGAGCCGTGGAGTTAAAAATCTCACTCGTTTCTCCCTGAGGATGGAGGTTTAGTGGCAGACTCACCGGCTGAGGGACTTCAGCTTTGGCTGAAGAAGAACAAAGAGAACCACCAGAAACAGGATCAGAGCGACCGAGCTGGCTGTGGATGCGACTATGGATAAGGCAGGCATCCCCAGTGGTAGTCTTGGATCGTTGTCTGCCAAAGAACCAGGACAGTCTGATTATTTATGCGCCCAAACAGACAAAATAAAGAAAAAACACGCCCCATCCCGGTTCGTTTACCTTGTTCCAGCAGACAGCTGAGCTTTAACTGGTTGTCCCACTCCCCGTACCGGCAGGTGAGGTATTTATAGTCTCCCTTCAGAATGTAGCCTTCATCACAAAAATACTCAACCACAATTCCGTGTGAAAGGCGTTCGCACGAGGAGGGGTGGCAGGTGTAGCCCCCATTCTCCGGCTGGTATGGAGGTGGACACACTGGCCACAGAAAGAACAGGTAGCGATCAATGCTAATGTTGGTACACACCCTAACGCACTTGGTGCTATAAGATTGTCTTTACCGTCGCTACGGATACAACTAGGGGGTTCAGAGGACCAGCGCCCAAGGGCAGAACAGGTGAGGATGCTGGGACCATCAGAGACATATCCATGGTCACAGCGGTACTCCAGCACCGTGCCCACAGCAAACCAACTCTTGTTGGTTTCCGTCAGGTTGGTTGAGCTATGTTGCACCATGGCCGGTCTGACGCAACCTTAAAGACATCAAAAGTAAAATCAGCGGCTTTCAATTGACACATGCTGAGATTTTATAGCTTCTGGTCCAATTAAAAGCTTTATCCCCTTATTCTTTAATATGAAGTTATCGATTTTTCAGATGTATCAACAAGCCTTTACCATCACTGCGGATACAGTGGGGAGGCTGAGAGGACCAGAATCCAAGCGAGGTGCAGGTGAGAATACTGCGTCCAACAGGCACGTAACCAAGGTCACAGCTGTATTGCAGAACTGTGCCAATAGGAAACCGGCTCCCGTTAGTGTCCGTCAGATTTGATGAACCGTGCTGCACTGCGGAGGGTCTGATACAACCTGGAGGTACACAAATACGAATTGAGGCGTAGTAGCCCAGAAGAAAGTAACTCAACATAAGCATTTTTATAAAGGACTGCCAAACCTTTGCTGGTACAAGTGGTCTGCATGGGACTGTCCCACTCCCCATCCTCACAGACCAGGTAGTTGTAGTCCCCAGTGACGGCAAAGCCTTCATCACAGACAAACTCAATCACAGTGCCGTGGGAAAACATTTGACACGGCGCTGGGTGGCAGACGTAGCCTCCGTTCTCAGGTTTGGTGGGGGGTGAACACACTGACAGGTGGGGAAAAAAAGGCATCACACTTCAAACCTGAGTGGCCATTAAAAAAAGCTCTTCTTTAGAGTGCCACACAATCTGAAAACAATGACTAAACATTGATAAATCAAAAAAGCAAGCTATGAACAGTCTCCTACCACCACTGCGAATGCACTGAGGAGGTTCAGATGACCACCGTCCGAGTGTGGTGCAGGTGAGGATGCTGGGGCCGAGAGGCAGGTACCCATCGTCACAGCTGTACCGCAGCACAGTGCCCACGGGGAAGAAGTCCATGTTGGTTTCTGTGAGGTTTACCCAGCTGTTCTGTACCACATATGGCCTCACACATTCTGGAAAAATCGTTTGAAAGAAAGCATTTGTAATGGTACTACCAAGAGCACTAGCTATAGGTTGGCTAAAAAGTGCATACAACAAGAAATCCACAAATCTCAATCGTAACATATGCTGCCTTACGGAAATATTCTTCGCTGGACACGACACCCAACACCAGCAGCAGCGAGAGAAGCAGTTTGATGGCTGAGGTGGGAGCCAGGGAGCTTTTGGATCCTGACTCTATCATTCCATTGCACATCTTTCTTGCAGAGTCTACTCAACCTGAAATGATACGGGAAAACGTGCAATTCAACATCATTTTCTGCCAGGGTATAAAAATGCCGCCCAGTGTTCGGAGACCTGGCCGGTGCAGGTACTCTGCAGCACAGCTTGGAAAGCGGCCAGTGGAATGGATGCGATAGTTCAGCAGGGCAACGACAGAGCCGACGGGGGACAACAATGGGGCAAACATTGGCCAGCCGCACAACAGATTATTATTAATATATCGAATATCGATAAAAGTTTTAGTAATTATAACGTGATCAATACACCTTTCATATTAAAATGTGTTAACGCACCACACCCGGTTTTTCATTCCCTGTTAGCTACTGTAGCTTAGCTTAACATGACAAAAAAAAAGGTTCACAATGAAAGACAATAATATACAATAATGAGTTTCCGTGTGTGATAGTCAGTTATTGGCTGTAAAATTGCTGTTTAGAAAATTGAAAGCCAACTGATTGTTCGATTGACTGACAAATATTGACGTTAGGTATGTTAGCATCGCTCACCCAAGCTAAAAACAGAACATTACCTGCCACAGAGACACGGCCTCGAGACCTCCACCTTCGCGTTCTCACGCTTTAGACATTTATTATCAACGCATCTGTTCCATCAAATGCGTTTAACGTTACTGTAAAAACAACATAAATCGTAAAACAGCGAGAAACCAAACGACACCGCTACGGCTAATCACTAGCTACCTAACAGCTAGCGCGACGCCTGCTGGTACCCTAGCTGCGCAATGAGGGAGCGCAGGCTCGAGGAAATCCGGGTAACCATAGAAACGAGTGCCCGTATTTCCATAGTAACTCTGTCGCGGAGTACGGCGTCCACAGTAGGCTACATGGGTGCAAATGTTTAGTTGGGTTTTTTAAAGATCGTTGTTTATTGCATTATTGCAAACATTTTATTCTTTTAACCGAGCTGTTGACACATTTTAAGATGATGGAAAATAGCAAAGAAAGTTTGGATGGCATTTCGGGACCGTCGAGGACCGAGCAAAGAAGCGGCCGTGGGTCCGGTGTGCCAAACCCTCCCAAAATTACAACAGCTCCTTTTACTGTTGGTGCAAACAGTCAGGTGAAGAAACGGTTAAAACCATTTATGTACAGTTCTTGCAGTCCATATCTGATCAGATCTATTTTAAAACTTTAAAACCCTTTTTTAAAACATAGAGCGTCTCTGATGAAACTGAAAGTGCGTCTTCTGCCAGAGACTCTGACAAAGGTAAATGGGACGGTTATTCTTTTACTTTCCTCTCTTTAATCCACAGTACATTTTAAAGTCAACAAACTGCATAAAAAACAGAAAACACACGTTTATGCTGCCAGCATCGAGTTTGCAGGTGACTGCATGAAACTAGTTCTGGCTGAGCGAGTTTGAGTCTGCACCTAATCTTTGTGACTTTTAAAGGCCAGAGTCATGTCACAGAGGAGGAGGATTTGGAACTACAGAGAGCCATCGAGGAAATGAAGCAGCTTGATGAAATATTGTCGAAAATGATCAGCAGAGAGAAAGAAATCAAGCGTCAAAGAAAAGAATTCCAAGCGCAGCTCTGGCAGGATTTTCTGGTAGAATATTAATAATATCTATGATGTCGCCTTACAAAAGATGGAGTGATGGTGTGTGTGTGTGTGTGTGCATCTGCAGCAGAATAAGCCTGAGGACCACTTTGAATGCACCAGTGAGGCTGTAAACACAAGGTTGTTTTTGGCTCTAGAACCACTCGCTGGTAATAAGCAACAGTTTGCAGAACAGAAACAACATTTTCAAGCAGTCACGCAGCAGTAATAACATTAATGTCTTCTTCTTCTTAACCTGACAGAAGATGAGGAGAATTTTGTGCCTGTATTCACAACTCAGGTTCCTGAAAGTGAGCACAGCAGAGCCCAAACCCCGGAGCAAAGTGAGTTTTTGACGCTTCAAGGCAAGCGCAGGATCTCAGTTTAGCCACATGGTGTCAGTATAAGTCCAGGAAACCTGTGCTGTTGTCCTCTCAGACAAAAGTTAAAGCAGCTAAATTACTGCAGACCTTTTTCAAAACTAAAACATTTTATAACCTAATTTTAAGATAATTGGGAGCAACAACCTTAAGAAAATTTACTCTAGATTAAGGCGTGGTTTATATTGTGTTTGTCTAGCTGTGATTAAATGAAGCTTTCTTTTCACATCTCAACTATTCACCTTTTGGTAAATGCTTGTCTGGAAGGTGAGAAGAGGAGAAACTTTTGCACATCTTTTGAAGCAGACGGCGAGGAGCCCGGGGAAGAGCAATGTGGAGGCAGTCACCGTGGATCCTCCAAAAGCAACAAGAGACAGAATGACTTTGTCAACAGGAACATCGAGGTAGGTCAAAGTTCAGGGGACGCATGACTTGGTCTGAGCCTCCTGTTAGTTTTTCACGCCAGAGAAATATTCATCTTCCAGTTCAACAGGGAGACACACGTGGAACTTGCAGGGGCGCCACCAAAAGACTCTGATTTGATTTTTG
>CAAE01015019.1:4468395-4479083 GCA_000180735.1 Tetraodon nigroviridis
AGGCCCCATTAATCACACACGGCTGCACGCTGTTGGCCTCACACGCAGTCGGGTTTTTTTTGTGTGACTGACTCGTCTTAACAGGCTCCACCGTGGGCTGACGTTCTGGTAACCTGGGGCTTTATTTCAGCCACAGCGATAGTCTGAAACTGTCAAACTGTGATGGTGCTGCAGCTTTTAGAGGTTTGAAACGTGACCTCCCGTGTCGGTGCTCCAGACTTCTGCTGCATCCCTGCTCACAGCTGTGGCCGCCGTACAGTGGTGACGTGTTTTCTTTGGCGGTTTGGTATTCAGCTGCCCCACCACCCACCAGTCAAACCAGTGCTTGGCTCCGCCCGACAGCGCCACTGATGCTCGGCAGGACTTCTTTTCTTCCAGGAGGACGTGTGGGCCGAGTCCGTCCTGACTGGCCAGGCTTACAACCCACAGCCGTCAGACCTGGAGCAGCTGATCCACATCGACTCCAAGATTCAGCTGCTCCTTCCTGTCAGAGACGTGCTGTCAGGGCGGGACCCTCCCACGGGCCCCGGATCAGCACAGGTACGGATGAGATAGCATCAACCAGGTCCTCTCGGTGACAGCATCATGACAGCATCCTGTAAAAGCTTTTGTCAGTGATCCTCAGGCGGGTCACACCCATGATCCTGCGTGGGAAAATAGAGCTGTTTACGACTGTTTGGAGCATTGGTTTACTTTTCCATCAGATCATCCTGTAAAACCCCCCCTGTCTCCCGGTGGGAGACCGAACCCATTGTTTGTGTGTTTTGAATCAACAAGTGCAGCAGTAATGGAATTAATGACACTTTATGACACGCTGAGGGTGATCACATCCTTGTTTTTTTACATGTCCATTCACATTTTGTTTTTTTTCCTGCCAACATTTCCTGCTCAGACCATAAATATTGCTAGACTGAAGTATTACAGGCAAACACCATCAGACAATATGGGGAAATAATCGGAAATTCAGGCCTCTTTCTCTGATCTTTGGACTACCCCAGGATCCTATCAAACTCAAACTTTGAGCCAGATGGCACGCTCATCAGACAGAAAGTTTGTCAGTGGAAAATTCTCTCCCTCAGCCGTCGCAGGTTGCCACTCTCTATCCCCGCTCACGTCTCCGGCCAGAAAAACATGGCAGCACTTCAGAGTTAGCGCTGGAAAGGCTCACAAAACAATGTCATAACGCTGTAGTATTTATGTTCACGCCTCATCGGTCCACCTTTTTCCACTGTAAATGGGTGCCAACGGTCTTTCTGTCGGAGCAGCAGAGCGGCGGAACCGTCAGAGGTGAACCAAGGTCAGCGAAAGTTTGGAGGGTCGGAGCTTTATAAATCATCACGGTTGGAAAGCAGGATCTGAAATGTAGAGCTCCGAAAACAATTTAAATAATTAATCATCAGCCTGAAGTCCAAAGAAATAAATGTTTGGAGGTCAGACATTCAGGAGAAGCAGATCCTGCAGCATTAGAGAGAACCTAAAGGTTAATATTCAGATGCGACGTTGCTGTTTGTAGTGAGCTTTTCGCTAATCCAGAAGAGGAAGTCTTTAGTGTCAGAACACATCACTGCTAAAATCAAATTTCAAGGTCAGATGAAGAGGTCAGGCCGGAGCTGCTGCAGCTTTGGCCCCCCACGGTGGGGTCGCAGTAAATCCAGCTCTCACAAACCAGTTTAAGTAAACAGTTAATGAACCCATTATTTGACAGTTCACATATACAACCTGGTAATGATATCTTAATCGGTGGTTGAACCGATTCTTCAGTAGCTGTAGTATCAGCCCATTGGGCCGCTCTGTGTAACCTCCCCTGATTCTGTTCCCACCCTTTAATCATCTCGTCGGGATAAAAGAGTTTGGGGAAAGTGAAATTCCACATTGTCTGTCCATCATCTGCTCTCCATTAGCGACGAAATCGACAAACTTGGACATTCCTTTCCAAATAAAAAAAAACACAAATTGAGCCGTGCAGCACAACCTCTTTCCCTCTGAATAACTGTTTGCAGATGATTAGTGCTGAAATGTTGACCGATAGAACCACTTGCTGCCTTTCAGTGCTTTTACGTAGCGTGAAGAACAAAAGAGTGGTGGAGGGCTGCAGCTATGGGACGCGAACATCATCCCGCTTCCTTCTCAGATATATGAGAGAGATTTTACGGGCAATAAATCTCTTATGGACTGGGCCTTCCACGTAAACATCAGGGCTTGTAAATCTGAAAGAAGCTTACTTAAAAAAAATCAAACAAACTTGTTTCGCAGTTAGCTTTCTTCTCAGCGGTGAATGAAACCCTTTGGAAAATCTCTGAGGCCACTGAAACTGTTCACCCCTGGATGTGTGAAGCGCAGCTACATCAGGCCCATCAACCGTCACCTTTCACATGGAAAAACCATCCGCCTGTCCTCAGGGAGCACTTGCTCTCGTCCGGCTGTGACCTCAGCGCTTGGCCCGATCCTCTTCCAGCAGGCTGATGTGACTGGTACTGGGCCGCCGCCTCAGGAGTAGCCTCTTTTGGTGAAGTGGCTCTCTGGCTCCCTGGCTTGAGGCCACGAGGAGACTCCTGTGAGGCCTGGCACCGGTTCGAAGCGTGGTCCCCCCCACCGTCAGAACTTAATGACAGAGCTGGTGGGAGCAGAGTGCCAACTCAGGAAAAGGCACAAGCGTTTCCCTCTCATTTGGAGACCTTAACATACAGATGTAGTCCACGTATACAGTTATGACCATATGCAGAGAAACTTTACCGGAAAAACCACAACGTAAAGCAGGATCCTTACAGGTGGAAACAGATCCTAAAGCCACATGTTGAGTCATGGAAAGGAGTAGCTTCAAATCTTGCCCTCTGGCCCTTTGTTCAAGGATGTGGGGATATTGGGGGGCATAGGTAGCTGCAAATCATCACAATCTGGCTGAACTCAGCAGAGGGTTGTTCCCTCTGCATTCTTTACTCTCTTTACTCTCAAACTTTTAACTGAAATCATCTTTTTTTTGGGTCATTAAAAACAGCAACTGTGGGGTCAGTGCCCAAACCACCCACGGTGGAAGGCGGGCTAGTGTGGGCATTCTGCTGTCGTGAGCCGCTTCTGTGTGAGTTTATGTATTCCACAGGCTGGAATCAGACACGTCAGCCTTCTCGGTGAACGTGAATGAGCTCCATTCTACCAAAGGGCATTCAGCCCGTGCCCCTCCGCACGCCCCACACGTCACCGCCCTCCCATCTGCAGCAGGGCAGCAGCTCTCTGCAGTTGCATAGTAACCCCAGCTGTGTTTTTGTTGTGCATTGGTAAGCAATGTTTTGATGTGAGGTCAGCGGAACGCATTGTGTGGTTGCTAATGAGCCCCACGATATTTCAATAAAACTGGTGATGAGCGGGAACGCCAGTCCCACATGGCGGTCTTATCGTTTCAGAGAGAAGAAAAGAATGAACACAAAGCTTTTATTTCTTCAGGCAGAAACTGGAACTACTTATTTTATTATTATAAAAATGAACCCATTTCATGGGTGTGTGTCTTACACTACTGCAGTTTAATGTACAGGCTTTTTTCTGCCTGGTCCTCTTTCAAAGAAAATGTGGAAGTTAAAAAAAGTGTAATTTGGCACACACACACACACACACACACACACACACACACACACAGCTTTAAGTTATTCCACCTTATTGTGGGTTTTTCCTTTCAATAACAGGAGGACGTCAACAAATTTTCTTCTGCATGTGTATGCTATACCAGAAATAGAAAGAATTTCTTGTCAGAAGTTAAAAAAAAGATTTTAGCTTTTCATTTTTCATTTGCTTCAGAAACATGCAGAGGAGTGCAGAAAGGGCGAGAGGCTGAGAGTTTGGAAGCTGTGGTGCCGCAAACTCTGAGTTCAGTTGGAGGCCGAAGGCAAACTCGTGAACTGATGCCAGACACAGCTGAGAGGCGTCCTGTGGCTCGCCTGCAGCTCGCGTCTGATCAAGTTTACGCCTGAGGCATCCGCAGGTCGACCATTCTGAAATATGTTCAGTTACATTTGCCTTGCAGCACTCCATCAATGACTGCTTATGCTTCCAAAAACCCGTGAGGACGTCCAGAATAAGTCTGGATAGAGACGGCAGAGCCTTCGAGGGGAGCGGGCCGGTATGTCAGGCCGATTGTCAAGCTCCTGCAGTCTATTGTCTAAGTATGAAATACTGCCCTTAAAAACAAAAAGCAGCTTTTTTCTTTTAAGGTCATTTTTTAGCACGTGAAGAAAGGTCAGAGTTACACCACCAAAGCTTTGTGATGACAGAGTCAGTATCCGTGTTGAAATAAAACTTTACCTGAAAATGATAAAGCTGAAATAATCAGTAAAGTTCTCTCTGAAGGTGTTTTTGAAACCAATATAAGCAGTTCTGTGCATCTGCAGTTCGACCCACTTTGGTCCCTCTCCGCTCTGCTGAATGTCAGAACAGGTTTTCTTTTCTTGCTGTCATTCTGGATACAAGTCCCAAAATCACATAACCTCTCATTTTTAAATGTGTCAAAGTGACAGACACATCCAAACAGGCTTGTTGAGGACTAGTCAAGAAAAAACAAAAATTCACCCATCATTCTGCAAAATGTTCTCTTTGGAATGCTGAACAATGACCTAGATACAGTAAATCACCACAGCCGGGAATGATAAACTGTAAATGGCCGCTTCCATGACCAAGCACTGCTCTCCAAATTTGTAATTTTTCAGTGAGGGAGAACTTTCCTGATTATTGAATGGTTTCCATGGAGAATCTAGCAAAAATTCTCATGCTCTAACAATCAAAGGAATGGCAGGAGTAAGCCGACAGCTTTCCTTCAACATTTTCTTTTCTTTTATGTCAATATTGCAAAAAAGAACACAATGAAAAGCATATTTTCTATATGAGCCATGCTGTAACGCAGCCAAACCAACGTCAGGTCACGTTAAAAGCCCCCTAGCTGATAACTGTTGACATCTCAATACTGCATCTCTTGTAATTAAAAAAACCATTAGCATGACATGTTAGTAGCTGGAATCTAGGTCAGAGAGTGAGCCTGAGCACACACAGCATGTGTCAGTGGGGATGGGGAAGTGTAAAAAGATGCTTGGACATTCAGCTCCTCCAGATGCTTCTGATAAATATTTGACATGGGCTGCTTCTTCTTGTGCCCGGTGTTATTTGGCCAAAACAAAAATTACCTTTTCTTAGTGAAGACTTGGCTGGCCTGAGTGTGATCACAAGTTTACCTTTAACACTGGACAAATGCTGAATATTTGGAATTGTTTGTGATGGCGTGTGACGATCGCAAATGAGGGATTTAAACCCCAGGTTAAAAATTCAGACAAACCTAATATTTTTCTTTAGAAAGATGTATGGTACAATATTTGCCCTCTCCATGGAATGTGCGTATATTAAAAAAAAAACCCTACAAAATGGAAAACTTCTGGTTTAAATTAGCACATTGGCAGCACCGTGGCTGGAGCCAGACCATTTTCAGATGGATCCAAAAGAATCCACAGAGGCTCTGTGATTACTCTAATTAAAATTGTTAAACATTTGACAGCCACGGGTGATGATTAAATGGGTACATTTAATAATAATTGGTTATCAACATTAGCCTGTTTTTTTGGTGATAGATTATGAGTGCTTTCAACATATTTTCTGGTGCGGTTCAACAGTAGGTTGTTGACCTCTCAGTAAAAAGAAAGTATTTCCTGATACTACAAACATAATCATCAATCTTTTTGTCATCCTCCAAAAATTTTAAATAGTCAAACTCCAGGCAGAATGGGGAGGTAGGAAGATAAAACAACAACTCGTAAAAATATCAGAACTGGGACAGTTTTATGGTGGTGACAGAAAGTAGAAATATGAATCTGGAGAGCCTCAGCCACCACAGCCGTCCAAGCTTCCACAGGTAGTGCTCGTGGCAAGGCATGTGGACAGGCCATGGCAAGTCCGCCGGCGCCGCGCGGCAGAGCCAGCGCTGATGCAGAAAGGGGGTCTAACACCAGCCTCCTGCTGAGTCAGCGCTTTGCTCCTGGCCAACTTTGGCTGACAGCTCATCACCCTGGCAGACAGCAGCCAAATGGTGATAGCGAGATGTACTGCATGGGGGATGATTTTCACCCAGAGAGGATTAGACTAGCAGACTAAATAGTTATCATCTAATTTACAATGTGCAGCCGTTCCCGTTGTACTTTATTGTGACAGAAAAACAGTTACTTCATGCAACAGGCCCTCAAATATATCATGTCAGTAAACCGGTTCTGCAGTTCTAAGTTCTCTTCAGCAGATGAAACTAGCTCAAACAAACACACCGTAGTTTCATTATTTGTCCTTTTTGTGTCAAAGATTTGTAATATTACATCTCCTCCAAACCAAGGTTGAAAAACCTCTGAGTTACTGTGTGGCTACCGCACACTAAAACAAACTCTAGGGTCAAATGATGGCTATTTTTTGTTCTTCTCAGTCTGACAGTTTGTATAAAAAAGGCCCGTCTTCACCAAGTTTTGTTTATCTGCACCACGCAGTAGCACTGACAGTGTGACGTGCTGAAGGTTTCCTGGACTGGCCGTCGTGGCGTGAACCGTCCCTCCTCGCCATGTGTGACAACCAGTTCACTCAGCTTTCCAAAAGACTTCATCAGGCCTGTGTGCTCGACGTATATGGCACATACATTCCAATCTACAGAGCCAATGTGGGCCGAATGTAAGCGTGACTCGGCCGTTTGTTGTTTTCCTCCAAATCTGAATATTTACTCCAGAATGTGTCTGCGTGAAAGGATCCATCTGCTCAATCTGGCAGCCCAGACCACAGATGTAACCCATATTGAAGCTGGGGAGAAGCTCCAGGCTACCAGTTCTAATGGCTCTCCGCGGTGTTTAACAAAACAGCATGATTGACGTGATACAATTATCTGTTCCTTTGAAAGGAAATATCAGGGTTTAACAAAGTATTGCTTGCTGCGAGGCGTCCAAGTCTTGCGCCGCGTTCAAACTCTTCTTATCTCATCAAAAGAGATGGCGATGCTTCACTGGCTGCAGCTGCTTCACACACTGATGACAGCATCAGCGTGGAATGTGTTACTTCCATTTGAAGTCATAAAACTGGACTTGGAATATCATTAACCACCTAACGAATGTGGAGCGCATGCATGGCGAAGGTCATGTGGAAGTCAGAATTTGTGTGCAGCTACTAATGGATGGCTTGATAGTGACAGGCCAGTAATGTCATGTGATCATAGCCTGAGATACATCTACCTGAGCCAGTAATGACCTTAGACATTCTTTTTCCATTTAAAGTAAACAAAATCTGGATCCCTGTGGTCCCGCAGTGGTCCTCTGACCCAGATACGTGTGTGATTATTGAAAATTGTCAATGGCGTGTCAGGCTGCTGCTCCAAGGAGCCAATTATCAACATGGCTGATGTTCAGATACGCCCAAGCCCGGTTCCTCCATCATCTGTTGTAACTTCGTAGTAACTACAAGCTATGGCCCTTTCCAAGAGGACCAGTGAAATGTCAACATTTTGATAGGATGATTATTATTAATATTTTTTGTCTCGATCACAAGCTCTCCCATAGACCTCCAAGAGCTGACACACAAGTAATGAGTGAAAGTGTTTAATTCTCTAATTACTGCTTCACCAAACCCAGTGGCAGTCCACAGTGTAAGATAAAGAGATCATTTGATTCCATGTTGAGAGATCAGTGATTTTCTGCAAATGAAAGCTAATTCAACAAGGTCTAATGTGCCTGTGCAGCAGCGCCCATGACCGGTGCCGCTGCTGTAGGACAGCCAGAAGCGCATCTGCTTCGCTTCGCTCTTTCAGAGTCTGCCAGAACCGAAAACAGATGTCGCCTCTCTGAGCTCATTCACAGTTCACCGTGTATGGCACACTTAGGCCTGTCTCACTATCTGGAGGAAAGTGCTGACACATGTGTCGTAGTCGTTTCCATCCGAGGTGGCTGGGAACCCAGAAGTCCCTGCACCTTCAGGTGAAGCTAGGCTGCTTGTTACAAAGAAAACACAGAGAACTTGAGTTCTTCTATGCCTTTCTTATTCCTATAAGGATTGTTTTTGGTTGATAATATTTTAGAAATGATCTTTACATGTGGATGGAACCCCTCAAGCTTGAGAATAGCATGAAGATGTGCTGTTTTGCAGATTGCACCTCTTAACTGGAAAGATCATTAAAAGGACATTGCTAATAAGGAGGTGATGCCATGAAAGACGAGGGCAAAATCGGTACAAAGACTCAGGGCGACTGGGTGTTAATTCAGCAGTAATGAATTAGTAATTGCTTGTGCAAAACTATGTGAAATTTGTGCCAAATTATCATCTCTAAAGCCCCGAAGCCCTTTTTTAAGTGTTCCAGGCTGGTGTTTTGAAAAAAATAGGACGGCTGTTGTTTCCAAATTAAATAAACAGTTCTGTCCAAAGGTTTGGATTTTGTTTAAGGAACATGCAGTTAGTGGTGTCAGAATGGTGGCCGAGTAAGCTTTTTTTTTTTTTTTACAGGCTTGTTATATTGCATTTTTGACTCGGTTGCATGAGAGGACGCGATTCTGTGTCCTGGCGTCCCCATTCTGGGGATAATTTAAGGGGTTTTGGTAACAACTGCATTAAAGAGTGACTGGGAGCTGTCGTGATTTCCCAACAGAAAGATGGGTGACACACACTAGAAGCCTCTTTTCTCAGCCAGGGTTTACACTTTTAAAAAAGAAATATGCAACACATTTTACTGACTAATCAGAAACAGACACACTCACATGAATCCAGATCCTGGGAGTGATCAATGTTTCCTAAAAATCAGCATATAAATTCTCAATTTCTGCAGGATCCCACTCCATCCTTATCGCAGATACAGACTCGCAAAAGGTGACTTGTGAAGATAGCTGCTGGACCAGCTCTCCACAATAAACTTGCAATTGGTTGCTGCATTTACGTGGCAATGCTGTGTTTATTTCACCGCGTGGTCGTGCTGCAGACCGTTCAGAAGGGTGAAGGCCTCGGCCTCGTTCCCACTGCAGGGTTTTTCCAACTTGACTCCTTAATGAGGAATACATCAAGGGTGGGGACCAGCATTTAGGCTAGATCAGTCCTCGGAGATTTACCACACCCGTATTCAGTATTCATGTGCTTTGTTCACCACACAGCTGCATGTGTGTGTGTGTGTGTGTGTGTGTGTGTGTGTGTTGCAGTCACAAACCTTGCAACAATGAATTTGGGATTTGACTTTCAGAACATCGTCTCTGTCAGTCAGGAGCTCCTATGACCTCCTGGCTTTGTCTGCATGTCGGCTGTCAGCTGCAACAAGCTGATCGCTTTTCTTTGAGAACCAATTGTCTATTGCACAACAGGACAGCAGCCCAGAAGCGGGTTCGAGCTCTGATGGGGAGCTGCAGCCAGGAGAGAAGGCCCTGCAGGATATAAAGGAGTGGAACAGGCTGGAGAGGCGGCTCCAAGAGATCCAACAGCAGCTGGAGACCCTGAGCTGGAGCCAAGAGCTGACTGTGAGTTCAAAGTGGTTATGTTCGTTAGCGCTCAACCCCAGTCAGAAAAATCACATAATCTATATGTGGCCTGTGATGTGTGATATACAGCTGCATCCAGACGCACATGCATGCATGACAAATGCTTACAAGGTTGCTGTCACTCATTCTTAGAGGCAGCAGGCCATGAACTCACATGCAACGTAGCTGAAACCCATGTTTTTCTGCCCTTCTCTTTGTTTGCCTCTATTGCTTTTGGAAACAATAGTGATTTTATCATTTAACGGCCAAACGTGTGTAAAGAAATCTTCAGATCGGGCTGACCTAATGGATTCCATTTCAGTAATGTCAAAGGCTTCACTGTAGGCTTCTTCTCCCTTGTGTCTCTTTGCTTTCTGTCCATCCCAGCTAGGACTGGATTTTGGGACGGTGTCTTGTTTTTCTGAGCGAGATGACACCTCATGTAAAGAAGATTCCAAGAATCTAAAAAGGAACCATCCCAGATATCTGCTAAAGGCTTTAATGAACCACATGATGTATGCATGTCTAATTCAATCATGACGGCTGCCTTCTTTCTCACAAAGGATCGAGTAATAAAACCCTTGTGGCGGACACGCCTGTACGTTAAAAGAGGAGTGATGTCATGCAGCCCAAATATATCCTTAATTAAAGAGATGCAGAAGATTTTTTTGAATAATCTAAGCTCCATTTAAGTAAACCCTTCTCTTAATGACCAAACCTCAAACCCAGATGAGCCAAGCACACCAGCATCACTTACCTCCACATAAATGATCCAATTTCAGGTTGGTGCCATGTGATTCCAGGATGGAAAGGCTTTGTTTTCAAAGCTTCTAACTTTTTTCCACAAGCCTAAAACAATGTGAAGCAAAAATTCTCCACTCTACTGCGTAAGGTTAGGGTTGCAACCTCAGGGTTGTACATTTTCACTGCACATTTCCCACTGTTACCTTCACCACTGGTAGAATTTAACATGTTGTTAGCAGTTGTTCAGGCACGCATGTTGTATGTTTCTTTGGACGGCATGTGTCTGAATAAGTGCTGATCACGTGTTGAATTCAGACACGTGTCGTCTGCGGTCCCGCTTTAGCACAAAGACTGTGGCGGCGGAGCAAGTGGGAATTTATTTCCCTCCAAGTATGAAATCAGACCCACAGCAAATGAGTCAACTCCCTTTATATTAACAGTAAGATGAAGAATGTGCTCTTC
>CAAE01015019.1:4482984-4503794 GCA_000180735.1 Tetraodon nigroviridis
TTGCAGCTCCGGGCGCGGATCAAAGGCAAAAGATCTCGATCTTTTGATCCAAAGTGGGTGTTATAGCCAAATTTTAAAGATTAAATCAGTGCAGTTCAGCAAAATATCTGTTGTAGGTTCTCAGTCATCCAGGTCATACTTATACAAAATTAGACTTTGTGTTTATGTGGAGTTTAAATTTTCTTTTGGAAAACATTTCCTCTTTCTATCCAAAAGGCTGAATCCTCCCAACACATAATCATCCCGGTGCAATTCAAACCTTCCAACATTCACACAAGACAGAAACTGTACATTGGGGAAACTAAACAGCCACTCCACAAACGAATGGCTCATCACAGACGGGCCATCTCTTCAGATCAAGACTCAGCCGTCCACCTATATCTTAGAGAAAGCGAACATTCCTTTGAGGACAACCAAGTGCGCGTTCTGGCAAGAGAAGATCGCTGGTTTGAGAGGTGTTAAAGAAGCTATCTATGTTAAGTTGGAAAAACCATCCTTGAACAGAGGTGGCGGTCTCAGACACTATATTTCACCTACGTATAATGCAGTCCTCCACTCATTACAAAAGCAAAAATGTTCCTACAGTTTCACCAGACCTGGTGTTGCATCACCATGTGACCTAGTGGTCAACGGAAAAACACCCAAAACGAAACTAGGTCAACGAGCCTGCCAACGACCCTGCTAACGACCCCTAGACATCCATCCAGACCATCGGCATATGAATGTTAAGGACTCTCAGTTGACATTAGCATGCCAATGGTCCACAAGGGCTATATCTTCAAGCTCTGCTCCCAGCCTGACCAGAACTGATGAAGCCTTTTGGATAGAAGGCGAAATGTTTTCCAAAAGAAAATTTAACACAGTCTATTCTCAAATTCAGCAAAATATGTATTTGCCTACAAGTCTCAGTTGGTCATTATAATCCATTGGCTCCTGAGGGGAATAATTATAACTTTGGGAAGGCCATTTGAAAATATTAATCCTGGCCCAATGTTACTATTTTTTCACCACTCAAAGTGTGTGTTTAGGATCATTGTCAGCCCTGAGCTCTCTGCAGTTCATCATAAACTTGCTTTTTGACTATCCCTTGAAACTCTGGAGCAGTTCTCTCTCAGCAGAAACAACTGTTCTGCTCCCACTGGAGTGTAACTGGCTCCACCCAGCAGCACTTCATTCTCAACCAATATCACCCAGAATAAAACTGATTCAGCTTTCTGACTGCACTCAACCCCACCTTTCATTATTGAAATCAGGGCTATCACTTTGAAGCGTTTTAAACACATGTAAAGTGTAAGGACGTAGTGCATTTTACAGCAGTGGTTTTATTTTATATTTATGTTGTATTCTCCCTGGTGTGTTGCAGTTTAGATTGAGGTCTGTGGCTGTCTGTGGACGTAACTAATTCTGTGATGTATGCAGCCTTCTTGTAATTGTTTTCGAGGTGCTGACAGACTGATGAGACTCTGCAGACGTCTGCAGACACATTATTGGTCGTTCGGACACAATCTAGACTTGCTGGTTTGTGCATAAAAGATGTACTAAATTCAACTTGGGCTCTTTATAATAAGGACCCAGCTGAAACTACAATAAAAACAACAGCTGCTGTACAATGGTGATGTGAGCAAACACTGAGTGTAAATATCAAGCAAAGAGCCAATATACAGACTCTTTTCCATCTGCATGGACTCTTTTCCACCCACACTCACCATTTAATCAAGTGAGTCCACAGGCGAAGTGCCAAACTTTGCTACACGTCGAAGGTCAGAAGCATGCAGCACTTCGGAGATATCACGGCTGCAATGCCTGCATGGTGCCTGTGGACTGCTTCTGAACACAACCCCAAATACTTTTTTGAGAAATATGCTGGCTCTGTATGTCATAGAGAACATCTAATATTTGTGAGGTAGTGGTCTCAGACTTGACTTCAACTGAACCACCACGTTGCTTTAAATCCGCTAGATGTGTATATAAAACCCCTTCATGTTGACATTACAAGGCGATAATATGCTGATGGCATGTTTATGGCATGTCCAGTGGTTGAAAACGACCTAAACGGGGACTGGAACAGCAGGTCTCTTTATTAAAGCAGGAGCCATCTGTTGCTGTGTGCTCTGTATAACCTGGCAGCTGCAACTAGAGGGGGGAAGAATGAATGACATTTAAGCTCAGATGTAAGGTTTACCTTTGCATTTGCACTGATTTTGTTAATGTGCCTTCAGGAACTTGAACTTTCCAGCTTCTCGAGCTCTCTTACCACCACTGAGGAATTAGGAAGACCTTATAAAATTAGAAGCAGATGACCCTCTAGTCAAATATCAGTTCTGTTTTTTCTCCAGTGAATTTTAAATGTTGGTATGTCTCCTTGAACTCGCGCACAGAAGGCTGTTTGTGAGGAGCCCGGCTTATCAGTAGAAAAACAGAAGGTCTGGCCAACTGGAAGTGTTTCCACTGGCTGCTTCCAACAAGGCCCACGAGACGTCCGCAGCAGTGAAGATTTAATATGAACTACCTCTGTTATCATAGGCCAGGCATTCATACGGCACGGTCTGGAATCGGGAGTATTACATCTGGGCGGATGTAAGAATGATATCAGGAGTCGGAAAAATATTGACATCACATCTACAGTAATGTGGACGTGTAACCTGGAGCTTGCCTGAGGGTGGGTTTCTCGGCGCAGATGCATCAGCACCTCTCCTCGACTTTGTTTTCAGTGCAATTCATCCTGCTGACTAAAACAACAGATCACGTTCACTCAAGTTGATTCTCTTTCGGTCTCCCCACAGAGCGAGTGGCCGGACCTTACTGAGGAGCAGTTACGTGGTCTGCTGGTCGAGTGTGAGGAGTCAGACTTCTGGATCCAGGATCTTGAAGCAGATGAGACCCCATAAGAGATGACCAACAGATGAAAGTGGTGCATTACACATTAGTTTGCTTTGGAAGACTTTAGAACTGCGTGTGGGTTATCTGTTTTAGGCGTAATTTAATCATGTGACCTTGTGTCTGCGCTGTGCAGTGTTTTGTTTTTATTTGTGTTTTTAACTCTGCTTGAGGAAACAGAACAGCGGGGCAACCCTTTGTATTTATCCAAGGATCCGCGATGAGGACAGAAAATTGCAGCTGTTAAAACTAATAGCTGGGTAGGGAACAATTTGCTAAACTAAAGCATTCTACTGGGCACTGCAGCAGGTCTGCAAGCTTCACCCTGTAGATTAGAGAATACATTTGAACACTTTGCTTATATAATGAAATATAATGTGTGTGTTAGCAGTGTGTGGTCAAGCACTTGACACAGCTTATAGCAGACACAAGGTTGTGGCTTCAGCCCCCGGCATTCCTTTCATTCCTCCCTCAATAGGTGATCTTCCGTGCACAGATTAATAGGTTCCTTTCAAATCTCACCCTGCCTGACCTTTTCTCATCAAAACCAATCACAATAAACTGAATTCTGCTGGCAAACGATGACGGATGATGCTTTCTGGCTTGTTGTAGGGGAGATTTTTGTTCAGGTGATAAATGTGCTCTTTGCTCCTACTTGCATGACACCTGGACCTCAGGCCCCTCTAGCATCTACCCCTGTTCTGGACACATACAGGCCTGTCGTGCCGGCACGCCTTAACAGCAAGACTGTTAAAAGGACAAAAATAATTTCACATTCTTCTCTGCTATAAACATGACAAACGGGTTTGTTTTAAGGTCAAACCGAAGCAAGGGCATTGTGAGAGTCCTATTATCAGTGCAAGTATAGGAAGTGGGATGAAAACAAGAGCCCTTAATGTCAAACCTTGTTTGAGACGGCCACGTGAAAATTGTTTCCTATTCCAAACATTTGTAATGATGTCACCGCGTGAAGCAGAGCATATGTAGAATATTCATCCACTTTACACATTCCATCCGTAATTAGAACAATATACTTCCAGGAAGGAAGAGAGCCTGTGCAGGGTTACAGAAACCCAGCGAGCTCCATATGGTAAGAATGAGGTCACTCCTAATGTAAAGAGACCTGCAGCTCACCCAGACTGTCTGGCTTCTCCTGGAAGATGCTGACTGGTGCCTTAGATTGCTCTTTATGACTCTGTGAAAGATCTGAACTACCCTTTAATCTGTTAGCTGATGATATACGGGTGCAGCCCGAGTGCATTCCACAAGCTGCAGGCCACATGTATGGATGGTTCATTTGCTTTGATATGTTTTATTGGTGATAAAAAAAATTCTGAATTTTAATGAAGATTCTTTCCAGCAAGTCTGGACCAAATTCTTAACTAATGGTTACCTCAGAAGTGCAACGTTTCTTGTGTCAATAATGCGTGGATGTGCTGTTTAGGTGGCCGATTCTTTATGTTGACATTTACAGTACTCTCAAAGATATTCCCATTTATCAAGCCTTCACTTGACACAACAGATTCCAGTTGCCAGTTGACACAGCTTGGCTCAGCTCTTTTTGCTTTTGGGAGATGACCTGAATCAAAGAAGACTGGGCATCCATTTTTCAGAAAAAAAAAAGAGAAAACAACAGTGATATTTCATTCTCAAAGATTTTGGTTGATGCTTTGGAAGAAAAAGATAGAAACCACATTGGTTCTTTCTGAAATCTTTATTGGTCATTTATACAAAATGCCAGGAGTATGAACAGCCCTTTTGGTAGAAACTATGGTACAAAGTTTGTGAAAACACTTTCACTCAATAAAAATTACACAAAATTACAAGGACATCCTCATGTCAGTGTGCAAATAGGTTTATACAGATAGAAACGCTTTCGTGTGATCACGCTTCTAGATAAATTATTTAAATAGCACATATCTACACAAAGAAACAACCTTAACATCACACAAACAATAATTTATCCATTTTTTTTTAAAAAAGGAACAGAAGTATTATCAACACAACATTTCTCTCATCGCAAGTTCTGGTTTGGGCTTCTTTTCCTAAAAAAATATCTTATATACAGCATATTTTCTAAAACTCCTGCAAGTAATGAATACTCTGTTGATAAGATAAATGATTCTTTTATATTGATGTGTCCAATAAGATAAGAACAAAAAATAAGAACAAAACAAAAAACAATTGAGGTAATATTTGTACATAGAAGGGTCTCTCTTGAATTTCCCTTGTCAGAAAAGGACAGGAGCTCAGGCACACCAGTCATGCACACTGCAGAAAGTAACATTGTAGAGTGCTATTATACTAACAACATTCAGAAATAAACATGGAAATAGACTGGCCCTTTTTTGTACGTCCCCCCATAATGGCAGAAAGCAGAGATTCTAATGGGATAACTGGATAAATGTGATCTGAAGCAGTGCACATGCTTTGGGCTCCTGTGGTATCCTTAAATTTGTGCTCTCCCTAGTTTCTTTAATGCTCTTTCCTGAGAAGATGAATGTTTTGGGCCAGCTCTAAGCCATGGAATACATAGAGATCTCATGTCCATTTTACATAAGGTGGGGGGTGAGATATGTCATGAATAATCTTTTATGGGTAGCACACATTCACAAAGGCACACTCACACTGTTTGACAGTAACAGTCTGTTCATGCTGTCCATGGTCTCCCAAGTTTTCCTTCAAAGGGGTATTTTAAAGCCAATCTAAAGTTCTGCCACTACTTTCCTCAACCATCTGAAAGTCCACAGCAGATGCAGATGCAAAAATAACTATATAAAACACTTCAAACATAGAGCACTTTTCCCTTTGGTTCCTCAGCTGTAGCCAAATACCGGCGACCAACAACAATTAAGGTGTGCAAAGCAACAAAGTCTGTCCCACCTTTGACGCAGTCAGAGCAGTAAAGCGAGAGGGCCATTTTCTCTGGAGCAGGAGCTCGTAAATTTCTTTCGGCCTAAAGTCCCGAGGTCATTTTTGCCTCGCATTTACTCACTTGCTCTTCATTCCTCCAATGTGCATTTGTTGAAAGAAAAATATAAAGAGATACCGAGCCAAGTCTTGTATTAGACATGCGTACTGACAGAAGGATTCTGTCTGGGAAGTTCTTTGGTCCAATTATGTGTCTGGGAGAAGGAGAAAAATGAAAATATGTTACAAATACAGTAGCATGAGTAAAGGATTTTTTAGTTATATAAAACTGCTGCTCAGGCACTTACCTCTGCATTCATACTTCAGATCAGAGAAGTAAACCATCTCCTGAGAGAACACGTACAGGCCTAGTCGCCCACCAGCGTATGTCTTGTCGTAGATGTTTCCAGAATCAGCCATTATTCTTTTGCCTTCGTACATGACCACTCTGAAGATAATGTACAAATATTAGCTCATTGCTATTTCAGCGTAAACTGCTTTAATCAGACTGGACTTTATCCAGGTGTTGAACCCACCTAATAAGTCCAGTTTTGGGTCTGTGGGTCAGATGCCATCTGTAGGCTGTGAAGTCCTTCCAGCCAATTTTCTTGGGGTCATGCCACAGAGTACGCACCTGATGAGATACATTTATTTTGGTGAGATGATTGTCAAAAACTGTCGCATCTCTTCAGTCAGGAGCCGAGAATCGGACTCACCTGTCCTGCGGTGTCTCCCGTGTGCCACAGGGCATTCCTCAAGTGCTCACCGGGACCAGTGGTGGAATTGACAACTTTGATTGACAGGCCAGAGTAACCTTGAGCTCTCGTGGGTGTGGTAGACCAGTACGTCTGTGTGATCTGTTTCCACATCACCGTGTAGAAGCGTGAGCTTGACTGGTAACCGAACACAAAGCCAGCGTAGTCATCGTCTCTGTCCGTGTTGATAAAGAAGGTCCCGCTGAAATCCACTGCGCTGAACTCATCATAACCTGATGTAAATAAACAGATTTTAGTGATGGCTTGTTGGCTTTTTCTTTATGATCATGACCTGAGCCTTTCTTTACGTACCAACAGCGATGCCAGGATCACAGTTGACAGTCTGGACCAACTCCTTGCCCTGATGTCGCACCACCCAGTTGGGGTCGATCTGTGAGGTGCCTGTTGGGTCTAAAGGCACCATTTGGAATCTGCGGAAATCTGTTTCACTGATGGCAAAATTCTCAGGGCACACGTCATAAATGTCCAAAACACTGTCTTGATCAAAGTCATCTTTGCAGATATCACCACGGCCATCGCCTAAAAACAGATGGGTACGAAAAAAAAATAAAAAATGAACAAGGGCTCTAAAATCCACATCTGAAAGTGTCCTGAATCGCTAAATAACATCAGAGTCATAGTCTCACCATCAGAATCTGTCTGATCAGGGTTAAAAGCCAGCCGACAGTTGTCTTTGTCATCAGGAATGCCATCGTTGTCGTCGTCATGGTCACAGGCATCACCCTTTCCATCCTTGTCATGGTCAGCCTGGTTGGCGTTGGGTATATAGGGGCAGTTGTCCAAGTTGTTCTGGTGACCGTCCTCATCAATGTCTTGGTTGTTGTCACACTTGTCTCCCACACGATCTGAGTCTGAATCAATCTGTAGGGGAACAGAATTCCTTTATAATGACATCTTTCAGCGACAGACTTTCACTCTGTAAGACTGTTGTCTTGTAAGTAATAGATGCAATGTCTCTTTAGACAAATGTTCAATGTGCAAGATGACAAATTTGTTTTCTGTCACTTGTTATGAAAAGATGGGGCCTGACATTTTACCTGATCAGGGTTGTGTTCCAGAGGGCAGTTGTCACAGTGGTCACCCACGCCGTCCCTGTCAGTGTCTCTCTGATCCACGTTATAAACATACGGGCAGTTGTCGTCCTCGTTCAGGATACCTGTTTAGTTAAAACACACTTGTTCTCCTTCAAGACCTTACTGCTGAAGGGCATAAAAGTTGAGCTGCTGCTCAGAAAAATCACTTACCATCACCGTCAATGTCAACAGCACAGGCGTCACCCTCTCCATTACTGTCGGTGTCAGTTTGGTCAGTGTTAGCCTCGAAAACACAGTTGTCACAGAGATCACCAACATCATCTCTGTCTGCGTCATACTGCGCAGGGTTGTACAGTCTTGGACAGTTGTCCTGGATGAAACATAACATAAAATAAGACATTCATTACTGAAAATATATGTGGATATGTGCACACTTGACAAAAACAAACAAACAAACAAACAAAAAAAAAAACAAAGCAAAAAACCCAAAACAAAACAGACTTTGCTGTTGTGTTTTCCAGAAGGACAATAGCTTCTTTTGTTTGCTGTGTCTGGTCAGAGAGGACAGAGATTTGGTTGCCAGATGACTCACCCTATCATCTGGAATCCTGTCATTGTCATCATCCGTGTCGCATTCATCACCCAGGCCATCTTTGTCATGATCCTCCTGGCCGGAATTAGGAAGACTGGGGCAGTTGTCCTAAAGAAAACCAAAGGCGCATTTATCAGCATACAACAGTAGTGTCAGGACAGGTCATCATGGTGATTTGTGTGTCTGCTCTTAGTGTCTGGCTACCTTGCTGCAGTGGTAGGTGGCGTTCTCCACACACACCAAGTTGTGGTTGGGCCATCCGTCCAGGTCGCTGTCCTCTCCACAGATGTGACCATTTCCAGCGTACCCAGGTTTGCACTCACAGCGGAACATGGACTCGCTGTAGACGCCGAGGTAAATGCAGTTTGCATTTTTGTGGCAGTCGTGGCTGCCATCCCGACAGGGATTGCGGGGCTCACAAACCTGGAAGGAGTTTATGAGAAATTACAAACCTAAAGATGCTTTCTTTCAGTTGGTTAATGATAATGCAATAAGTCGAACCTGTTTTTTGGCAGTTGCCTGCTCTACTCCCCTCCCAAAGGGCTGAGGGCCAGAGAAGCGTGCAGGGCAGGGCAGACAGTTGTAACCTGGTTCTGTGTTCTCACACAGATGGACTCCATTATGAACGTAGCAGGCATCGGGAACCTCTTTGCACTCATCGATGTCCTTGCAAGTGAGGCCGTCTCCGGTGTAGCCAAGTGGACACTTGCCACAACGGAAGGAGCCGTCTGGGAAACTGGTGCACATTGCACCAGGGAAGCAAGGGTTGGACAGACAGCCATCTGTAGAAAATAATATTTTACATTTGTGAAGGCTGATCTCCTGTAGGTGGGATGTTATTACCATTGCTTTAATCTCACATGCTTACCAATAGGACAGTCTTGTTTGTTGCACACCTGAGACATCTTAGCCTCACCAACACAATCCTTTCCTCCAAATCTGGGGGCAGGGTCCGAGCACAGACGCTTGCGGGTCTGAATTCCTTTGCCGCAAGTGAGAGTGCAGGTGTCCCATGGTGACCACGGTCCCCACCCTCCATCGACTAAAACATTGCATCAGAACATTTACGTTAGCCGGATGTCATCTGAGTTATCGCTTACGTTTGGGTTGTAAAATTCAGCTCACTGGGACAAGGTGACTTGCGGCAGATTTCAGTTTGACGTCCTTCACCCTGGCAGTCCATGCCACCCATCTGGGGTGTGGGGGAGTTGCAGAGGCGTATCCGGGTGATAACCCCCTCACCACAGGTCACAGAGCATGATGACCAGGGGGACCAGTGGCTCCAGGCGCCGTCCTGTTTGACTATCAGCAACACACGCACAGTTAACTCCACTAGCTCTCATACTCTCATCTCGCAGTGGTTTTTGCTAAGAAAAAGAAGTGACTTACATCGTTTGTCGCATTCCTGGGGGTAGCAGTCACGGGTCTGGACCGAGGTGCCCTCGCAATTGCTGTTGATGCGGTCGCAGGAGCGTCCACGCTGCTGGACGCCCCGACCACAGGTCACGGAACACTGGGTCCACGCAGACCAGGGGGACCAGCCACCCTGTGCTGAGACCATGGCTGAAACACACGCAAAATGAGGGGTTACTCAAAAAATAAACGAGTCTGAATATAAAATTGTGCTGAATCTTTAAATACAAGCTTACAACTCCCGCAGCGTGGGCAGCACTCTCCATCAGGCACGGTAGCGTTAGCGCATGGGACCAGGGGGCAGGAGATTTTGCGACACACCGTAGCAGAGTTCTGGACAGGGGAACGCTCCGATTAGTGCAATAATAGCAGTGAGCTGGGAGAGTTCCAAGCCTAATTGCTACATTTCACAATGGAGTGAACTTCGTGACAACTTCATTTAGTGTTTGCAGACAATACAATCTTCACAAACACTCTCCCTCAAAACTAATTAAAGCCGCTTTGACAGCCCTCGTGAGATGATGCTGAAGCATTGGAAGTGTGACGAGTGACGCTGCTCCTAATGTAAACACAACCACCGCTCTATTACGGCAGGATGACAGGGAGCTCCTGACGGTTTCCCCCTTCTTCAGGTTCTATTCCAGGATGCGTGATGACACTGACCTGGCAGGTGCACTCGGTGCAGCTGTCCACCGTCCATTCATTCTTGTCCTGGTACACAATGCCGTTGTGGATGCAGATTCCACTTTGTTTCGTCTCATTTTTCAGCAGCATGCTTTCCTCAGACTGAAGGGAAAGGAGGGATGGAGAAGGAAGAAAGGGAGTTGATCAAAAGGATGGAAAACTTTCACTTTGTCAAAGTTCCAGTACAAATGAATCGTTGACCGACACTGTGATTAAGACATTGCCTGACTCTAGCAGCTCAAATACAGCCGACGGCCAACCAACATATTTGTGTGTTCACATGGGTCTCATTAAGGTTTTGGCCGCAGGCTGAGATTACAGCGACATGGAGGATACTGTAGCTGGAAGCAAAGGGGAAAATGGGAAGAAGGGGGAAGACGAGGGCAATCCCTTGTGGAGCTTACCACTTTGCGTAGGTCAATGGACAGTTTTCTCACAACCACACCAAGTCCCCTGAGCTCCTTAAATATGCCTGCGATGTCTTCACAGGACAAACCACAGACCTGTCCAGGCTGGACATCTGGATGCAGGAGAGAAGGAAAAGACAGTAAACTTCATCTTCCAATGTCTACAGACGGCCACGAGAGAGAACTTTATACTTTGGAAAGGACAGGTCTCACCTTTGGCTTTGTGGCCAGGATGATCGGTCTGGACGGCGGGGCTGGAGCCGTTGACGGGGTTCTCCAGGGTCATGACATCGGTTAACACAGCTGCGGACGGTGGGGGATTGGAAATGAGGTTTATCATCAGTTCACCGAGCGTGATGTAATTGTCAATTAGTGTGTCTACACCTGAGCTTTGTCGAGGTCTATAAAAGGATTTCAGCTTATCTTACCTCCGTTCTGGCATCCTTTGTTTCTTAATATCTCATCAAGTGAGGTCCCAAAAACAAAGCGCACGTTCTGAAGCACTCCCTAAAAAACCAGTGACACATTCCAGTGAGTGACTTAGACTTTTAGGTCCCATGTGGAGACACTGATGGGGTTTGCATCTTACCGTGAATTTGTCCCTCACTGCTCCCTTGGCGATCCTGAGGGTAGCGACGTCCGCCAGCTCCTGGGTGAGCACTTTGTGGATGGGAAAGTCCATCTCTGCCTCGTTGACTTCCTCACAACCCACGTAAAGCTTCACTCGATCGTCTTGAACGAACAGCGTGATGTTTTTCCAGTGTCCCGTGGCCAAATCTGTGTCCTCGATAGTCACCACCTGCTGGTGGTTGGCGGTGGAGTAGAGCACTTCCAGGGTGTTTGCCCTCCCGTTGGAAACAATCTCAAAAATGGATCCAGAGCCGTCATTCTTCTCAATGGTCAAAATGCTGCCTCGGCTTTTCCTGAACTGCTTCAGGTTGATGATGAGCAGGAAGCCCCTCTCAGCCAGGATGGAGTCAAGGATGTCCCTGAAGGAGCTGTCGGGGACTGAGGGGATCAGGTCTGCATTCAGAACCTTGTAGGCAGGGCTGTAGGGATCGGCACCTTTGACCAGAGTTACTCCATTCTGACGCTTGCTCACCCGGGCCAGATCAAAAAGGTCATAGACACTGTTATCATCTGGGCTGCCTGCAGGCAGAGGAAAAACATCACTCACTTCTCACGTAATGACATGTATGAAAATAAACAGAGAGAACCAAAAGGAATAAACCATGGTCGGGCTTCTGGGACTAAAACATGTTAGTAGAAGCAAAAACACATGGAAATATATAGACAATTTAGATAATAATGCAGAATTTAGGCAGCTACCAAGGTCAGAAATATCATATTTGTATAATATATATTTTGATTTTATGGATGATAAAAGAAGGTATTCTTACCAGCCAGCCTGGCACCTTCGCAGCCCCAAAGCATCAGCAGCAAAAAGATGCCACACAGCATCATCTTCAGATCTCAGGTGATCTCTGCAACAAATACAATCAGCGTTACGCACACGCAGCAGTCAAGAAATATCAACGCCAACGGCCAATTACAAACCTTGAAAATAACTTAAGAAGTCCTCAGAAAAGACAGAACATAGAATTCCTTGCTGGCAGATTATTCACTCCGTTTCTCCTCGTCACTTTCCGTCTCCTTTGCTCGCCTTATTCCGCAGCTTGGGTTTATTCTGATTTATCCCACCGATCCAGGGGCTTTTTAAAGAGTCCCAGGACATTCCTGAGGTCCCCGCCGGACCAATGGGATGTGGCTGCGCAGGAGAGGGGCGGCCTTGTTTTCTTACCTCACAGCCAGTCAGAGAAATATCCGCGACGCACACAGAGGGGAAAGCGCATTCCGGAGTTTCCATCATCGCCCAAATATTTCATACACGCGTCTGAGCCAAAGCGCCATCGTTTCCGCTCACATAAAACGTTTAATTATTCGTCTACATACTCAAATGAAATGAAACGCTATTATCTTTAAAGAGAAAGTATAACACTGTTTATGTGTAATGTGACCAAAATAATCGACCAGTAATTCCAGACTGGTAACATAAAAACAGTTACGAGCCTGGAAAAAGTTGCGCAAAACCTTAAATTAAATCACTGAACCATCTTCATCTTCTTCTTCTTTTTTTTTTTTTGAAACAAATAATGATTTACGACTTGAGAGTTCCCCATCATGGAATTCCGCATGTGACCAGCAGAGGACTCTGTGAGCAGTCCTATTGGATCGTAAAGGTTATTCTCCTTGAGTGGGTATTTTAGGACTTTACTTAAGATATTGGCATTTTAGTAGAATATTTAGTTTGTTTGTTGACGTATTCTATCAAATAACAAGCAGAACATGTGATAGGTTAGACTGCCTTCCATCCATCCATTTTTCATAGAAAGTCAGTCTTTTCCACAGTGCCAGCAGACTAATTTTTCTCACCCATAGGAAGCTGGAATGGACATGTGACAAAGATGAAATCATTGTGGGAGACATCTAAACTTTGAAATAGCGTGACAGTGTAAGCACAGCCAACTGCACCGTCTGTGTATACGTACCACAGGAACTCTGGCTTTATATATTTAGTGGTTTTGGACTGGAGGAACGTTTCATTTAAAAAACTTTTGAAGGGCGGTGGGGTGGGAAAGCGGTTCTGACAGTGAGGACTAGACAATGGACAGTGTTTATTACGTGTCGAGTGTCGACTCCCCAATGATGAAGTTCAAACGAAGACGTCCATCTGGGTTCAAATGGAGCATTTCTCAGCGGTGACGCCCACACCAGTCTTTTATGTTTTATTCACCTGGGACGACTCGAGGCAAAAAATGTGTTTTTACATCTTTACGCCTACATCAGGTTGTGTTTATGGCTGCTTGGCAACAAGAGACTGAAATGAAACACCAATCTGAGGATGGTGCGGACAGTTAGGTAATCAGCGGGAGATTCTGCTGACAGGTTAAGACTCTAACACACCATCCTCCCCCTGACTAAGCCATCAAACATTTCGTGCCCGTGCCACCTCCAGAGCTGGACGGGTTCCATTGAAATGTGCCCTGCGGCTGCTGAAGAAAAGCTTCGTTCTGCAACACCTTCGTCAGCCCAAAGCGTCTCTCTCTTGTCACTTTATCTGTCTCAAACCAGAGTCTCAGGGGGAGTGAGTAAATCATGTTTGAGGGGAGCCGTTGCCAGAGCCTGAGGGAAAATGGAAAGTGTGTGTAAGAAGTGTTCCAGAAACCGGGTTCGCTCAGAACAACATGAGTCACTGATAAAGCTAATCAGACGGAGCTCAGCAGATGGGTCATTGCTGACCATCTTGCATTTTTATAACTGCAGGTTGTCATCGAGACACTGTAATTGGTCTGCCAGTTGTTTCTGCCACTGCTTTCATGGGCAGCGGCTGATCGGTTCTGAGAAACGATGGGGTTGAAAAGACACGTTTTATGAAAGGAGCTGCGAGCAGGACCCAGATAGAGGTTTAACATGTTAAGTCCTCCCTACATGTCCAACTGAAAATGACTTGGATCTCTCAGCTGTTGTAAATCACGGAGCATAAATCCCTGCTTGGTGTCAGAAGGATTCAAAATAAGGGGAAATACTGATATCACTGCTGCTTTCGGAGCTGGTGTGACTTAACAAGATGATGCTCAGTGAAGCCGTAGGACAAGACCTGGCTCTTCGCGTGGCGAGATCTGTGAAAGTAGCTACGTCTTTTTCCCCAAACGACCATTAATCAAGCCTCTTTGACATTTTGACTTTTTTCTCTCTACTGGATTTCAGTTTTATGTCTTGTGCTGATCGCCGCCACTCCGAGCAATCCCACAAAAGGATCATCTTGCGGCAGCATTTCGCTAGCTCATCCTTGGATGTATGCTTGGAAGAAAACGATAAATTGGCTGAAGCGAGCCTCCTCGAAACCGACCAGCTGATGTCAGAGTCTGATTATGTTGGACACCCTGAAAGCTCGTCAGCGTTGTTTTTTCAAGCTTCTTCGGGCGGATGACAAGTCACCCGTGCAGCTTCTAGCAGGCCACTTGCACAGACACAAAGACCCTTCGTGTCTGTTGAGCGGCTGCTGTAAATGCGCGCTGCGTTCCATTACTGAATAATGACCCGACAGACTAAAACACTGTCAGACAGGCCCAGAATTTTGGTGGTCCTTTTTATTTAGTTTGTAAAAGACTGACGGGTCACACAAGTACTGAGTAATTGCTAAGCTGTGGTACCAGGAGGTTGCAGTGGGGTCAGCCGAGGCATTTATAAACATAATAGACCTAAAACTCAAGATAAACCACCTTGACCTCCCCTGGTGGCTGTTGGGATTGTAGCTCTGTTTCTGACATCATATTACTGAAGGTTCCTTTATTGCTGTTCATTTTCTTCAAAAATGATGGTGTCGTCTTCTCATTTGCAGGGTAAAAAAAGCCACATCCTGGTTTGAATGACCATATTTCTCAGTGGAGGGAAATGCGGGAAGTTGACACTGTGTTAGTGAAAAGAAATTCCAGGCCAGTCCTTAAAACAGAGCACCACTGGAGCCTGTTTCTCCTACGATTCCTCACTTGGAAATAATAGTTTATAATGAAAATGGCTCCCTGACGATACTGCAGCCTGGAGCTGAGCTGAATGAAGTCAAAGCGAGCGGCTGCGTTTTATCTTCCCACATGTTCACACTCTCTCCCTTTGCTCATTTCCCTGTTTTTCTTGGTCTGCCCTATAAATTCCACACCGATTTTAGGAAGTGCGCTCTCGCCACGTTGACCCTGATGGATAATAAAGTCGGGCCGACTCGGCCTTCACCCCGGGCAACCAGCAAAACCTCCCGGAGCTGCCGCCTAAAAGGCTCCGCGCCGCAGATTCACTTCTCTTTGCTCTCTTCGCCTCTGCAGCTTTCCTATGACATCAGAGGTCTGGGATGATTCACCTGGTCTAATTCTGTCAAAATACCTCAGTGGAGGTAGATATGAGCCCGCAGGGAGGCGTGTGCTCAGAGCTGCTTTCCTTTAATTGTAGCACCTTCACTGCTGTGTTTTTAAACTCTGCCAGCAGCACTGATCAAATGACCTGAACCGAGTCACCTCTGACACGCAAAACATGTCAGAAACGGACCCAACACAAAAGAAGTCATGCACTCCAAACATTGGTCGGACTAATAAATACATTTAAAGTCAGGTAATACGCAGCTGCTGCTGATTGGATCGTTAAAGTCAGGTTCATGTCCAATCTTACGACCTGGACTGGATCACTATCTGTCCTATTAACAGATGGTTTTTCTGATAATTATTTTACAGGTTTGAAGTCATTCAGCACTGATGCATGTACCAGCAGTTATGCAGCCGCCTGAAATATGTGAGGAATCCTCCCTCTGATGAACACAGTGCATAAAGTTTAATAACTAGAACATCTCTTTTATTGGGCAGCTGTTCACATGATCATTAGATGTGATTATTAGAGAAGACTGGTGCAATGTGTGACTAGCAAGGGTGTTGCCATGGAAACCTGCAGTCTCGGGGCAGCGAAGGCTGCAGATCAGACTTTAATGCCATTCAGTCTTCATTAACGTAAATAGTGATAAAATAACGGCTAGTGGCATAAATGCACACCATATGCTCGTGTGTGTGTGCTCCACATGTGAAGGTCAATGTGGAAGATGTCATCATTGGTGGTTTCGGATGAACATTCTTTTTGGCTTATGCAGGTCAGCAGGTCAGAGCTATCAGGCCTGACAGCGACTCCAGCCCGGCCCCGGAGCCTGCTGGAGGGAAATGCAGTGGGCCTGTTGCTTTGAACCGCCGCTCGTGACTGACCTATTTCACACAAGTCGGGGACCTCGTCAGATTTACTGTACTTGTCAGGAGTGTGATCTGTTCAAAATGACGCCCCACCCCACTGCTTGCGGACGGCCTTTGATTAAAATCTGATTTTATCTCCTGAAATTTAGCGAAAGTGCTCCTAAACTTGGAATTCCATACATACTAGCAGATGTTTTTGCTGAGCAGAACCAGGTGGGATTATAATGTTTTTCAGGTTTTCGGCACAGATTGGCCTGGAGCTATGGGATACCTACAGTCCCTCAGCGTGATCTGCCCTGGAATTCCCAGCTCACATGATCAAGCTTGTTGGAGATTCGTGCGGCTTTAAAACAATAGCTCTCAGACTTACCTGTAAGTGCACTTTTGACCAGGCTCTGAAAGGAAAAAAAAAAAAAAAAACAGTGATTCTGTGAACTGTTGGAGCTCTCTGACATTTGCTTTTCCTCTTTGGTCCCAGCGTGGAGGCCGAAGCAGCGGTCTGGTGCTGGCCGATTGGTTTGGCCGCTTGGAGTAAACCATTAAAGTTCCTGGGAGCCTTCCATCAGCAGCCATTCCTCTGTTCCTCTCCTGGAAACTCATCAACGCGCCCTGTCAGGCTCTTCGTGTAAAATCTAATTCACGACAGGGTTTGTTTTCTCCCCTCTGCTCTGAACTCCATCAGCCATATTTACGGCTGCTTGTGTCGCGCCCACTTCCCGTCAGTAGCAGGTCGCTCGCCAAACCCCGCAGGAACAACGCGGACATCAAGTGTCAATGAAAAATGTCTCTTCCTTCATGTGTTTGAATGACTTTGCTGCTCATTAGTGAATCGCAGATGTATTTTTATTATTTATTTTTTTTAAAGCTACTTCTGCAGAATTCTGCAGCCCAAACAATAAATATTCTTTTTCGCTTTTTTTTTTCCTTTCCTCAGACTGAATCTACCATGTTCCCATTTTCCCCACATCCTGAAACTCTCTCTGTGTTCGTCCCTCAGCCACAGTCCCACTGCTGCATCCGCGAGGGGGCTGTCAGCGTAACCGCAGGCAGCAGTGAGCCCGGAGCTCCGGCAGCCTGGACAGGTGACCAGGCTATCACACACACTTTTACTGTTTTTTTAATCATCCGGCTCCGACTCCAGTGCTGACCCTTACAGTTCAATTCCTGGCCTAAACCAAGTCCTAACCTTAAAACCAAGTCAAAACGATCCCTGGTGCTGTTTTTACGCGCATTTTACACTTCCGACATTTTGAAGCAAAAATCCAGAGCTGCTTCCTAATATGGGCTAATGTGTTTCCCTTCTCCAGAAAATTAGAGTAAATAGGAGCCCTGATGAGTTTCAAGTAAAACACTTCAGTGAATTCTCACAAACATGAAAGCTGGAACATCTGTGTGCCTGGAAGTGCTGCTGTCTCTCTGAAAGAAAAAAAAAAGTTCATCTGTTTCAACAACACTTTCGTTGCCAATCGTTGCAATCACAAATACAAACTCTTCCAACCTGTTTTTGTTTTTTTCCCCCCAAAACTTAAAAAAAAAAAATCTTTGTAGCAAAAAACTAGATTTAGTCCTAAATGTTAACCACAAATGCAGGATTAAAATCTTTACTGCTATTTTTACCATTTATGTACCGGTAATCATGACAACATTTGATATGCAAGATATCAGGCCTCCTCAAGTCTGGTAAGCCGTGCACACCCTCATGCACGGGTGTGTTTTTAACACAGTTTAAACACGGTTGACTGACGCTGAACCTGAGGGAAACCGCTGCAACGTGAGCGGACTGTCTGCAAGAGCGTCCCTCGCTCGAGTGGCTGCACATTGGCCATGCAGCAGCTGTACCCATCATGCAGCCAGCACAAGGACTTTAAAACATTTCCAGGATTTCAAGGTGGTGTTTTTCTCCAGGAACTTGTTTTCACCCACAGTCCAACAACAGGCCTATTAGACTGACTAAAGTTAATAGTGTGTGCATGTGTGTGTAGATGTGTGTGTGTCTCAGAGTGATAGAATGGTGATAGACTGACTTTACTTCACCCCTCTTAGTTTCTCAGAAACTGTGTCATCCCCCCTTTAAGGCTGCCAGGAACCCCGAAATCCCGACATCCCTCGTTCACACTTTCCACGCCGGGCACAGATTGGGGGGCTCTGTGCAGCGGCGGGGTCATAAATAATGCTGTCACGTCTGAGCGTTTACCGAAAATCTGAGGCATGCTGAAGCTATGTCTCCGAGTAGCAGATGGAGGTTTCACGTTTGAATGCAGCTGTTCTGAAGGGAGGCAAGTTTTGGACGCTTCTGACAAAAAGGAAAGAAAGAAAAGAAAAGAAAAAATGGCTTCCCTAATCAAAAAAAGACAAGCTTCTTTATGAAGTGCAGACAATAAAAATGAGTAAAACATGGAATTATTTGCATCATTAATTCTCCCTCTGAGTGTTAGGTCTCTGATCAGCTGCCAGTCTTCTGGAGGTAACAAACGGAGAAGCTGCATTCTGATGCTCTGCTGCACCTCAAGTGTTCAGGGCTTCCACTCTGATGCGTGCAGCACTGGAGGCCCTTTTTTTCTCCTCAACCCTAACCCAGACAGCACAGACTGGATGAGAAGTGCTCCAGGACGTAACCCTAACCTCGTAGCACTTCTCCTGCATGCTTACCTACCAAATTTAATTTTGATTTCACGTTGGAATCCCTGAAGGATTTCCGCTGTGCAGCCCCTGGGTCAGTGAGCGACACGCAGTCCCAGGCAGCCACCTGAGCTGTCCAGGGTGAACCTGAGCTCTGCAACAGCCTGTTACTGCAGGGAGATGCTGCACTAGCCAAGCGCGGCTGCTGATCGATGAAACTTTAAATACAATCCGACGTTTCTTCAGTCTGGCCAAGTGTTTCAAACTCATTCTTGTCCGGCTGCATTGTGTGCGGTTTGGCGTCCTGCACAGCAGGCATGTGCCCCGGCAATGTGCTGTGTCAGGCTGAGTGGAGAAACAGCAGCTAAGCGTGCTTCTCCCATAACCCCTCACCCCACGTTGCAAACTCCAGAAAAGTTTTGTGAGTGACACTTTCTGGCGGTGTTTCCATTAGGCGCTATCACGAAAGAGCGTGCTGCTCGCTGGGCAGCAGCATCTAATGGAGCCCCCTTGCAGGGATATATATGTTTTCCAGACCCCCATCAGGAAGTTGAGCCAAGAAAAGCTGCAAGTAGTGAACAGGCAGGACTACGCAGGACCTGGAAGCTAAATTGTGCTAGCATTGTGGCAAAAATAGGAGGAAGGGGTAAAAACACATTTTGTTATAAGCATTCTACTTTAATTTGATACAAAATCCCACTGACCGGGTCACACAGTTATCAGTTGTCATGACGACTAAAGTCACAATAACCACAACAATGATAACAGAGAGCAATTAGCCTCCATAACCAACATGGTCTGTTGACAGCTTTTCAAAATACTGGATTTGACCTGACTGCTGTTTTCCCAAAAGTGGCTAATTAAAACCGATCTTGGGGAAATAACTGGCGCATGTGAAATTTTAAAAAAATGACAATAAACAGGAAACAACACAAGATCCAATATACTGAAACAAAAAAAAAAAACCCCGTAAAAGTCATTTTTGGGAGCTTTCTTAGTGGGAGGTGGTGTTGGTATCATCCCTCAGAGTCAGTGGTACCTAATCAGTGGTTACTGACCTTTATAACATTATTGCTTTTGTTTTTTATGGATTGAGTTCTTTGAAGAATATAAAGGTTGAATAAAGTGTCAGAGTCAGTGATCTCAACCTGAACGTGAGTACAAAAACAAACCCTGACAACTGACTGTTTTAATGGGGAGCAGTTTTCGGACCCCCATCTGTGCTGGCTGAAGGATTTATTCGCATCCACTTTCCTCCCGAGAGGTTATGGAGTCTCCGGGCCTACGCGCCAGGTTCTGTCCAGGATCTCTGCTACTGTACAGCCCCACAGCGCCTGTGATATATGAGGTGTGCGTCAGCTGCAGGGCCCCTGGTGAGGAGGTAAGAAATCCGAAAGGTTGCAGAGTGCAGACAGGGCTGTGAAGCCCACGTTGTATCTTTACATGCTTTCAACTCGGACGGTGGAGATAAATCTCAGCCTCTGCACTCTGAGTAACGCCGAGTATTCAGACCAAACTTGGGCCTTTGAAGCCACCGTTCCCTGACTCACCTCTGTGTAAGGCCGTTGCTCTAATATTGAGATGGAATTTGTGAACAAAAGGTACACTTATCTGTTGAGCCAGCGGTCTGTCTCAGAGCCTGTGTCTGAATGGAGATAACGTGTGAGGTCTCTCTGTGCACGGCCCACCGTGGGAGGACAAATGTCTTTTCTTTGGCG
>CAAE01015019.1:4503844-4519673 GCA_000180735.1 Tetraodon nigroviridis
TCGATTCATTTTTACAAATGAGGAGTTAAAGGTTTCGCGGTTGGATTTCTCCAGGAAATATGTTCAGAAATTACTAAGTTTTCAACCAGATGATATCAATTGTATATTGACCCTCCCATTTAACAAAGGCTATGATGTTAGTTTTTGTTCTGCTGTGCTGCTGAGGGACTTCTGGACCCGTTTTGAAAATGTTAAAAGCCACTTTTCTGCATTTGCTGTTGAGAAACTGACTGACAATACCCATAAAACGGTCATTGTTAGGATGTTCAACGAAACAGTGAATGCAGAGGATATATGTGTTTGGTTGGCAAGATACTGCACTGTTAAAGGCCAGGCTACCAAGGTTAGAGATGAGGATGGCATCTGGACTTGCGCTTGGAGGGTCCCCATTCAACAATGGGAAGACCCCCAAGGCTTCCAGGGCCTGAAACATCTGCCGTCTATGATAGTGCTGGGCAACAACAGGGGCTACATCCACTACCAAGGACAGCCAAAGCTCTGCCGCAAATGTGGAGAGCATGGCCACCTGGCTGAGGCCTGTGAAAAAATTGTGTGCGGAAAATGCAGAGCTGTTGGTCATTCCTTTGACGAATGTATGAATGGAAGGAAATGCAACCTTTGCGGGGCAGGGGATCATCTTTTACCGAGACTGTCCTTTGTCCTTTGCAAATAAACTAAGGGCTCAGAAAAGACAGGAGGAAAATGGTCCAAAAGTAACAGAAATGGTGCTAATTGATTTGGAAGAAAATTCAAATCTCCCGCCAAAATCTGTGATTGGAGGAGAGGAGGCCAATGAGGTGGAGCTGGGGGAGGAGCCTAAAACTGGCGCAGACCCAGTAGAGGGCAGCAGTGAGGTGGCTGAGGGAGACCAGGCAGGAGGTGAGACTCCACCCTCCTCAACGGGGGAGGGCTCCATTAGGAGCCTCCATATTGTGGAGGGGGAGCATGCTACCTCTTCCTCCCCCTCCTCCTCCTCCACCACAGATGTCCAACCTGGCCAAAAGAGAACAGCGTCGGAACTGTCTACCTCTGGAGGTGACACAGCCTCAGAGAAGAGGGGGAGAGCTGAACCTGGTCCCCACAGTTCACCTGTGGATCAGGACAGCAACTCCTCCTCCAGTTCATCTAACCTGTGCTCTTTCCTGAATATAGCACTACAATCAACTCCCTTAGAGAGCAGAGCAAACTTTGCTTTCAGGAGGTCAGATCCTCAGGATTCCCCCCCTGGTTGTAGAGGGATTTTCCGATGAGGAACTGTTTCATTACTGAAAATGGAAAAAATGTTTGCATTGGTTTAATTGTATTGTTTTAACTTTTCTATTGTTTTTAAATGTCATACCTGTATATTTTTTTTAACCACTATACTCATGACTCTCACCATTTCCACCATAAATGTGAGAAGTGTGAAGTCGAGAGTTAGAGCCCAGAGTGTTTTATCCTTTTTAAATTCCTTTAAGTCAGATGTGTTTTTAATACAGGAATGTGGCCTACCCTTTTTAAAACAATACCGCCACTGGGAGGAAATGTGGCCACAGACGTCTATATGGAGTGGATCCAACAATAATCGAAATGACGGAGTGGCCATTTTAATCAAAAACCCTCAGGTCCTGGTGAAGGGTAGCACTGTGGTGAGAGATGGGCGGGCACTTTTAGCACAACTGACTTTTATGGGACAGGATTTTAACCTCTTAAATATTTATGGCTTTAATGAAAAAAATGACAGGTATGACCTTTTAGAAGATCTGCAGTCCCACATGTTAGGGAAGGTACCTTTAGTTGTAGGGGGGGATTTCAATTGTATTTTAAGTAGGAAGGACAGAAGAGGAGCAGGGGAAGATTTTAAGGTAGACAAAACGTCGGTTTTATTACAGGGCATTTGTAGAGATTTTAAGCTACAAGACTGTTTTAAGACCATGCATCCAAGAGAGGAGGGCTTCACCTGGTTCAGTGGTGATGGCACCAGAGCCTCTCGCATTGATTACACTTTTACCCGTGATTGCCCGATAAGTGATGCTAGATTAACCCCTGTGTTTTTCTCTGATCACCTCATGCTCTCCTGCACCCTTTCACTCTCTTCAGGTGTGACTTCAGGAAGAGGTCTGTGGAAACTCAACTGCTCCCTTTTAGAGGATAGGGAGTTAGCTGAACAGTATAGGGAGCAGTACAAAGAGTGGCAGACCCTTCAAGACATGTACGACACAAGAGCACATTGGTGGGAAATGGTGAAGGGAAGGACTCAGACTTTTTTTAGGCAGGCAGGAAAGATTAAAAAGAAAAAAGAGACTGGGCACATGTTGGGACTGCAAAAAAGATTACAGAGATATTTTAAATTGAATCAAAATGGCATTGATTTTATTGAAGAAATTAAACAGGTGAAAAATGAAATGTCGGTTTTAGCAAAAACTAAAAGCAAAGGTGTCATCATTAGGAGCAGGGAGCGTGAAACTGAGGAAGGGGAAAAGTGCACAAGATACTTTTTTAGGAAAATCATGAGCAAGGGGGGGACGATAACAAAACTCAAAAAACAAAATGGGTGCACAGCTGAAACAATGAATGAAATAAAAGAAACGATTGAGACCTTCTATACCAGGGGTCGCCAAACACGGTGCCCACGGGCACCGCGTTGCCCGCAGTAACCATATCAGTCGCCCACAGGCCAGTTCTAAAAAGAGACTTAATCACGAACTATCACCGTCTAAAATTCGATTAAACTGTGTTGCCATTATTTTTGAATTGCATTTACAGTGATGTAAATTAAAAACAAAAAGTATAAAAAAATATATAAAAACCTAAAAAATTCATAAAAATCATAAAGTAGCAGAGTTCGCTAATGTTCGCAACGTGTACAGGCAGTTCCGTCTATTATCCACAGTAAGATAGAGCCCAGCAAGTTACAGACATGTGAGAATTCAAGTATTTGTTTGAAATAACCACGTGCTTAAGACCCCATCGTCAGGCCTCGCTCCAGCTGATGGAGGGCCCACAAGAAAGCCAAGTGCTGCTTCCACGTTCTGTCCTTGAGAGCAAACCTCATCCTCTGCATTTCGCCATCCGCTCATTGTTTCTAACCAACTATGCAGTAGTGCCCCACCCAAGGCTTTCTGTGACCTGTAAGGGGTTGTTCCACTTTCTGAAGAGACTCGTCACGATCAGGTCAATGCATCTAGTGAAAGGCAATATTCTAAGAATAAGGTTGTCATTCCCCCCAAAAGTCTCAACTCACACATCGAGTGGCTTTGTCTCACCATCGTGTCAGTGTCTGGAGGGCCAAGGAAGGAAAGAAAACAGTTAAAGTCTGGACCGAGGAAGGCCAAGGAGCAGCTGAGGGACTGCTTGGACACCACAGACTGGGATGCTCTCTGCAGCCCACACGGGGAGGACATCGACAGTGTTACTGACTGTATCACTGACTACATCAACTTCTGCGTGGAGAACACCGTACCATCCAAGCGCGTATGGTGCTTCTCCAACAACAAGCCCTGGGTGACCCCTGATCTGAAGGCCCTGCTGAAGCAGAAGAATTGGTCTTTCACTTCAGAGGACAAGGAGGAGCTGAGTATTTATTTACCACGGGAGTTCACAACACTCTTCATTTTTGGAGTTTACATCCCTCCCAGCGCCAACGCTAAGGAGGCTTTATCTCACTTGACTTGATCTGTGCTCTACGGGGCTGTTAGCGATCTACAGAACGCGCACCCTGACAGACTGTTTATCATCGCCGGAGATTTCAACCACGCAAATCTCAAGTCAGTCCTTCCTAAATTCCATCAGCATGTGGACTTTGCAACGAGGGGGAAGAACACGCTGGACATTGTTCACACGAACATTGTTGGTGCGTACCGTAAGGCCACCAGCATTGTGGCCGACCCCACACACCCCTCACACACACTCTTCACCACTGTTCCCTCTAAGCTGCGCGCGTGCGCAAATGCGCACTGCTGACAGTCTCCGCGCACAGAAAATCTGTGCTGCGCACAAGAAAAAAATCCAACCTGAATTGAAAATAAAATAAACGCATAATAATTCATTCTGTGCTATTTTTCATTGTGAGTCAGCCCGCGGCTCCCGAGCCTCATGCATCCCGAGCTTCCCCCCTGCTCCTCTCCGCTCCCTGCACCACTGTGCGCACATCTGATGTTGCTCACAGTGGTCCAAGGGACCGCTCAGGGAGTTAGTGTGCTTGCTCAGACTCGTGAAAAATTAGAGGGAACATTGCTCTTCAGCCTCCTGCCATCTGGGAAAAGGTAACGAAGCATTCGGGCCCACACAACCAGACTGACCAACAGCTTCTACCCACAGGCCCTCAGGCTCCTCAACGGAATGACCTGAACACATACAAACACGAACCCCGGTGACCAACACGCCACCACACAACATTATTATTTATTATTTAATTCTGCTGCTAATGTTCTGGTTTTAGAGACAAAGGTTTGAACAAATCACCCTATGCTGCCTTAACACTACTACTGGGTATTATGTGTATAACGTTTCCGATGATACAAATGCACTGCCACTTTACTGAGATGACCTCACAAACTTTGCACAGCATCTGCACTGTAGCCTGCACTTTATCCCACGCACCTACATATGTACCCGTCACTGTACCCGTCCTGTTGCATGATGTTACCTGTCTGTTGCCCTTGTTGTACGTGACTATGTTGTCTTTGTATAGCCCTGTCATCTTTTGTGCCCTATGTTGTTTTACCTAGCACCACGTCCTGGAGAAACGTTTCCTTTTCCAGATGTATTGCACCAGCTATACATTTTGAAAATGGCAATAAAGCTCACTTGACTTGAGACAGTCGGTCAACCTCTGGGGCACTTCTCCCTCCCTAGCTAACTGCCTGTTCCAAACTACTTTCCTTCTCTCAACCCTAATCTTCATGCATGCCGCGATGGGTGTTTTAAACACAGAGCCCAATGACCCGGTCAGGCCCCAGCTAAGCTGTTACCCCCCTAGACGGCCATGGATGTGTACCCAAAGACAAAGTCTTATCGCGTATATGCACAAAAATAAAAAACTAAAATAACAAACCACCAAGTCCCCTTGAGGACATGGATGCTTATGCCTAACAGGAGAACTAACCCCAGAGGTAAACAGTCTTTTTGTCACACAACTTTAGAGGAAAACCTGGTCCAATTAGCACCCAAAACTCTTCAACCACCCAGTTCCAGTAGAACCCATGTTCTACTGGACCTGCAGCTGTTTATATCATGTTTGATATCTTCTTTGTGTTATTTTGCACCCCAGATGTGAGTCTCTTTGGAGAAAAATGTTTGGGAAAATTGTCATCTGACTTTGCTAAATCCATTAGCATTAAAACAAAGACAATTCCAAAATCCAAACATTAGCCTTGACTTTCTTTGGCTAAGTCAAAATTAGCATGGACCAATAAATAAAGTGGAGGAACAGCCTTCAGGGACAGGACACTTCTTCGATTCACCACATTTGTAAAATCAACAAATTACTTCTTAGAGCTTTTCAAAACCATGGCATTTTGTTCATTTTCAACAGTATAAAACATGAAATATTGTCTTGAGTAACACGTGTGGCACATGCTTACTTTCCCAAATTTGGAAACACAACTTTATACTAGTGTAGGTGTAATTAAAAAGCAGCAACATCCAAACCTTCTATTGTTGATTTGAGCTGTTTCCTGCAGTGACGAGTCCACAAATTCATCCAAACTCCAACCACCACACTCCATGGCACAGTTAAAAAGAATATGGCTCAAAGCGTGCACACTTGTGCTGATGAATCAAGCACACCTGTGCTGATGAGCTCAGCACACCTGTGCTCAAGAACCCAGATGACTAGACACACCACAAGGTTACCTACTGCCACCTTCTGACAGAAAAACACACACACACACACACACACACACAAACCAGAAACCGCTTGACCTGAAAGACAGGAAATGAGCAATGGCTCATGATCATGGCTCCCGAAGTATCAGTGAAAGAAACAGCTCTGCAGAACAGGAGAGACTTTCTGGGAGGAAGAAGAAAATGTTCTGGATGCAAATGTGCTGGACTCATTTATTGGGACTATGGTCATTTTCTGAAGGGGTGGATCTGGTGTGGTCACTGTGTGATGATAAAACTGGCCTGTGGGATGTTTGACAAGTTTTAGTAGCCCCCCAAAATAGCATCCTCACCGTATCTAAGTACAAAATATTGGAAGATAAAAAGAAACTGTTACCAGGCTGACCACTCTGTACATCTGTGTACATTCTTGACCTGCTGCTGTCAGAACTGTAGACTGGCTCAGAGAATCACATGTCTTCTGTTGTCACAGCCTGGCTCCTCCAGCCACAACAACCAGCGGTACACTGTGGTACAAAAACAGCCAGCTTAGTTTTCCATACATGCAGAAAAAACCAAAGCACAGCATAACCAGAGCACCAGGGTGTCTGCAGGAGGGTTAGCTTAGGGAAGCTTTAACGTTAAGTGGCCAAGCCTTTAATATTCAAATCAAATCAAACTTTATTTATAAAGCGCTTTTCATGCATGCAATGCAGCTCAAAGTGCTTTCCGTTGCATTAAAAACAATCTTACAGACCCTCCACCCCTGCACACACATACACACAGCCCAACAACACCCCAATTAAATGCTCATGCCCCCCACACACCCTCCCACAGACATGCTAGAATCCAGATCACTAAAATCACACATGAAAATGGACCTGAGGAAGCGTCACCAGAGGAGCGGTCTTCACCAGGAGCAGAGAGTCAGCCGCAGCCACAGGACACCAGCCTGGGGCCCAGAGCAGAGATGAGGCCAGGACCAAGCCTCCAGGGCCCACGAGCCAGAGCCCAGCAGCCACAGTCAACCACAGCTCCTGGTGCAGAGGCTCCTCAGAGGAAACCCTGGGATTCTAAAAATACTAAAGTGATAAGATAAGTGAGAAGGGAAACAAGTACAATTAATGAATTACATCTGGTGGGCCCTGGTCCCAGGTACTGCCAGTAATACTAATTAGACAGCCAAGCTAACCACAGGCTATGCTGTCTTCCTTTGGGCAGCAGATTTTCATGTGTGAAGGTGCTTCCAACACCATATGCAGAGCTAATCCTGAAACATGTAAACCACAAGCTAACTTCAAAATCCTCGGGGCCGTGGATGACTCCCTAAGGAACCTCCTCGGGACAGTTTGCCTGTGTCGGACGCTGTGGAGCTTTGAATCAGAATGGCATGACTCAGCTCCAAAACCAATGGTCCATGGTCTACAGAGAGTGGATCTCCCTCATGCTCTCAAACACCATCATCTGTTACAGCGTGAGCTCCAAAGGGCCTGAGACAGAGAGGCTCAGTGAGGAGGTGCTGGATGTTCCAGAGTTTCCTGGTAGAAAGAGAAAAAGACTTTCATCAGCTGCAGCACAGACAAGATCTACTCACTCTACCTTGAGTGGGAAAAAAACCCATCTAATTTAGTTAATAAGTGGAGTTTATTTGACCTTGAGTTGAAACCTGACACGTTAGTATTGAAAAGGATCCATTTATAAAACAGGAGGAGGAAGATGATGTATTTTTCACTTAAATCGACTCATTAACTTTAGTGACACGACAGCGTCCCACAGTGACTGAACATTTATGTGTCACTGGTTGAACCAAATATCCCACCTTCTGAGGACAGACGGGATTATTTACATTCAACACTCCCACTTTGTCACCGGTTGTGTAATTTACAGTAAAAGAAATAACAAAATACATGGTGAAAGTGGACTCAAGTTATACATTCAAACTCCAAAATTAACAATTTCAAACTTCTTCACTTTAAACTTGTTTGAATGTTTAGTCATTTTATCAGCAATCATAACATCAGTAGGACAAGAGACAAAAGTTACTCTACCTTCAGGGTCCTGGTTTGGGCTCCTGCACAAACCCACTTAAACTAAACGATGGTTCTCTATATTTCTAACTCTAGCTCCTGAGTACATGTGCCCTCTGTTTTCAATGTTTGAAAGGGATTTTGGACCATAATCACTTGTAAGTTAAGTGAAGATACTACTCATCTTTTGTCCTGCTTCACTGCATAAATTGGTTTTGTCCACAAGTGGTGCACTTGACTGCACACGGATTTGAAAAGCAGACATACATACATCTACTGATGCCATTGGACACATCGTTAGTGATGTTCTTAAAATCAATGGGTGTTTGGGGTCTCTCAACATCCAACACTCTCACCCAGGTGACCCAGACAGGGCTGATCAGACCTAGCCTTGTGTCCAGATGGTTAACTAGCTACCACAGCTTCAAGGATCTCCTTTCTTGAGCCACAGCCATCTTGAGGCCTTTTTTATCACTTTGATTGTACTGCAGTCTGACCGAGTTGCACACTTTATTGTATGTTTTTTGAGTGTGCGATCTATGATGCTCAAGTTTTTGAGGTTTGGGTTTTGCTCCCATTGTGGGAAGAGGAATGGTGAGAGCACGGTCCCCTGTGGAGCCCCCGTGCTGCACACCACCACCTCTGACAGGCTGTCGTGCGGCCTGACGTACTGGGGCCTGTTGGTGAGGTAGTCTGTGGTCCAGGCCACCAGCTGCTGGTCCACCCCCACGTACTCAACCTTCCTCCTGAGCAGCGAAGGCCTGATGGTGTTGGAGGCGCTGGAGAAGGGCTTATAAGGCGCAGTCTCAGTTACAGGTTTGTTTCTCTACTTGAGCCATACATAAGGCGCACCGCATTATTAGGCGCATGCTAAAACATGCGGTATAAAACGACAACGGAAGTAAAACAGTGAGTTTCGACACATTTATTGAACAAAATATTCATTCTTCCGCCACAAAACCATCAAAGTTTTCATCTTCTGTATCTGAATTAAACAGCGGCGCTATTTCAATGTCCAACATCCCGAGTTCCTCATCTTCATCATCTGAATCAGACTCGCCGGCCGGTTCCGCTTCAACGTTAATGCCGCCTTTTGTGACAGCTTTTACAGTACATGAAGACGGTATCGTAGCCCAGGCGTCCACGATCCACCCGCACATGGTGGCATAAAGTGAGCCTCATACGCGTGTCGCTGGACCGGTGCCGTTTTAGGGGGTCCTGACGCAAGTACCGGTAAATAGTGATCAGCGGCACACCTCTGCTGGATATTCAGCTGAGGTGTGCCGCTGATCGATGGGCGGAGCGTTTACCGTAGTACACCTACCAAAGGCACACAGCAGATTTTGGAACTTAGTCCACACACAAGGCGCACCGTTGATTATGGAGAAAATCTCAGTGTTTTAGGTGCGCCTCGTGAAAATATGGTAATAGTGATGAATAGACAAACAATAATATACTTAAAAATGAGGTTGCTGGAGTCAGGGTAGTGTGAGCAGAACTCTGGTGCTAATGAGTGTTGTTTCTAGGGTGGTCTAGTCATCTCTGTGTCCACCTTGTGTTAGGATGGCCGAGCGGTTAAAGGTGCTGCATAAAGGTCAGTAAACAGATTGATATCTGAAAGCAACAGCAGCCAATTACACAGAACTCCCTCTGTTACAAGAAAAAAAATCAGTGCATCAAATTGTGTCTGTGATTAATAGATGGCATTTAGAGAACCAACACTAGGTGGGGCTAGTGCAGATAAGGCTTAGCTTGGTGGAGGGCTCGCTTAGCATGCGAGAGGTAGTGGGATTGATGCCCACATTCTCCAGTAAGAGGCTCTGTGCTTCTTCAGCGTTTGTGTGTCTTCTTTTTCATGCAGGTCTGCAATGTAAAAGCTTTTATTTCTCTCTCAACACACTGAGACAAAAAACTGGTCCACCCCGACGACAAGACACGAAGGCAAAAACAAAGCAATATTGTCTATGCTGTACAATGCCAGGAGGAATGCAAGGAAATGTACATTAGGGAAACTAAACAGCCACTTCACAAATATTTTCTGTTTTTTCATGTTCTATGTCTACTACCATTAGTAGCAGAATTAGTACAAGTCATGATAAACAATTCTGATTCTCACTGGATTATTGGTTTGGATGGAGAAATGCCCCGTTCAGACCAGTGGACAGACCACTTTCTGTGGCCTGTAAATGTGGATTCCAGGATTCCATGATTCCCCACCAGAGGGAAAACACATTCTGTCTTGATGCAGCTGATGTGTGAAGGACTCTGAGGTGATTTCATGAGGTAGACCCCAGGCCCCGACAACATTCCTGGACAGGTGCTCAGTGGCTGTGCACATCAGCTGGCCTGTGTCCTAATGGACATTTTCAACACCTGACTGAATAGACCAAAGTTCCCTCTTGTTTCAAAACCACCGCCACTATCCCAGAGCCACAGAAACCTCAAAGTACATCATGAATTCCAGCCCATTGCACTCACTCCTACCATGAAAAAGTCCTTTGATAGGCTGGTAAAAGGTCACATCACCTCCAGTCTCCGCCCTACATTCCACCCCTCTCAGTTGCCTACAAGCTGAACGGCTCTGCTTAGGATGTCTCCTCTGCTCCCCACCTGAGCCTTTCACACCTGTAAGCAGAGGAACACTCATGTGTGGATTCTCATGTGGAGTTCAAATCAACATTTAATACCATCATCCCACAGCATCTGCTGGAAAAACTGGGATCTCTGGGCTTCAGCACTGTGCAAGTGGTTGCACAGTCAGTGTGGGTCGGTGGGAAGTCCTCCAGTGTCATCACTCTCAGCACAGGGTCCCCTCAGGGTTGTGTCCTGAGCCCTCTGGGGTTCACCCTCACCACACCCGACTCTACAGAGGTATCACTTTGTGAAGTTTTGACACTACAGTGGTGGGTCTTTCCGATGTACAGTAAGAAGGTGGAGCAGCTGGTGGACTGGTGCAGTCAAGTCAAGTCAAGTCAAGTGAGCTTTATTGTCATTTTGGAACATATCTAGCTGGTGCGATACATATTGAAAACGAAACAACGTTTCTCCAGGACTTGGTGCTGGTAGGACAACACAAAGGGGGCACAAAAAGGACAGCAGGGCTACACAGAGACAACATGGGTCAACACAACATGCAACAGGACGCGTATGTACGCGTCAACAACCTGAAGTCAACGATCATCTCCTTGGTCTTGTGGACGTTCAGGGACAGGTTGTTGGCTTCACACCAAGCAGTCAGCTGTTGGACCTCCTCTCTGTATGCTGACTCGTCGTTCTTGCTGATGAGACCCACCACGGTCGTGTCATCGGCCAGCTTGATGATGTGGTTGGAGCTGTGCGTTGCTGCACAGTCGTGAGTCAGCAGTGTGAACAGCAGGGGGCTGAGGACGCAGCCCTGGGGGGCCCCGGTGCTCAGTGTGGTGGTGCTGGAGGTGCTGTTCCCGATTCGGACTGACTGAGGTCTCCCGGTCAGAAAGTCCAGAATCCAGTTGCAGAGGGAGGAGTTTAGTCCAAGCAGGCTTAGCTTCCCGATGAGGTGCTGGGGGATGATTGTGTTGAATGCTGAGCTGAAGTCAATGAACAGCATTCGAACATAAGTGTCCTTGTTCTCCAGGTGTGTAGGGCCAGGTGGACGGCTGTGGAGATAGCGTCGTCCGTGGAGCGGTTTGGACGATACGCAAACTGTAGTGGGTCTAGTGAGGGTGGAAGTTGATTTTTGATCCGCCTCAAGACGAGCCTCTCAAAGCATTTCATCACGATGGGTGTGAGTGCGATGGGGCGGTAGTCGTTGAGGCAGGAGACTGAGGACTTCTTCGGCACAGGGACGATGGTGGTCGCTTTGAGGCAGGTTGGAACGACGGCGCTGCTCAGAGACATGTTGCAGTGTCAACAACCTCATCCAGATCATGGATAAAATCAAGAAGATCTTTGTTGACTTTAGGAAGAATCAGCAGCTCTCATCAGCAGCACTGCTGAGGAGGTGGTCAGCAGATTAAACATCTAAAGCAAAGATCTAAAACAATAATAAGAAGCCCTGCATCACAAGGCTCGTTGGTCTAGACTGTAGAGGTATGGGTCTTGCTTTGGGTGCCAGGGGTCCTGGGTTCAAATCCCTGATGAGCCCTGTTAACCCCTACGCTTTACTGTCTTGAAATCCAACAAAGCCCTAGTTTCTTTGTTTTTGACTGTGTTTATTGTTGTAAGACTTTTCTGTAAAAGGCCTCATCAGATAAACTATTATAAAATATGTTTATCCATCCATTATCCTACCCGCTTTCTACCCAGTGGTGTGGCGGGGCTCTGTCGGTGCCCGTCTCCAGCTCTCTTAGGGCGAAGGCAGGGATCCACCCTGGACAGGTGGCCAGTCCATCGCAGGGCACACACACCGTTCACTCACACATTCATCCTCTACGGACAATTTAGAGTCTCTAATGAACCTGGCATGTTTTTGGACTGTGGGAGGAAGCCGGAGTACCCGGTGGGAACCCACGTACACACAGGGAGAACACGCAAACGCCGCACAGAAAGGCCGGCAGCAGCTGGAAGAGAACCAACGACCTTCTTGCTGTGAGGCAACAGCGCTAACCACTGCACCCCCGTGTGGCCCCTAAAATATGTTTATTTCTCCCAAAATACTGAAATTGCACTCTTCCAGCAGCAAAAAAAACAAAAAAAACACCAAAAATATTTAAAGTGAAATAGGAATAACAATAGAACAGCAATAGGGGAATCAGGAATACGCATAAAATAGACATATGACCTATATACAGGTACGGTAAATGAGTAATGGGATTTGTAGTTGGGCAGTCCTGTTGTGGTACCTAGGATGCTACATTAACCAGTCTGATGGCTGCAGGGAGGAGCGACCGGCGGTAGCGCTCCTTCCTGCACCGAGGATGCCTCAGTCTGGTGGTATACTAATGTAAAGACTCTCAGGTGACATTAGCATGCCAGTGGTCCAAAAGGGCTATATCTTCAAGCTTGCACACCAGCCATCAGCCTCACACACAGTTCACCGTGTGCACAGGAACACGGCCGTGGCCGATCTCTGTGTTCTAGAACATGATTGACATGGCAGCGATGAATGCACATGTGCTTTACCCAGCATGCATCAGGAGGTCCACCATCGATGCTAGAACAATCACACAACAGTACGATGTGTTGACTGCTACAAACACACGTGTGGCTAATGTAGCCAGGAGGTACCACGGCAGTGCCAGCTAGGTTCTGACCCTGCAGACGGAACGCTGAGGGAGAACTGGAATGTGGATCACATGTGGAAGAAGGACATGACACTGTTGTGGAACAACTGGGATTCTTGGGCAGCCACTCATTAACGCACGCACGCACGCACGCACACACACACACACACACACACACACACACACACACCTTTTATATATTTTGGACAGACCATTGGAAACAAATCACAGCGTTTGTTTGTATGTTTTTTTTATATTTCCGATGTCACACTCGGGCGTAACGTTTAACTGTTTTTGTCGTTGTTCTAGGTTGTATCATCTCTCATCAGTAGCTTCTTTAGTTTTAAATCAACTGGTGGGGAAACTTTGAAGTGAAAAGCAAGTTTGAACTCACTGATTCTGCTGAGTTGATGGTCTTGAGGAAGACCAGCATTTGCTGTGTTTCCCTTTGGTAAAGTGATCCTGCTCTGAAAGAACAATTATGGATTCTATCCCCATTCACGCCAAAAAAGGAACCTTTTAAATTGTCTTAATATTGGACGTTTTCTTCTAATACTAAGGCTCTAAACGTGGGCGTGGTGGCCGAGTGGTGAGGCGTTGGCCTCGTAAACCAAAGATCGTGGGTTCAACCCCCATCCACGCCTTTAAGGAGTGACTGTGACAGCTTCCCAGAATCAGGACTTCTTCTGCTTTGGTTGTTGGGATCCAGAGAGCTGCTGGTCAGACCTGGTCATCGTTTAAGGTTTGCTTCATGACATCTTTCTTGATTTGTGATGTTAAGAACATTTAGAAATGTTTTAGTCTCATGATGTTCAGAATAATGTGTGTTTCTGCTCACAGTGAATCATTCTCTAACTAAACGTTGATGCCGGTAAAGCTCAATGAATAATTCCTGGATTGATTCTTCTTCCTGTGTAGCCATGGAAACAGGAAAGTCAAACTGTTGGGATTGTCTGCTTAGTAACAGTGTAGCTCTGCACTCCAACAGGAGGCTGGAGCCAGATGAGATAGAAGAAGAACACTGGTTGTCACCTGTGATGTCTGAAGGTTGCCAAGAGTGTCAGGGGCAGGTGATCATCAAGGTCCAATGAACGCTTGAGTTCAAAAACAAGACCCTGATTTTTTACTGTTTTAATGGGGAGCAGTTTTCGGACCCCGGTCTTTTTTGGCTGAAGGATTGCTCATTCTGCATCCACTTCTCCTCTCCGAGAGGTTATGGAGTCTCCGGGCCTACGCGCCAGGTTCTGTCCAGGATCTCTGCTACTGTACAGCCCCACAGCGCCTGTGATATATGAGGTGTGCGTCAGCTGCAGGGCCCCTGGTGAGGAGGTAAGAAATCCGAAAGGTTGCAGAGTGCAGACAGGGCTGTGAAGCCCACGTGTATCTTTACATGCTTTCAACTCGGACGGTGGAGATAAATCTCAGCCTCTGCACTCTGAGTAACGCCGAGTATTCAGACCAAACTTGGGCCTTTGAAGCCACCGTTCCCTGACTCACCTCTGTGTAAGGCCGTTGCTCTAATATTGAGATGGAATTTGTGAACAAAAGGTACACTTATCTGTTGAGCCAGCGGTCTGTCTCAGAGCCTGTGTCTGAATGGAGATAACGTGTGAGGTCTCTCTGTGCACGGCCCACCGTGGGAGGACAAATGTCTTTTGACTCGTTTACCAGTTTGAAAGCTGCATTTTCTTCCCCACAGAGACGGGAATCTACAGAATATCACAACAAAAATGCAAAGGGCCAAAGTTTGAACCCTCGAGTGTCCTGATGTCACAATCTGGCTGAATCAGTGTGGATCTCTGAGTCAATTAATCATTTATTCTGTATTTCTAAAAATAATTTACCCCATGGTTGCTTTGTCCCAAAGAAAGAGAGACAGAGAGAGAAAGAAAAAAAGAGGGAGAGAAAAGGAAATGCTTTTAAGTCAGCTAACCAGGAACGTCAGAGACGTATGAGAGAAAATGGGAAAGTATGGCTGGAAAATGTTAGAATTCTTAGCTTTACCATCCAGATTGCTCATATTCCATCGTATTATTGTTATAAGCTCATTTAGGGGTTGCGGTCAGAAGCGAGGGATATTTTTATACATTTGCAGGAATATCGGGATGTGCCGTTTTCACCTAATCCTTTCCTTTTTCAAACTAGGAATTATCAGCACTCTTAACTCCTCTGATGATAACTGATTGTCAGGTGGCTTCTTACTGAAGTGCCACTAAGCACAAAATATTGGAACACAGGCGTTAACAGAAATGTAACAATTTAAGTGTGATAAATCAGTATTTAAAGTGGTCGGCATAGCTCGCTGACCGCATGGATACAGAGGACATACAGGTCGGTCTTATCCATCTGTCAGTCAGTCAAATTGTTTGGATGCACGCTTAGCAAAGGTTTGTTATAAAAGTGTGCACAAATGCACTGAGAACTGTGGGCTTTTCTATTGGGTTTTTAGCTGATGCAGCATTTTGCAACATTTCTGACTGAAGAAAAATGTAAGAAGCAGGCCAAACATAACAGAGAGTTAAAGGAAGCTGAGGAAACCGACTCCACTCTCTACAAAACCTTGGACACTGCTCTATCCAAAGACATGATTTGGGCCCTGAGCTGGAAAATAGTTTATTGTAAAAGAAGCCCAGTTGTGCTAAAGCTTCACAGAGAGGTTTTTTTTTTTGATGGAATATCACGAATTTCAGATAAGCTCTTATCATCTGAATCAGCGGAAGCCGTGTCATGACTGTGACCTGAGCACTGCTGAGTCAGCGGCTGAGATCGGACCTAACATACCCAGAATCTGAGGAC
>CAAE01015019.1:4526660-4553123 GCA_000180735.1 Tetraodon nigroviridis
ACAGCCATTTTTCCTGCAGACAGAGTTACCATAATCCAGTAATTAAGAGTAAAATCTGTACAAGGAATGCGTGACAGATAACCTGGGAAAGGACAAAATAAATGCAGACTGTCTGCGCCCCCAGGACAGGCTCTTTCCAGTGGAGCTCAACTCCCTACAGGGCAGCCTGACACTGTTCCAAAATCCGGGGTCAGACGAGTCCAGGCTGCTCATGAGCCCCCAACAGGGAAGGCGACAAAAGAAAAAGGAGGCAACAAATAAGAAAGGGTGTGTACGAACGCGCTTAATTTAATTCCATAATACGCAGATGTCATTGTACCGCCCTGGCAGGGTGTTTTAGGGAATAAAAACGCTTGTGATTACGGTGTTTATCTCCAGCCAGCTTGGCAGAATCAGCTGTGCTGGAAGCCATCAGAGGAGCCAGGAGGCGACAAGATTATAGTATATGCAACTTTTGTGTGTTTATGGCGCTTAGCTGAACACGGTGATCTATGCGTTTATCATCTGCAGGCAGTCCATCACAGTTAGCGCTATGCCTCTGGTCAGGAATAAACCTACATTTTTGTAGCATTCCATTTGTAGAATTATATCCAGACCACTTTGAAACCGTGTACAGGCACATGTTTGACATCGTTTTTAACATTTACTGCAGCATCCAGTCTGCAAACGGTTGGTAACACAATTAATTCATCTATTTTATTAGATCTATTGTAAAACTCTAAACAAGCAACGGTGGCATTAACGACTCCCTTCTGCCATCATTTTAAATCTAGCTCATGTGTGCCGGGATGCCCCTGGTGCATGTTTGGACTCTCTTTTCCAGAACATACTAAAGGTTGTGCGCTGCTGCTTGTTTACAGACGCGCGCTGGCATCCACCAAGAGCTGCAATTTTGTTTAATTTGTAGTTTCCAGATTCTTCATCTAAACAATATCTTATTATATACAGTTTGTTGTTGCTTATTTAAGCTATATTCAGTTTTGGGAATGACAATTTAGCACCGTGTGGATTATTTTCAGGCTTAGTGCTTTTTCCCACTTGCAGCATCAGTGGAGCGACTGGGGCGGCACCAGTAGCCAGTGGGCCCGAAACAGTTGGACACGGGGGCTATATTGGAAGCAGATGTGACCTGGAATGTCCAGCACATGGAAAAGCTGAGTGTGTCTATACCTCTGCAGCGGAGCCAGCAGCCAAAAGTCTACTTCACCCTGCTAAAAAAAAAAAAAAAAAAAAAAAAAAAAAAAAACCTGGGGAAAATTGGGGGATTAACACGCTGAAAGCAGCCGTCAGCGCTAAGTTCTTTCCTGGGGCAAATGTGTCTACCGTCGGGGGGCTTCTGAGCGCAGCTCTTTAATAAAGCCAGGGCTTTTCCTTCGGGTAGGTTCGCCCTACAACGGACTGCCACAGCCCTGCTGTGGCCCGATCTCCTGAAAAAAGGAGGCAAAGTCAGTCAGTCTTTCTCCCAGGGACATCAGCAGGGCTTCAGCCTCGGCTGCGCTGATGACGCATTTCTTCAACAGCAAAGGAAAGTTCCTGTTTATCAAGACCGGAGAACAGAAGATCGGAGAAGGTAGTGGAAATAAATAGAAATCCAAGCTCACCAAGAGGTTTACTAATCTCTCCAAAGTTTCCTTTCCTGCCTCTGACCTTTGCTGCAGACCTCTGGGATGCACGATGTCGCCTGAGGAGCCAGACATTGACGTGCACGCGCACAGTGGTGGCGGCGGGGGTAAGCAGCCCAACAGGTATATTACCCAGAAAGCTCCTCGCCAGACTCTCTAAATGACAATTGCATCTGTGGTAGCAGTAGGACATTTCACCTCGGGCTCGGTGCAGAGGGATATTTACTGTGATTTGAACATGCAATCATGGAAAAGTTGTTGCGAGTGTTTCTCTCTGCAGACACTAGACAGCATGTTTCCTTCTGCAAAAGCGCTCAGTGCCCCTGCGGCCTCGCTGCGTTTTATGCTGATCGCACTCCAGAGATGAAGCGAAAGAGATATCTGAACCACAAACGACTTCAAACTGTCAGCCGTTCCTGCTGGGCTCCTCCTCCAGTTAGTTGTTAGCAGTTTTGAAGACAACAAATTGGTATGACAACATGGTCGTAGTGGCGTTAAAAAACGACGGGGCGAAGAGTGAAGCTATAATCCGACGAGGTTGCAGTATTAACTCACGTCTTCAGTATTTTGTGGTGCCATAGCTGCGGCCAGTCGTTAATAAAGATCTGAGAGCTGCAGGCCCGCGTCACAGCTGAGGCATTGGGATCGGTTTGCAGTCGCAGGCTGTAACTTTAGCTCCGATTCACTCAACATCGGTCTCCTGCTTTCTTCATTTTGTGGTTCTTTGCAGGATGTAGATATAACAACACCCCCTCGTGTGGATCACATGTGTAAAAGCACTTTTCAGTGCAGGTTCTTTATCTGCTCCCTTCTTTAACGCGACTCCATTCACACAGCATCTGTTACGATCCAGGTTTGTCTCCCGACCAAGACCCAAAGCCTGGGTGGATGGATGGATGGATGGATGGATGGATGGATGGATAACCGAGGCTCCAGAATTTTCACAAAGCTCACATGCACAGATCACTGAAAGATCAAAGCCATCTATATGTGTTCATTCATCTATTGTCTCTGAGAACTTTATACTGTTTTATGAGCCTACATATGGTCCCATTCTGCCCATAATGATAAAAAAGCACATTCCTGGGTCTCTGCTGTAAGTCTGCCACACACCTTTGTACTGGCTAATATGATCTATGTGTGCGTGTGTGTGTGTGTTCTAGAGAGCTGGGGAAGTACTGTTTCAAACACTGGTTTTACCCTGAAGTATTTTAACACAAATGACAGAAGGAGCTTTGAAGACACAGCTGGATGGTAGACGAAAGGGCACGAAGGATGGGGATACGCGATAAAAGTGGTTCCGATCATGGAACTTTCTTAAGTCGTTGTTAAAGTGGAGCTAATTAGCCATTTGCAGTGACATATGTTAGAATCCCTCCATAGGTGGCTGCAGCCAGCACAGATGAAAGGAGCTGAGGCATGCACAGAAAACACTAGACAGCAGGAACCCCGTCACCCGGTCAGGGTGCAGGGTCAGCATGGCCGCCTGGCCATCGGCTGGAGACCAGAAGAGGCCCTAATTTGCCGCCTGATCAGATGTGCGTCAGGAACCCTCGGCCTAAAGCATCTCTGTGACTTCTTCTCTTTCATCCATCACCTCTGGGTCCTGAAATGAACCCAAGCCAGACTGTAACGAAGGAAAACACTTTTCCCAGGTCGGCTCGTGTGTTCTTTATAGCCAACATCAGTCATATCCAGTGTTGTTTTTCTTTTTTTCAACACGTGTGTAATTTGACCTAAATGTTTCAATATTCTCAAAGAAAGTTTTTTTAAACTTTGCAGCTGAAAATAGTTTAACAACACTGACTTCAAAAGACCTGAAATATCTGTGATGAAAAGCAGGTTTTAACCCTTTATAGGGCAAGTGACTAAAAATGGTAATTTCCGCACCATTTGCATATGACCACCCTCCTGCACCTCAGTAAGGTCTAGAACAGGGGAGGGCAAACTTTTTGATTCGTGGGCCACAATGGGTTCTAACATTGAGCAGATGGATGGAGTGCTTTGGTACCCCACCTCACTGGAGAAAAAATACACATCTTGGGATATGGAGAAAACATGTGATTTAATTTCAAAATGAAAATGAAGAAAAGCATGACAACAAAATATCTGACTTTGGAATGAGTCTGAAAACACTGAAAATCAAATGAATAAAATGTGCCTTTTTTAAATTACTGTCATTTAATTTTGTCAAGTTCGGCGGCCCAGATTAAAACGTTTAAAACGGCCGCATGTGGCCCCCGGGCCGTAGTTTGCCCATGCCTGCACTAACCCCAACTCCAACCCTAACCCTAGCCCTAGTCCTAACCCCAACCCTTACCCGCACCAAAGGAGGGTGAGGGTGAGGGTTAGAGTTGGGGTTAGGGTTAGGGTTGGGTTTAGGTTAGGGTTTAGGGTAGGGTTAGGGTTGCATGTGCCCCCCGGGCCGTAGTTTGCCCATGCCTGGTCTAGAACCATGTGTCCCCACTCAGCCATTTAGAAGAGATCACCCCACATCACAGTTCACATGACTGTGGCATTCGACCAATCAGCAGAGTCCTGGAGTGCATCTAATTTTTGCTCTCTACCGAATTCGAAAAAAGACGCTAAAGAAGCCCAGCTCACCAAACATTTCTGCACAAAACTTCTAAACTAACCATGGTAAGTTGATGAAACTCACACATTTTATAGTTGTGCTTATTGATGACATATGTGTTGTTTGTGAATGACTTGAGTAAATGAGTAAAATCACAGCATAGAAAATGCAGGCGCCATATTTGATCATACGCTCGGTTCACCTAAAAACGGGAATTAGTTATTTAGTGCCCATTTTTGGACATATGCCCGATGCGTCTAACATGTTTTTAGAATACTATACAGTGATTCTGGTGTTGATGATAATGATAATAATGATATAGTGCAGCCAGCAGCACAAGCTCAGAGCTCAAGGAGATCTGGCAAGTTGGCCCCCAGGCCAACCACCTGGCATAAAGTTGGCCCTAAACAACACAGCCCTTCCTGAACACCAGCACTCTGCCCCAGACTACACCCACATGCCTTTTCAATACTTTTTTAGGTACTTTGATGTCCAAACCATCAGGCATATAACATACTAAACAAACTTATATGGTGCTCAGAAGGACATTGACACTGTTTTCTCCATGAATAACAATGAAATAATGACCTTTCTGGCCATGCATATGTATATGCGTATGTCATATGTGTGTGTTATTTTTATACAATTTGTTTAGTAAGGACTCTGTAGCAAGGCTTATGTTGTAAAAGTGAAATCTAAAGTCAAACATAAAGTTCCTTTCACAAAACAGGTGTTTTTGTTGTATATTTTACATTTTCACTAAATGGATTTTTTTTTTATCCTTAACGGGCAAGTAACCAAATATGGTAACTTCATTTTCTTTGGTTTTCTGCAAGACATTAAAATCTTTTTGAAAATCTGAAAACAGAAATAAACTCTGGTTATGATTCCTAATAACACCCTTAAACAGTTTTTTTTTTTTTTTAAATTTAATAGCATTTCAATGAGTGCCATATAAAGGGTTAAGCGAAGTCAGTCACCTTAATATTTCCCCATATTCACATTGTTCCAGTTAATTAAGTCAATACCTCTGTTGGTCACCGTGTCAGTGGACGCTGGAGAACTTTTGGTCTCCATCTCCGAGGAAAAAAAGGAAGTGGATAGGTTGACTACTGAATCTGTGGCGCTTTTCCAGGAAAATATTTCCCCTATTTTTTTGCACATAAAATAAAAGTGTGGCGTTACAGAAATAAAAATAGCCTCGTGCCACGTGCTGCTCGATATTTCCGCGTGATATATTGCCTTTTCCAGGCCAAAGCAAAGTCTGTGTTACCTTTTGGAATAACAGTCCGTCAGGAGACTTTAAACACGAACTGGAGAGCTGGATTTGGATGGCGGATATTGACTCACCTGATCGATTCTCCAAACTCTGGACGGCAGCCTCGTGTTACCTGTGGAAAATCATGACAACCCAGCCTGGCCAAGCCACCAAAACTGCTGCTGAGATGCTGAAATCAGAAAGAGCTCGTTTTAAACTCGATTTTAGGATAAATACTTAATTGTGCGACTGCTGAACTGTGTGCACAGTTGCGGTTTTTTTATATTTGATTACACGTGATTCGTATTCACTCATGTAAAGGTTCTGCTTGCTTCAACATGGCTGTTTGAAGACGCCTGCAGGGATCTGACCCTTATTTATTCTGCACTTCACTTCTTTTAAATTTAGAGAATGGAAAGAATGTGTTCAGACGTATGAATTGTTTGAACCGGCCTGAAACGACCGGCTGTTTGGAGCCGTGTCAGATAGCATGTCGTCTCTGACATTTATAAGAACCCCACACACCAGAAATCAAAAACCGCACCTTTAAAGTCAAGACGCGTTACGCCACTGGGATTTTCCCTCCCGGAGCCAGAGGTGCACCGACCATGTGTCCATTGATCGATGGGAGTGCAGAGCTCATTGATCGCAGCGATGCTGAGCGTGCGCCGCTGTCCCTCTGAAAGTCCCTGGTATTTTCCAGCTTTGCGGCCTTGCTCGGCTGCTGAATGGTTTAATCATCTGGACAAATGGAACAGTTATTCTGGTGTCTCTGAGCTCCTGCGGCTTCTGTGAAGCAGGTATGAGTGCGATGGTGTCTGTGCAGGAATGCTGTGGTTAACCACAGCTATGGAGGGAGAAGCTTCCTAGAAATGCAGTCGCGTTGTTTTAATGTTTTTTTTCCTTCTTCATGTCAGGTTGTCGCTGCGCTGTTTTGCTTTTTTCCACATGCGCCTGGGCCTTTCCCTCACGAACAAAGAAGGAGCTGTTGACCCAGGGTTATTTAGATTTGGATGCTTGATCGGCGACGACGTCCACAACCAGACAAATTGCCGAAGGGGGGCGGGGGGGAATGGGACCAAAGGGCTCACCCGACGGCGAGCGGTGCTCATTCAGCGCCACCCAGGTTCGGGCTTCGGGTTGCTGCCAGGATTCTGTAGCAGGAAGAGACGCGCTGCCAATGAGAACACACCACAGCTGGAGAGGAAAAGGAAAATAAAGCTCCCTTCTTTGGTTTGAGATTTGCTACATTCATTTAGGGCAAGCACCTCGTGGCGTTGCTTCAGGGTCGGTCTTCAGAGCGAGTGCACGGAGTCACGTACCGACACTTAAACCTTCACCGCAGCAGCACCAAGGGTCAACTTAACCTTAATTTGATTTTATTGGCTCTTAATGCTCCTCACATGTTGTAGCAATTGTGTGATGGATAATCACACTAGAAGCATGTTGCTATTAATTAGCTTCCCCCAGAGGTTGCGCTAATGAGCTCGAAAAGCAGCGAAGACGCAACTCTGAGCTGTAAAAATAAAAGTAAGCAATGACCCGAGAATGAAAAGGAAAGAATTTATGACACTTTTAAACCTGATAGGTTTTCTGACTGTAGTTGTCTGTGAGCATCTGGTCGTAGTTTCACACAACGGTAAATTTTGACCTTTTAAACTTCAGATGATTATATTTTATTGAATTTTTTTTTTTTTTTTAAATAAAATCACTGGAAACAAACAGTTTGTAGCTTTAGGGGGCAAAAGAGTGAGCTAAACAATGCTAAAATGTAACAAATTGTAAATAGCTTTGCGATTCTGTAATGAAAAAAATGGATTAGAGTCACTTTGGGAGGAAAAAGCAACAGTTGTGTTTCAACATCTGTTGTTGTGGTACCAAACGTGCCAATAATAATCATTTTTCCTGTAAATGGGAATATGTGGCCATTCCGTCACGCAGGTGGTTGCCACGGTGACCTGACACGAGAAGAAGCACTTCCAGTAATCAATAAAAGACTGACCTGAGACCAGCTGCATGCATTCTCTCATCAAACATTTCCAATTCCTGCGGCAAATTCCAGCACGCTGACCTGGGTCCAATAAAAGGACGGAGCGCGTTCTAACTGAAACATCCTGATGGGAAGCGCTAAACCTGGACCATTACTGTATGTCTTTTAATTGTTCAACAATTAAAGGACATCTGGTCTCTACTATCTCTATCTTCTTGCTAGTTTAGCACAGAATTCAAGCATGAATAGTCAATTTGGCTGTTTTTGCTGCATGACAACCGTATGTGTTCAGGCCTGATTACAGAGACTTTTTGGCCGTCAACAACTGAGATTAGAAACGTGGCTGCAGAACAACCAGTAAACACTGATGGAAGGTTATAGTCAGGAACACTCGTCCTGGAATTTTGGAAATAAGTTTCCTCTTTGTCAGATTCTGACGAGTCGTCTGATTGCAACTTTCATGTGTAAGATGTACTAAGCTTAATAAAAGGAGTCATTTGTAACTGGGGGCATCTGAGTCATGTCAGTTTTTCGTAAATAACGTGATAGGCGAGAAGGTCATCCAGACCGAATCTTCTGAGCCAGCGTCCCTTCTTCGCCTTTAATCAATCCAACCATGTGCAACTTTATTAACACACATTGGGTAACAATAAAACTTTGTTTACACTCAGCTGGATTGACAAAATAGTAGATTTGTGTGCTGGTGGTACCGCCGGCCATACCAGACATTCCATCCACCTCCACAAATCCTTGCACGCTCCAGAGTTTAAGCCTTGAACACACATGCTCGGTCCCGGCGGACGCCCTTGTGTTATCGGCATTTGCCGCTTTTGCCGTCCCTCCTCAGGACGCGACGCCAGTCGAGAGGAGCCACCTTATACGGCCAAAACCGCCCCGCCTCGCTCATGGTGAGTACTCGGGGTGATTCCCTGATGTTTTTGCTCATCTTGTTGTTTTTTTCTTCTGAAGGAAAAGCCATTTGTTTAGGCTAAGAGAATTTTTTCCACTGCCGACGTCACCGGTTTCGCTGACTGATGGGTCTGGCTGAGTCACGGCGGTAGCGGCAGAAAGGCTGCTGAGCTGATTTGGTGCAGGCGTGGGAAAGGTTTCCTGCTGGGGGTGGAAGTGTGGGTGCCGTGAAAGCAACGGTTATCAGCTGAATTAAAACATGCCCACACACACACACACTCCCGTCCATCCGAGGCTAGGAATTCAGGACGGAACAACAGCACCATCCATCCACCCATCCATCCATCCTCATTCTGCCGAGAAAGCTGTCTAACGAGGCCAAACCAGAACTTTTCATTAGAGCTTTATAAATTAGACCACCTGCTGGGGGTAATGATCAAAGACTCGTCTGTGGAAGGATCCATCAGTGATGGCAGGTCAGGAGACGAGAGAGGCTCGTTTAGGCAGCAGAAATGCAACCGCAACGTTTGTGGCCAACAGATGCACCATAGAGAGAAGGTTGAGGGTTCGAATCCAGCACAGGTTTTAATATATGGAGCTTGTGTGTGTGTGTGTGTCCTGTGATGGACTGTTGGCCTGCTGAGGGTGTTTTCCTCCCTGCTGGGATCATGATTGTTGATCATTGCACTAAGAGGAAAAGGGCAGCAGTTGCCAGACTGCTACTCGAAGACTGTTTGTCCATCTGCATCTGTTCTTTGTCTGGAGCTGCTGCTCCTCCGTTTCCATCTCTCCTTTGAGGTAAGAATGAGTCACTGAGTCAGCAGCTGCCCTCCGTCATGGCCCAGGATCGCCCAGGATTCCACAGAGGACCGCAGCAGTGCTCTGACATCACTTCCTCTTTACCCTTTTAAGGAGACGTTCACAGGCAACATTAGCCTCTGCTGATAATCAGGAGGATTACATGGCTTTGCTCACATGAACCAGGCTGTAAATCCATCCGTCCCTCTTTCATCATCGCTTATCAGAGGTCAGGTCTCAGGGGGCAGCAGGGAGGCCCAGACTTCCCTCAAAAAAAAAAAAATATTCCAATAACATATTAGGACCTTAAGGCCAGGATCACGGTGGAGAACTGGATCTGTACTCATACATTGATAAAAAAAAAAAAGGAAAAGATTCCAGTTCTCCTGAGGAGTCAAGGTGGGTTGAGTGAACTTTATTTTATGGTTTCCTGGTTTTTAAAGTTACTGTGCAGTACAAAGGGGAATCCTGAAAACACAGACGAGCCCCTGTTTTTAGAAGCGCTGTGATTCCGCATGAGTGAACTCTGTCGTCTAATGTTTGACTTCAAGTGTTTGCTTTTCTCATTCCGCCGGCTAAAACGTCTCGCTCCGTATCGTTCTCCTCTGGCCTTTTCCTGTAAACACTGCTGCTTATTTGAGGAGGTGGCGTGGAATCTCTTCTGTTTTGACCAGGGAGGCTCCCGCTGACGGCTCCCCTCACCGCACTTCTGCCCTGATGTTTAACTGCGGGAGGTGGAAAATGTAGCACTAGGACAGGCGATTCTATCTCTCCATCCTTTCAGCGGCTTTGTTTTCCAGATGTGTTAGGACCAACCTGAAGCTCTCCCTGCGCTTGATCTCATCGCTCATCTGTCTGCAGGTTTTTTAGGCAGAAACGAGTGGAAACAAGTTCACCTGCTTCTGTTGGTGCTCAGAGCCAACCACAAAAACAGCATCTGGCTTGACTGACTTTGGCAAGCTGATGGGCGAGCATCAGGGCTCAGTGGCACTAGCACAGGTGGTTCCTCCTCACAACCACCAGACTGTATAATGCTGTGTCCTAACGATCCTTTATCATGTTCAATTACTCACTCATGGAAAAAGTTCATCTCATTTCTGCACAGCAGAGGACTGTAAACATACAAATTTAGCCATATTTTTATTTATTTGATTACCATTTTTACCTTTATGCTTTTTCTTGTATATTTTTTTATTTCTTTATATTTATTTTTTTTCTCATTTTTTTAGTCTGTAAGCTGCTGTCGGGACACTGAATTTTCCCCGTTGTGGAATAATGAACATACATTCTATTCTTAAGGGCAAACTGAAGTCGTTTCAGATCCACGTGTGGAAAGAAAAACAGCCCTGCTGAGGTTAATGAGCTTCTAAGACTCCGTTCTCGTTTCAGCTGTTTGGGTTGGATCCTGGAGCTGTGATGGGCTGCTGAGCTTTGAACCATTAATAGTCACTTAAGTGTAATTTTAATTCCAAACGAATGATCGCCATCAACCCTCCATTACCAGCAATTAAAAATAGGGTCGTTTAATATTGGCAGCCAGTGTGTTAACACAGTGGAGAGCAGATTAGCATCCTGGAGTTTGGCCTCCAGAACCCACGTCAGGCTGCACCGCCAACATTTCCTCTCGTTTGCCCAGGAAGCAAAGAAGTCGTTTCTGAGTAGGTTTTTGTTAGCGTCGTCGGGGTAGAGGCACCTCGCCGCAAACCCTCGAGTCTCAGCAAGTCCACAAGGTCTGAGGGGATAAAAGAACCGGCTCCAGGGCCAAACTTGCATCAGCAGGCCCAGTTAGGGAGCGATCAGAGAGGAGACTTCCAGAAACGCTTTGACAGGCAGCTGTGAGTCCAAACGTCTTCTTCGCAACCATAAGCTGGACGGCTTTAACATCCGGCCCTGGAGCCGCCCTCCTCCATCTGGACCTACCAATTAGTGGGTTTTCTTCTCGGTTGGAGCAGTGTGAAGGTGTGTTTTTTTACTGTTGCCTCACTAAAGAGTCAGTTCGTCACCTTCCAAAAGCAACAAACTGCACATGTGGATTTACGCAGGCGCTGCTGACCCTGTATCAGTCATTCACTTTAAAGCTGATTACAAGCGTGTGAACGTGTATTTGTCTCCTCCGAATGTGTACTTGCACACAATTTGTTGCTTTGGTGACAGGCTGTAGGTCGCAGGTGGGGAAACCCAGTCCTGTTTGGCTAAGAGTGAACCCCAGATCTGTGGAGGATGGTGGAGGTGAGAGGAAGAGCCAAGGAGCCCATCAGGGCCAGGTGGTGTTTGGATTGGTCCCAGCCGGGGAAAAGAGTTCAGTCTTGGATATTCTGCATGTGTGTACTTGATGGGAGTGTGTGCTGATGAGCCCCCCCACACACACATGCGGAGAAGTAATACAGGGATTTTTAAAACAAAATACCAGAAAAACTGTGTTTGTGCATCTCAGGGGAGGAAAAGACGTCAGTCCAGCAAAGACAGGAAGTACCAAACCAAACACGAGGAATGTCTCATCTCCAGGCTGACCCGTAGATGACCCCCTAGCTGACCCCGCGACACGCTTAAGCCAAAAACTGAGATGATAGAAAAGACGAAGAGCTGCCGATGGTTTGCTTTTCCCAATACTTCCGGCCAGCTAGAGGGTTTTTTTCCATGTGTATTCTGTCTTTCACAAACCTCGTCTAGAGCAGCTCCTGTTCGTTAGACCCCTTTCATTCATATTTGGAACATCACTGGAGCAAAACTAATGACCTTGGAGAGCCATCGGCCTGTGGCGCAAGGCCCCCGCAAGTGAATTTTTAGAGAAAATCACTGTAAAACCTTAGTTCCAGGTTGGTCATTGAAAGTGCTTGAAGAAACAGAGACGTCTGGTTCCCGCTGCAGCTCCCTCTCGTATACTGCTGGAACCCAGTCAAACCAGCAGCAGCAGAACCTCTAAACTATACGTGATTGTAATGACTGCAGAATCTCGTCCAGGCTCACCACCACCTCCACAAACAAAACCCTACTTTGTGAGTCTGAGCTGCTCTCCGTCCACGGGGTGATGTTTAATTGAGGTGACGTCGGAACAACCGGCAGAGGTGGCAAGAAAAACACGGAGCGCTGCCACAGGACTCCTGCACGCTGTTGGTTTAGGATTTGTGAGAGAAAGAGATTTTCTCTCAAACAGACGACCGCAGCGGCCATTAGAGCCATAGAATTAAGACCTCGCTAGACGTCTCAAATGACTGATGTCAGCGTGCTCATTATTGCAGTTGTGGTTAAACAAGCTCCTCTGGTGGCCAGCGGCTGCACAAACCAGCTTCCTGACCCTGGAATGAATCACTTCCCCCTCGCACAAACACAAACCTTCAGCACACACACATCTCTGTGTCACCGGTAGAGACCAAAGGCTGGTGTCAGGGTTTGAGAAGGTCAAAACTGATATCCAATAATCAATATTCCACATTTTCCTCAGCCAAAACACCGACTTGTGAAGCTAATGACGAACCCATGTCCTCCATGACTGACAGGCTCAGACTGTTGCATATTTGCAACCTGAGGTACGACCGGCCGATCTGGCCCATGATCTGGGACCTGAGGTATCTCTGTGGGTCCAGACAGCCAGTCTACTGTCAGTGAGTCGGCCTGTGACGGCCGTGCTGAAGATGCCTCTCTGGCATGATGGTCCCAGATATTTCAGACATGGACCGCTTCGCTTTCATCACTAAACAAGTTATTTAGTTTCCATTTTGAGTACTCTGGGCTCAGTTTTGCGGCTCGCTTTCTGACCGTAAATAAAGACAGCGTTCTTACAAAGACAGATCCTTTGCTGCTGGCCCATTGTGATGGTGGTAGTGGTGGTGGTTTAAGCCCCGCCCCTATACCATTTCAGTTGTTCTAGTGAGAACACATTTCTATTATGGGCAGCCATGATTACATGCTGATTAAACGGGCTTAAATCAACAAACATCTGCACTCGAATCATGAATATAAAAAAATAACGCCTTGACCTTCTGGTCGCAATTGGCCTATATTGCAGCCAATGGCGTGCCAGGTGATCTTTATGTGAAACTCCTTCACCATTAAAAGCGCTTTTGCTTTCTTTTCCGGGTTCTGGTGGATCCATTAAGTGTTTAGCACCTCTCCAGTAGCTCTGTGGACTCCACCGGTTCCTGCAGAAAGCTCCTGTAACGGCTCCCCACGGGAACTAAAGTGTTGAAACATTTTTCATCTCTAGTGAGGGGTTTAGCCCTTGTCATAACACTCTCACGGCGCTGAGTGATTTTCTTTTGGTGCTGCTGGAATTACGCTCCGTTGGGCGAATGTCACGTCTAGTAGTGGCGGCTGAAAGAGTTCTGCGGTTTTGACTTGTTTGTTCGGCAGTGAATGAGTGAGGTGTGGCCTCTGCACGTGCCTGCGACACAGAAAGCACAAGAAGGCCCTGGCAGCCTGTTGGGATATTTTAATTTGCTACATTTGAGGATGAAAATCCCTTAATCAGCTTATTTTGGTATAAACTGATTGAGATCTAGGACTTTGGAGGAGAACTATCATAAAGTTTTGAAGGAACCTTTTGTGTTCCTACAGTTGAAACCATACTGTGTCTGACAAAGCAGGGGCCCTTTTTCTTCCCATGAAGAAGGTTCTAGGAACCCTCTGGTTGAGACTATAGTGCTGAAGAGTTGTGATCGGCTACACAAATCATCTAGTTTTAGTTGTAGCTTCATGCTAAACTGTTCATTTTTGCATTCTTGCTGGGCTCTGCAGGATGATGATGATGATGATGATGATGATGATGATGATGATGATGATGGCGGTGGGTCATGCACGTTTTTTGAAGATTCCTGCCAGTAAAATGCAGCACCCCTGAGAGTAAAGATGACTGCAGAGATGCTCATCAGAACCAACCTGCTGATCAGTCTGTGATTCACCTTCTGACAGATTCCTGCAGCTTTAGCATAGGCTAGCTCTTCTTCTCACTTTTGTAGTTTGCAGATGTTATTATTACACACCGTCTATGTCTACTGATGGCAGAGGACCCAGAATTCCCGGCACCTTTGCTGTCTTTTTCTTTACTTTTCTGTACTATCAACTAATCACACCGTGTCATCCTTCAAAGGTCAAATTGGTTCCTTTATTTTATGTAATCCAGACAGATTATAGCAATTTGTTTGTAATGCGATTATGCAATCCCAATTACACGCAGTCCTGCGGTTTTAGAGACGTGACACGTGCAGCTCGTCTCAAGGCGCTCTGCAACGCGGTTTGGGCTCCTCCTGTAGTGTTGGTTCAACCCCAGCGGCCTGCGTCTTATATCTCCTGAAATAATAAAGGGCTTTCATCAAATCTGAGTCTGGCCCGTTTCCGTTTACATCTTTCTAATTGAGAAAACATGTTCTGTCTTTCCTCCACATTCCCGGCACTGCTACTACTTTGACATCAGAGTCACTGCACAAGCACGGCGCTAGCAGCTTTCAGGGGAACTACTGTGCTGAACCAGGCTGTACCAGACACCCGTCTCGGTGGCGATCCGAGACTGCTGGTCATAGAAGAATATCGAGCTCCTGCTTTACTGAAACACTCCTGAGCTCCAGAATCTGAGGCTCCCTGTAGCCATTAGACATGTCCTCTGCTCCCACCCCAAACTCTGTTATCAGAAGCCACTTCTTGATCACCACACAGAGAGAAATACCACACAGAAGCCCTTTCCTGTCTCCTGAGGGAGTTTGTTGTGAAGAGTGGGAGCTACCAAAGACTCCTGGTTAGCCGCAGAGTTTAAGCGAAAGACGGTCTGAGAGGTCTTATGGAAACTTGATGAGTCTTTAGCATCGAAAAAGAAGTGAGATTTGGGATTTTGCATGCGGTTTTGGGGGAGCTGGTTACTGATACGCTTTACTGAGCCTTTGGATTGGGTGGAAAAGGATGAAGAGCTGTCAATGTGTCATTTTGAATCAGCCAGCTGCACTAAAGTTAACTAAAGTGGGAAGGCCATGTGGTCGTATCCAGATCGGACCCTTGTTTTCGTCAACTGGCGCTGACTCCCTGCGCTAGGCTAACTTGATGACGGGGAGCGCCAGCAGCATCTGTCAGCCCGCTATCAGGGAGGAGGTCAGGATGTGCCAGGAGAAAATCTGCTGCCATGTAAGCCGGTCGGCTCCTGACCACTCCACCGCAAACCTGCCTCTCTGTACTGCTGGCGCTAACGAGCGGCTCACATTTCGGCGACAGCTGAGCAATCTGAAGCGACATGTTATTTCACCCTGGCTTGCTTTTCCTGGATGGTGATCAATCTCATTTTTTTCAAACCACATGAACTAAATAAGGAGAAACATGTGACTTCAGAAGTTTCCAGAAGACTGTTTTCTCATCACAAATGGTAGAAAGATGACTGACCAGAAAACCACCCGATCTTATCGGACTGAATACACTGTAAACAAGAGCGGTGATTCACTCTGGGATCACTTGGGCATCATCCTCCCAGGCCTCCTGCTGCTGTCTGTGCTGTTGTACACGAGGCCTTTGCTACAGAGGAGTGACCCGTGGATCCTAGAAGAAACACCAGGGTAGGAGAAGGAAGCCACAGATGTTCCCTGTGTCTTCAACGCTGATTAACAAACACCCTCTCGCATCATTACACATGCTTCGGATTAAAACGCTTGTGGGATAACGTGATCCTGATTCGTGTGTTAATCAATATGTGCATCCACTGTATCAGTGGGATGACGCCAGGACCTGATTAAACCTTGGTGTTAGCGTACAGCTGAACAGCAATAAGTGCAGACGTGCGCAGATCGGAGCTGGCCGTCTGCCGGCATTCATCCGACTATTAACCATTAATGCCAACATCGTGGCCAGAGCCTTGGCACTGGCAACGCATTCTGGGTAAAGTGTCTTAGTCTGGATGTACCCAAAACCACAAAAATCTCTGAGTTACATAACGGTCTCTTTGTGCAGACATACTCTTCCATGTGTCCTTGTGTCTCTGGTCTGCAGGCAGACGAGCTTCCAATATCCTGATAAGTTTAGCCAAAGGGGAGACACTGGCATTTTCACAAAGACAGATAGAGGGATAGAGGATCTGCGAATGTGATTTTCCTGGGTTTTAAAAGTGAAAAATGAAAAGGGAAGAGAATGAGACCTTCCTCTGTCAGACCCCTGCTGTGCAGATCCATTGTCAGTGAATTATTTAAACAGAGAAGCAAATGTGACCATCACTCACTGTCAGATGACAGGGAGGAACCACGCTGACGGTCCAACAGAAGGAACAAATCTGAAACGCAGATTAAAAACAAGGCAGAATTTATTTAAGAATTACAAAACTTTTGGCGTCTATCTTTATAAAGAAATATTTAAAGCAACACGCACTGAACTAGAAAAGCATAGAGCGCAAGCTAAGCAGCTCATCTCCCCACATACTGTGTCCTTCACCTGGAGGACACTACATATAGGCAGTAGTAAAACAAGGTTACCTAACATAGTAGGTTGCTTTATGATCAAACTCTATAACTTCCGAGGTATTTTGTTGATAATTCAGACGAATGCTGGCTAATTAATGATTAACCCAACACCTTAAAGTGCTTTTAATCAGGTTTCTCTCAAGGTAAAGCAGGTTAGATTCAAATGCCTCCGTATGTTAGCATAAGCGATGCTAGCACCCAGAATCAGGACTCCTTCAACCAGAAATCTGCTCCATATTGGTCTTGAGTTAGGCGGAAACAACAATCACAGGTCACTAATTAAAGAGCCGACAGCATGCTGTCAAAGTGTGTTCAGAACCAGGCGGAGTAGCCATGCTTCTCCTTCACCACCCATATGCTGTCGATCACCTTCCCATACTGGACACAACAAAACAGACAAATCGTTACAATCATATTCTCAGAAAGCCTTCTTAACTTCACGCTCTGCTGTTTGTGTGCTTCACCTGGTCGTCAGAGACCTGTTCCAAGTACAGGTGGGTGGCGTTGACCACCTGCATGCGGGTGTAGCCGTAGTCTCTGCTGCGGAAGGCGCTCCAGTCTTTGGGGTTGGGCGTGAACCGGTCAGTCTTTTCTCTGCAGCCCTGCAGAGGAAAATCTCTGTGAACCAAGTGGACCTGCCGGACAGGAGGCACGTGCCTTCCACCCGCCCCTGGTGCCGTTTACAAGTGCGGTGTTGCCTCGGCCCGAGTCGGCCCTCTCTGATGCCAGTGACTAACCGAGCTGCGGTTGTGTGATGAGCCGTTCCCTGTACTGCTCTTAACCACATTAAAAATGAGTTAACCAGCAGAGCAGCTGCTAAAGTCATGCGGCCGAGCAGCTGCTGCACAGGAAGGACTGAGAACAATCTGTGACAGTGATGTTGTTGACGCTGGTGTCACAGTGTGAGCCGACCTGTCGGGAGAAATGAGACGGCGCTAACGGGAGTACTCACAGCGGAGCCGGTGATGATGTGCACCGGAGCTCTGGGCTTCACGTAAGGCTGCTCTGTGCTTCCGTTCCACACCTGGAAGGACAACAGCAACACCATTAAAACGCCGGTCCGGGCTGTGGCCGGGTACCGAAGCAGGAGCCCACCTTGTCTCCGTACACGGGCCAGAGCCTCTCGTAGGTGTGCTCGTGCGCCCACAGCTCCAGATCCACACCTGCGGGGGAGAGCTGACTCAGCACTCATCGGGAGCTCAAGACCAGGGCAATTAAAACTTTCAGCAAGTTCCACCACTCCAGTAATTAAAGGCAGCAAACACCCAGTTAGAGAAAATGTGATATAGGAAAAACACTTGCAAATGGCGCGCTGGGACAGCGGCCAGGCCAGACGGCTGCTTTTTTTAATAAAGGATGTTTGGATCGCTCCAGCTGCTGGGCCCTTAGTCTGACTGTGCAAATTTGTGATCTCAAATGCCCGTTAGCAGCGCGCAGCGGGACGCCCAGCAGAGAACATACCGTAGCGGTAAAGCAGATCTTCTAGCCCGGGAGCTGGTGGTCTGGTGTCGTTCCGGCCCAGACGGACCTGAGACACAGCAGAGAGAGATCCTGAAACTTTACCTGAGGGGGGAGGGGGGGCTGTACTGGACACCCCCCCCCCACACACACACACACACACACACACACACACACACACACACACACACACACACACACACACACACACACACACACACACACACACACACACACACACACTGCCAAGCACTGGGAGGAGTCAGCCCAAGTGGAAACTATTTGGCTCTAAATGACAGTGATTTTGAGCGTGCGGCAGCCTCCACCAGTGCTCTACTTGTCTGGGACACTGCTAAGGTCTGCTGGCGGAGGGAAATAGGTGTCAGGAAGGAAAGCGGAGTTTATGGGAGCAGACCTGGTCGAGGAAAGAACCCATTGTTTTTCAAATAGGTGTTCAGGTCCAAACACGATCTCATTTGCGTAGTCAAATCAAATAAAACCACTACGACGCTCAACACGAGGCCCCAGGGCCCAATAAATTACAATTTCTGGATATGTACTTTAACTCAGATCCATGCTGAAATTTACAGGCTTCTTCCTTGGCCTGCTTTGCAACATAGTTTTGTGGAAAAGTCATCAGCTTTTACATAATGCTGGTGGCTAATGCACAGCCCAAACCATGAGCTCATGGGTAGAGATCTGATCTGATCTGATCGTGATCGTGAGAGTCTGAAACCGTCTGCTGACGGATCATCTGCCTCTTACATAGGAGTCAAACTTGGTGCAGTCGTCCTGGTCGTCGTCAGAGCAGTACATGGGTCGGTGTCCCATAGTGATGATCCAGGGCCGAAGCGCTCTGTTCTCAGGCCTGTTGGCCTCCTGGGTCATGGAAGAAACACATTCAGGAGTCATTCTGACTCTGAGTTTATAGTTTTTTTATAGTTCTGCTTGGTTGTTAAATATGTAAAGCTCAGTAGAATGTCGGGTTTTACTGTGTGACAAAGGAAAATATGAAAGAGAAAGAGGGTGGATGAGGAAAAATCAAGCGTGGAGAGTAAAAGAGGCCGTGATCGACGGTGTCATTCACCTCCAGGTCCTTCCTCAGCCACTCGTACTGCTTAAAGAGAAGCTCCAGTCCGAATACCAGATAAAAATACACCTCGGTGGAAAGGGAGATGATGTGCACCGGCCCCAGGTTCCAGCTGTGGACACACATCAATGAATGATACACAGAATAAACAAAAACCCAGCACACAGGCAGGCTAGGTGATGTTGTAGGTGACAGCAGAGTGTTGTGTTTATCGGATTGTGATGGAACCTCTAGACTGCCTTCCTGGTACCACACTGAGTCACCACTCTGATGTACAGCTCCATTGTTAGCGTTGGTAGGGCGCATTCTCTTTATTTTTCCTGGTTCTGTGAGCGTGCTGCTGTGCTCTAACATGTTCCGTCTGGTGGACGTGTCCTTCAGCTCACCTGTACCACAGGCTCTCCGTCTGGCCTGGCATACTGAAGCGGTTCCTGTAGTTGGAGAAGTTGCTGTAAACACACAGGAAAACAGAGAATCATTAGCACACATCCCGCTGCCTTCTCCAGAATCCCAAATCTAAGCTGCAGTAAAGTCACAGTGCCCTGGAGCTAATTCTCAGCAGCGCCATAAAGCAACGATTCTTAAAATAACTGCCTAACTGCATACAGAGCAGTTAGGCAGTTCAAATTGCAGAGGTGTTGCTCAGATTTCACCTAAAAAAGGAAACACTGATGGTGCTTTTGAGTTTGCGAGGCTCTAGCTGCTGCAGCAGGACATCAGTGGCCGCCCCGTCCAAATTAAAGACTTCAGCCAAATGTGGATGGAGCCTCGGTGACATCGCCCCGCTAGTCTGTGATGAGACAGTCTGCAGCTTGGCTTCATGGTCAGTTTCTGGAGCCGGATAATCAAATATGTGGGTGATGTGGGGGAGACCACAATGAGAAAGCAGAAGCTAGGACGTCTTGTAGGTCCATCAGGCAAACAGGCTTCTAAACACATGTTTTTAAAAACCATTACGTCCTCTGTTCAGAAATGTGTGATTTAAGACCCACTGGCTGTTAGCAACGCCACTTTGGTGCCCACGCTACATGTTCAGTTGACCGCGCGTGTTAGCCTAAAGAATGCTAATTTAATAAGTAAAAAAGGTGAAAAATTACAAAGTATAAAATATATATAAAGTATATTTCATGTCCATATTCAGTATCAGTAGAAATCTATTGCATGTTTAAAGTGCAGTTAGGGGTAATGAGAGAGCTGAGAGGTCAGAGGTCACGGGGCAGGAGACATAACTGGGATCACAAGTCAACAGAGATGAAAACAGGTGTGATTTAAAAGATAAGCAATACTCCAGTCGCCGCTGCTATGACAAAGAAAAAGCCTTTCAATCGCAGTCAGTGATGAAAACAGTCTATAAAGTGGTAGTTTTAGTGAAGTTGATGGCGTATCAACACATGCACAGTTATTCCATCAAAACAAGTGCACTAACCCAGCACACGAGCTGAGGTGCTGCCTGACAAATGCAGACAGTCCAAGCCACGGATATTTTTCATCCACGCCGGGATGATAATGGATCTGCCAGAGCTTATTCCGAGCACTGGTGCAGCACTGGAACAGCGCGTGGATGCCCTGAAACTAACAGGAGCTTTATTTCCTCCTGAGGTCAGGTTTCAGAGCTGTGTGAGAATCCACAGGTGACTGAAATCTCCATCAGTCCAAAGTTGATGAAGGCTGAAAGTGTGTTACATGAGCATTGTAATCCATCCCGACCCTACCAAAGTCAACATTAATTGAGATAGAGTCAGAAATAACAACATGAGCTGGGGTGGAAATCAATTATGGTCTGACTGTGTCAGTCATGGCGCTGACCCAGGAGCGCACAGCTGGTGACACACTGCCATCTTGTGGCCTTAAATAGGTACCGACAAATAGACCCTTGAAAGGTTACAGGAGCCAAAGACAAAAAAAACTCTTGTGAAATAACAAACCAAACTAAACCAAAGTGATATATAACCAGACATGCAGGACTTTAGCCTGGAATGAGAAATTCAACTTCAGACTTCAAAAGCTTACAGCTTTATAAATGAAGACCCGTTTTTTTTACTTCACTGAAAGGCTCTGCTTTGCCTGGCTTCCAACTTAAAAACACGCTTGTTTCCATCTGTGTTTACTTTTCCACACAATTGGAGAAGTTTGGTCACTTTAACTAGTTTTCCACACAATGGGAGAAGCTTGGTCACTGTTAATCGGGAGCCAGCAAAACTTTCCCTCACAAACTTTCTCTTGTCATCATAGGAAACTATCGAACGAGGCTTCCCTCCAAGGGTCGGTTCTGTTTAGTGCACAAAGGCAGTCACGATCGGGGCCTTGGCATCTTCAGCAGATGTGCTGTTCTCATCCTGCGTGAATGCCAACTGAAAACATTTGCAGGTGGAGCCTTTTTTGATTGCCTGTTCTGAGGCTGGAACGAGAAAAGCAGAAAAGAAGGTAAAGGGAGAGGGAGCAAAACAGTTAAGAGGAGAAAGAAGAGCCTGACCCAGCTGCAGGGAATATCTGGATTCCTAACAACACCGCAGAACAAAACAGATTTTCAGGCATGGAAGAAGAGCTGGACTTTTTTTTGGTTGTGTAATGATATGGCTATGGTTTTTGATGTTGGGTTCTTATTTCAGTGTGCCTCGCCAACAAAAAGAGACTACTGTTTGCACCTCTTAAAATAGGGAGCCAGCATGAATCATTTTACATAGGCTGGAAACGGCATGGGCCAACTGTACAGCACTTTAGAATTCTATAATGCCAAGAAAACGATTGAAAAAGCAGATGCAGGCGACCCTTTTCATGCAGATGAGATGAAAGATGAAGGATTTGAGCGTGTGGGAGAGTTAAATAAATGTAATTCTGAACCTAAGCAAAAAAAAAAATTATATATATATATATATAAACATTGAGAGCAGGGAGCCCTGAGCAAAGCCCCAAACAAATGTAGTTTTTTAAAAGGGGTGTGTCTCTACTTTCTACTTTCTCTGCTATTCAGTTAAACTCTGTGCAGGACCGATGACAGAATGTGCTGCTTTCTGCTCCGGTAGCAGACACAATAACAACAGCTCGGTTTCTTCATCGTTGACTTTTCTGTTTCTGGAGAAGATGACCAAAACCAACAATAAAGTTCTACCTACTATGCGGCTTCGTGGTTGCCAGGACAGGTCATATAGGGCACGTAGGCCGCTATGGACTGGATCTGCCTCATGAACTCATCTCCAATCCTGGCATTGTCCTAGAGCAGTGTCAGTCAAGCTTTACATTAAACATGTTTTTAGATATAAAGGAAAGAAGGTTAAAAGGACTGAAGCAAAAAAGTACCTCATGCATATCGTAGGCAAAGTCCCCTGTAAAGAAAAGAAAACCTTCATATCAGAAAGGAGGTTTCTTTGGTGCCATTTGCCAAGATAAATTAAGTGTGCTGTTCAACATTTCACACTGTTTTATCCATTATCTGTGTAATGCGATAAAAGAGGGCAGCTGGCGTTCCAGTTAGTCTGCTTGCTTTCCACCACTAGTTAGTGATTAAGCTCTTGTTACTTCACTCTTTGTCCTCTCTGTTAAAAAACTGTCTTAAGCCTTCATCGCCATGTTTGATATCTATCAAAAATCTGTTTACTGCCAAAACCTTTTTTTATTATCCATGTCAGGACGTACCTATGTGCAGGATGACATCATACATGCCGAGCTGCGTTTCCTTCTGCAGTCGGGCCAAAGACTGAGGGTTCTCGTTGCCCAGGTCTCCATACAGAGCAAACCTGGGACTGAACCTGGAGCTGTCATTCAAAGCAGTGAACATGAACACGTCACTCCAGCCCTCGTCGAAAAACCATTCAAGGGCAGCCACTCACGGTATGTAGCTGCAGGTCTGAGCCCTGTGAGCGTGACTCTGTGGATGAACATCTTCCTCTTCTCTACTCCAGAGTCCACAAACAGAGTGGACTCGCCTTTGGCCCTCTTCTCAAAGAGCCGACCCCCGAGAAGTCCATACTCGACCCTGCTTTCTGTCTTGTTAAAGGTGGTCCACGTCACCGTCATAGAACCTGGCACCCCTGTCGAGAGAGTCACACTGAGTCATCCAATAAAAGAAGAGAATTAGGTGGAATGTTTGCAACGCATGGTTCTGAAACCGCTTTTCAGAACAATTCTGTGGCCAATAAATGTAAACGCTTTATATGCGAGGTTTATTATGAAAACAAAACTGGTAAAACACTTACCTGGATAAGACAGGTGAACCTGCTCTGGCTGGGTCCTGGTGGGTGGAACACCAAGAACCAGCAGGGGTGAGAGGCTTAACAGAGCACAGGCAGCCAGAACAAACACCATCTTCGCACTGACCTGCTGGTTAAAGTACATTAAGAAAAATGCACGTCTGTCACATGATGCAGCACAAAGCATCACATGACACAGTCTTGAAAATATTCTACTTGAGCTCACTGTCAGTTTGTAGCTTGCAAACATGAGTCTAACCCTAACCCTAACCCTAATACAGCGTAAATTTATTGTACAAGTCACAGGTTGTCCCTGATCAATGAGCTGAGGGAAAACATTGTGATGGTTTAAAGGTGCCATTAGGGAAACGGGGAACTGTTAATACAGTCAAAACATGTAGGTAGCCGATTTCAATAGTACGTTTTTAATTGATATTGTTGATTGACATTGTTAATCGGCAACTTGGACCTTAATAGAACCAACGAACCAACCTGCTTTTAAAAAGTAAATATGTTATTTAATCACAGTCACAGATGGTGTGCACAACACAGCTTCATTATGAAAAGGACCTTATTAGCAACAAGGCGCCTTATTTTTCGAAAACACAAGGGTATTTTATTAATTCAAATGAAATGCTAGCTGGTTAATCAACCCAACGAGCGTTTTAAGTGGATGCCACTGCTTTAAAGTTAAATAAATTAGGTAAGTGACTCGATACCTCGGGATTAGCATTGTGATTTGCAAGACAAAAACCTTCGGACTTATTGGGCTGATAACTAGCCACTACTAATCACTGGAATTAAAACAGCTACCTACGAACATAAACAAAAATTATATCGCTGCACAACACGTAAAGTTTGAAGAAATAATAGGCAAAACGTTCGTAGAAAAGACTACACAGAATAAATAAATACATCTGTAAATTCATTTACTCGGCAAGCTGGAGACGACTGCGGTTCCTGTTTACGACACGTGACAAGAATAACAAAGCGCAGAGAATTGTGGGAAATGTTGTTTCACTGTTTTTAGTTCGACTTTGTAAGTGTGGACCAGATGATGACACTTTTCCAACGACAGTGATTTTCCAACATTGTTTTCTATTTACACACATATCCTCTTTTCTCTTCCAAGAAATTTCAGTATCTTAATTTGTTATGTTTTATTTTGGACAGTTTAAATATTTGTTTGACTTTTCTTCCATCACAGGTCTTAGGATGGACTCAAAGAGTAAAGAGGAGGAGAGCCTTAATCTGGAGCAGTGTTTTCACCAAGATGCAACACGCTACATAGTGAACTATTCTCACGGGAGGAAAACAGAAGAGGTGAACGATCTGTTACTATGTTCCTTGATACCTGTTGCCTGCATATATTAATGAAAAGGTGTTTTTATATTTACAGGCAGGTCATGATAAAACTGAGGATTTCAACAAGAAGAAGTAGGTGTTTGTGTCATTTGTTAACTACATCGCTTTTCTTTTTAGTAATTTGAATATCTCAACAGATGTTGAACTATTTCTATCCATCCACAGGTGTTCAGTAGTTCGCTCTGGCAACAACACAGGTAGAGTGAAGCGGGTGGTGTCATGCAAAAGGAAGTCCCACCACCCTTTGGCCCGGAGGAAACAGCCAGGGAAGACTTTAACTCCTTCAAACAGCGATGGGCAAGAGGAGATTAGTTCCTCAGATCCTTTGGAGTTCCCAGTCATCACCAATAACAGGTGCAGGACTGGTGACACTGATCTGGACCAGGATGGCTGCAGTCTATTCAGCGAGGTCAGACACATCGTCGCAGTTCTAATTTCACATTGCCTTTTTTAACATAATCATAGAATGCTAACTTTTTCAGTTGTCACGAGATCACAGAACAATGACTGAGGTGCTGTCTGGGAGGAACCTGAGACTGAAAGTGTCTTCAACACTCTGGCACAGAAACGTTGGAGAGCTTTTAGCATACTTTCTAAGGTTTAAGTAAAATACATCCCTGCCAGACACTTGACTTCGACCTTCAGCAATTAAACCTTTATTGTTTCTACTAAATGTTTGCAAGATTCAAATTATTGCTGCTTGTCCTTGTACAGAATTTCAGACACCAGTGTGTTTGTTGATTTTCTTCCAATAATCACCAAAAGGTGGGTTATTTAAATATTTATAAAACTCTAAAGATTTATTATAGGTAGAATAAGCATTACTTTCACTTACTTTTCTCTGCAGCATCCATGAGATGTCACCCAGGGTCACTATTGGCTGCTGTGTTGACCTTTTTCCTTTAGTTCAGAAAATCCTCACCAGTCCGTATGAAGAGTATGTTTCACTGCTGATGACAGTAGAGAAGCAGGATGAATGCTGCCAGAGCTGAATGGAGCTCGTTGTTGGTTTTCACAGGTATCTGATCGCTGGTTTGAAATGGACACATTCAGTTTTAAAACGCTGGCACGGGGAACTAAAAGCAGCAGGCTGCAGTGGATCGACCAAAGATCTGATGGATACGTACGTGTCCTGTAACAAAGTTACAATTTGGTTCACTGCTGCTTTCTGAAATATGTCTTAATTACATTGGTTATTGTAAACAGTACATTGTTGTTCAATTTTTTTTGCAGAAATTTCCTGGCCTTTAATCAGCAGATGTTGGACTTTTGGCACCAGGAGTCCTCGCTGAAAGACCTACCAGGACCTGCTGGAGACTTGGCAAAGGTCAATGCTGAAAATGTAAACATGCTGCTGTCACACCTAGTGTCCTAGAAATGTGATTTAGGATGAACACATTTCCCCCCCCCCCTGTAGGTTATTGACTCGTTCCTTCCTGAGGTTCAGTAAAGAAGCAGGTAAAAGGCTTCTCTGTCAGCAGGCTACCAACAACCCACAGACTAAAGCTGCAGCTGCTGCTTCACATTGGCCCTGGCTCAGTTCTGAAGTGCCTCTCTGCCAGCATATTTATTGTTGGAAGAACCATTTGACTGGGAAATGTGCATCTTCATTTTTATGGCTTTCTGTTTTTGTGAAATGCAAGATATTGTGAACAGAAATAAAGTAATCATCAATTTATTTGATTATGTCACAGAAATGTGGAAGCAGGGGGAATGATGTAACTCTTCAGGATAGAATAAGTTTTGCACGTGTGTGTGTGTGTGTGTGTGTGTGTGTGTGTGTGTGT
>CAAE01015019.1:4556807-4570173 GCA_000180735.1 Tetraodon nigroviridis
GTGATGCCAACTTGACTTTACAATTAAAACAGGATCTGATGATAGTCTTCTGCGGCTGGGGCACCACAGAGTCGGTCGTATAATTAATTCCCTGCAGCTCTGCCAAGTCTTTGGTTCTTTTCTCGGTCTCCTTGTAGATCCGACAGTACAGGATTGTCATGACCGACACAGGAATGTAAAAGGCCGCAATTGCCGTGCCGAAAGTTATCACTGGCTCTGAGAAAAACTGGATCTGGCACTGCCTCTCGGGGACTGTCCTTTTCCCTACAAAGTATTGCCAGCAGAGAATCGGCGGGGCCCACAAAACCAGCGAGACCAGCCAGGCTAAACCAATCATGATGCCGGCCCGCTTAGGAGTCCTCTTGGCTCGATAGGTCAGGGGTCTGGTGATGGAAAAGTATCTGTCGAAGCTGATCACCAGCAAGTTCATGACTGACGCATTGCTGGCTACGTAGTCCAAGGCCAGCCACAGATCGCAGGCGAGGTTCCCCAAAGCCCAGTAGCCCATCAGGATGTAGGAGGTGTAGAGGTTCATGGAAAAAACCCCAATGATGAGGTCGGCGGCTGCGAGACTCAGGAGGTAATAATTATTGACCGTCTTAAGCTGACTGTTAACTTTGAAGGACAGCATCACCAAGACATTCCCCACAATGGTGATGAGGCTGACGATCGCCGAAACGGTCGCTATGGTGATCACCTCCCAGAGGCTGTGAGTCACCAGCTGGACGTCCATGGTGGTGGTGTTAAGGGTGGAGTTCACAGCGCTTTCTTCCCCCATGGCTCTCTTCTTCTCAGGAGAATCCACCTGTAACAGATGTGTTTGGACTCAGCATTTTCAGCCAGATCTGTTGGAGAGAAAAAGCAGCCATTAACACCGAAAGCTGCTCCCTGGAATCAGCTGATAATTAATAGCATATTAAACACAACACGTGCACTGTGGAATACAGACTAAAGCAGCTTCTGAAGAGCATGCTCGAGAGGTGCTTCAGTCTTTTTCTTCTTATTATTTGCATCCACTGGAGAAAAGAGTCAGACCTCACACGTTTTGCCAGAGCTCATGCACATCGAGGCAGATTGAGTGTTTTGGGCAAACATCTGTGGCACATTTTTAAAAATTCAGGTCATTACATAATTTACTTCGTTGCTCCAAATATGTTCTGCTATATTATTAATTCATCCACACTTTTAATAGCTTGGATGACCCCTCTTCTATGATAATGCAGGAAAAGTTGGAGATAAGTATCAGTGATCAAAACCAAATCACCTAATCTAGGACATATAAGAGTTTCTGAGGTTTTCAGGTTGTTTCATGGTTTTTTTTTTTGTTGTTGTTGTTGTTTGTTTGTTTTTTTGCCAGCCTCATCTACACAGTCAGTCTTTCCAAACTTTCAGCTCATTCCATCGGATGCAAATGCCCTTCATCACATCTCGACCTTACACTGAACAAACAGATGCAAATGGAACAGATGCAACTTCCTGTTTACCTGCAGGCTTGTGAGCTGTGGGAGGAAAATGAAGAGCTGGGAGGATGAGTGCACAGCAGTGACGCGTGGTTATAATCACAGCACGCAGTCTGGGTTGAAATTTGAGGGGAAGCAGGTGAACATGCAAATAGTGCCAACTATCTCTGGAGCGCTTCAGTGCATGTATGGAATCACTAGAGTGAAATAATTATGAGAGAGTGCAGACGCCCATGTGTTCACTTCACATGCACAGCACACACACACACACACACACACACACACACACACACACACACACACACACACACACACACACGAAGCACAAAAACCGAGAGCATGTTGTAGGTTTCTCTACTCCGCCGGCATTTTCTTCAGGTTTGAAATTCTAATGTTTGTAATGACACAGTTGGCCTATAGAGAGCAGCACTTTTTCACCAGTGTGCAGTGGTGCGTGTGCACATTTCATCCCTTGGTGTTGGACATGTGAATCGATTGGAGCTAAGGGGCTACTCCTGCCAACCTGGATATAAGTTCCAAACAATTCCACGGGGGTATAAAAAAAAAAAATTCGTGACAGAAATGTGTTACTGCGCATGGCCTAAAAATGGTTGACACGCCACGTGGTTGTATTCTAGCCCTGAAGGGTTTTTAATTAAATCGTGGAAGCGGCATCAAATCCCTAGACCTTGAACGTACATGTATGTGCAGATGGATGATTACACTCTGTAGGAAAATCATAGATCTGTATCTTTTCAGCTCGCACAGCATGGCAACCTATGACTTTTAGACGAACTAGTTCATCTTCCAGTTAATTTTCTTTTTTTTTTTTGAGGAACACAGAAATTCAGAGACTTTACCCAATGCTTCCTTTTGTCTGATGTGTCACTGCAACATTTTTGACTTTCATTTTTGTATCTTGTTAAAAAAAAAAAATCCTCCTACAAGGTCCCTAAACTAGAGAGGCCTAGTATGTCACAATTTCCTCCAAAAGCTTCAGACATAATCACTATGGAACTTGAAAAAAAAACTTCTCCGCTCACTGACAAGCTTCTGACAAAGCCAAATTAGCAGGAGTGCCAGCAGCAGCCCGAAGGCCCACACAAATAACATTCCAGTCACCGTGGGGGTCCTGCTGCAGGACTCGGATTGTCCTCCTCGTTATAGAATGGCATTTCATATCACACCGCCCAAATCCCCACATGGCTACAGAGTGTGGGAGGCTTGTGAATATGGGCACATGTTCGAGCTGTGGTTTTAATAATTTATCCTTTTGTCATGAATTTTTAGGGGAAATGCACAGCTAACCAAAGTTGGTTGCTGCTAAAACATATGCAACAAAAATATTAGCATAGTGGCACTGTAAGCATATTAACACGGAAACACAGTTGCCACAGTGTAACTGCAGCAGAAGCTGCTAATGAGACAATAGATCTCTGCATTTTGTAGAACATCTGCTAAGATGGTAATAAAGCAACTCAGCCACCATTTTGAAGCACCGATTTGACATCTAATGAATCCCACTCTGTTGTAGCACAGCACAAAATGCTAGTCTAAAAGCGTCTATCCATAGATAAGATTGGAACTGCGCTTGAAATTCACAGCTGATGCAGCTGATGTGCATTAAAAACATTGCTTCTGTCAGAACCCAAAAATAGTAACAATGTTCACTGCAAAAACCCATTTATGACTAGTTAGAGTTCAGGAAATAGGGATTCTGACTCACCAATGACTTTTAGGTTGCTGAGCACACACACAAACAAACAAATACACACACAAGCATGCACGAATGCACACATGTGCACGTTAAATGAATGGACTGGTCTCTTGACCTCAGCCAGCGTGGAGGAAGCCCAGCCAGGTAATAGCTTCTAAATCGAAGCAGGAAGTGTTTCAACGGTACACTCAGCCTGGGCTAGCGGGGACTCGGCAGCACTTTAAATAGCCAGGATCAGCTGTTGCAGCCTGTTTTTGGATTTTTCGGGGCCTCGGTTGGTTTGATATCCGCTCTGACATAAAAGTAGAGGAGAGCTGGATGATGCTGAGAGTAAAGGAGGTCAGGGCGTGGGCTGGGGCAGAGGGGTGCATGGACGGTGGTGACACAGAGATCAGCACGGCTCAGAGCTCCAGAACATCCAGCTGGAATTACTGAATTTAGATTAGCCAGTTCCGAAGATCCTGTGACGACTGAGAGCGTGAGGTGTGAACAGGTAGCGCATGTCCGGGAAGGTTGGACAGTGGCTTCCTGCAGGTCCTCTGGCACCTGGCCAGCCTGTGCGCTTGGCTCAGCTGGCACTGACCTGGCCCTGCAGTCCTGCATAACCTTTTTCTACACTCTGCAACTGTTGCGGACAGAGAAGGAAAGAGAGAGAGAGAGAAAGAGAGAAAGACAGAGAGAGAAGAACAAAGCCAAACGGAGGCAAAGCACACCGTGTGTCTAAAATGTGGTGAGAACGTATGATGTGCAAATCAGCCCAGAGCTTTTTGGCACAATCAGACGTGCATGCTCGTCAACCCACTGACCCGTGTGCTTAAGATTACTGCATATGAGAGGACCTCAAAAATGTTTGAATCATCCTGCAGATCTGGCGCTGGAGGAGGAGAAGGAGGAGGATGCTCACACGCAGGGTCCTGATTGAAAAACACACAACCTGATGCAACCTAAAGAGGCCAGATCAGGATGGATGATGCCAGGTGTGCACAAACAGGATAATTTGCAGATCCTCTTGTCCCCTCACCCCCCCGGGTGATCTCCAAACATGGAATTTTTGTGATGACAAATGAGGAATAAAATCATTAAATGGAGATTATAATCTTCTTATGGAACACCCCAGTGGCTTTTTCAGCTGCTGAAGTGAAGGAAATAATGATGCCCGATGACTCCCAGTGTTTTGTTCCGGTTTAATCCTCTGTCAATCTGAATTTAAGTGCTCTTTTTTTTAACCTCTGTTTTTATTGCATCTGTGTGTCGTCAGGGGAACACAGATGCTAGATTGTGGGAACACACCCCAGATGGAAAGAAAGTACCTGGTTGATTATGGATCAGGGAGCTGTGCTGCGCTCTCCAACTTAGCTTGATGGCTGCTGTATTACACACACACACACACACACACACACACACACACACACACACACACACACACACACACACACACACACACACACACACACCACACACACACACACACCACCCAACATGTAAACAGCAGCGTCTTACACTCCGGATTAGTTCTGATTCACCAAACCATCACTTTTTAATAACACCAACATAGTTTCTGTCTTTAATTGTAGAAACCACAAAGCAAGGGTCTGGGATTGATCGGGCTGCTTAAAACCACGCTTCGGGGCCTGATCCACTTTTGTTTTGGTCATTTTCACTTGAATCAATAGGAAGGATGGGTGGTGGTGGTGGTGGCCTCAGAAAAAAAAAATTAATATTGATTTTTTTAAAGCAGATTTACCATTTACAAACAAGACTGTAAATTTGACATTTATGCATTATGAAACAAGAACAAACCCGAAAGGGATTAAAAATATCACGACTGGGCTATAAAATTATATAACAGATGAAAATAAGCTTTCAAGACTATTTTCTATCCAGTGTGTGAAAGTCTAAAATAAACATGTAATCACACTAAAGCGTGAACTCTTGCAGAAAACACACACACACACACACACACACACACACACACACACACACACACACACACACACACACACACACACACATAGTGTAGCAGCACATCCTTTGCCTTCTTTAATGTAAAAGGCCACATTAAATATACATGCAGAGACCTCTCAGACATGCCCTTGTGCACACAACGGGCCAGTTCACTAAATCTGCTCATGTGCTCATCATAGGTGTGTGGGGAAATAAAAAGAAAATGCTGATTAGTGTTTAGAGATTTAATAGGAATGGTACTCACAGCAATCGGCCGAAGGACGGTCGTCCCCGAGTGAGTGTGAAGTTCATGGTTAATCCCTTTGTTTCGCCCGGGGAGCCCTCAGGTCAAGCGTGCGGCTCGGAAACGCAACACAGATGGAGGGAGGAAGGAGGTGGGGGAGAAATCCTGCTGCCTTGACCCCGGCGTGTTGGAGAGGAGTTCTAGGGCTGCCGATCATCTCTAAGGGGAGCATCGTTGGCCCTCAGCATCTCCCTCAGCCGTCCAGCATCCACCTCCAGGTGATGGACAGCATCCTCCAGCTGCTGAGCCTTTCATTCATGAAAGAGACCAATCTGCACGAGAGAACTTTACCTCCCAGTGTGAGCAGAGCTGAACGAAACCTTCTCTCCTTCCTCTCTCTCACTGCCTCTATCTCTCCCCCCTCCCTCCCTCCCTCTCTCTCTCTCTCTCTCTCTCTCTCTCTCTGGCAAGTTGGACCTAAAAGTCAGTGTTGCCCTATCGCTGCAGCCCCGGCTACAGCTGCATCCAGTGTGGCTGACGGACACAGATGTAGTGGACGCTAGCTGGCTGGGAGGAGAAATTCCCACAGGGCTAAAGGCTTCATCATGTTTCAGGACAGTGAGCATGCATCTCAGCACAGAGTATGAGAGGAAGGCAGGAGGGGGGGAGCAGAGGAGCAGGGGGCTTCAGAGGAGTTTCTATTAGAAGGTGTGTGTGTGTGTGTGTGTGTGTGTGTAGTGTGTGTGTGTGTGTGTGTGTGTGTGTGTGTGTGTGTGTGTGTGTGTGGGTGGGTAGATGTGCTGACGATGGTGTCAAGTCACACCCATCAAAGCAGACCCTGCGCATCTTTGAGTGCCACATTAGCCATTCGTTTTTATCTCTTTTGTCTACGGGGAAAGCGAGCACGGTCATCACCTCTGCCTCAGCATCCGATCTGCGGCGAGGCTGGAGCGGCGCCGCTATCAGCACGCTAATCTGCGGAGCGTGAAACGCCCCTGCTGCCTTTGTACCCGCGTAAGAGTATTGCTATGGCTCGACCAGATAAGCCAGACTACTAAAGTGACAGATGTTTTTCATTGGCAGTCGTGTGTGTGTGTGTGTGTGTGTGTGTGTGTGTGTGTGTGTGTGTGTAGGTGTATGTGTGTGTGTTAAACCACACGTCATTGTGCTGATTGTGGAATTATGTGCTCTGCAGGCATCTACTTTAGGCAGGATGTAAAGCCCTTATAGGTTTTAATCCGGATGAAGCGCGCTGATCTGTTCCACCATCTTCCATCAACTTTCCACATCAGATAGACTGAAAGAAAAAAAAAAACCACAAAATCAAGGTGCCAGGATATCATGGCTATTATCCCTATTTCATTAGCGCCAGCTCACAAACAAGGTCAGGGATCAGCATCGGCCGCTGATCCGCCTGAGAAATTCTTACCTGTTTTAGCAGGATAGAGACAGTAACCTGAAGCAAAACACGTCCTTGGTTGGAAAATGGTCGTCATAGCAACCAGCCTTGACACGACTGTTATAAATGGTAAAAGTAAAAGTTCTAAACCATCTAACACACCGAAAAGGGCAAACCAGCCTGAATTCGGAGGTGCGGTGCCTGGATGGTTTGAACAAAGGCAGTTGATTCATGCCAGGGTTTTTATACGTTGAAAACACTGTAGCGCAAAAATGACTGAATCCTAAAGATAAAAGCAGAAACAGCAGGCCAGATTTGTGATGCTGATAAGTAGTAATAAGCTAAACTAGAGGATCTGTTTACAACAGACGGACGCCGCTCCTCGCCGCTCCTCGCCGTACCTCATGCTGACGTTTTCCCATAAAGCCGCTCTCACGCTGAAGTGATTTTGCGACTCCTTCGGAGCTACCGATGGTGTGATTGATGCCTTTTAGTAAAAATCCCCAGCGCTAGCGCAACTTCCCACCCAGCCCCAACAGCCGGATCCGATTCACAGACACGCAGCTCATCGTCGCCTTGGAACTGCTGACCCAAACAATGTTGCAGCTCTCTCATCTTTTTTTTATGTGAAACGTTCACAAGTTGGCGTTTAACTGCCTCTCGGACTGATTGATATTGATCGTATTGGCGAGATACGCCTCATTGATTACATCACTATAGACAATTAGCAGTAATGTCAAGTCGATACTTTATTAAGGTTCCTGTTAAATTTGTTTTTTCGAGCTGAACATTGACAACCAGTGTGAACAAAGGTACGACCTTTGACCTCACGGTTAGGGGACAAAATTTATTATCCTTTAGCTCACTAAACCCTCCACCTCTCTGGCTTAAGGAAGACTTTAATTCCAGGTGAGGACCTCGCTGGGAACGCCTGCAGCTGCAGGTGCTGTGACACATCTGCACGCACATGAGTGGAGGCCAGAAAGAGCCAATCAGACGGCGCTGCTCGGACACTGCTATTAGCCAAATTACAGCCACCGCCACTGGAAATATCTCAAAGAAGGAGATCAGTGAGTCACTTCGGAGGCCAGTTTAAGCTGCTTGATCCCGGGCAGACGTGCTTCTCCACACGAACGCAAAGAATCGACTCCTGTGATGTTCTGCTTCTCTCCCAGGCTTTTGATGTGCGGTGAGTGTTCATCTGCCCTCGCACACACCCCCTACCTTCTTATTCCGTCTCTCACCGCCCCCCTCGAGCGACGACTGCTCTCTGACAAAATTATTTTCCAATATCTGGTTAGGATTTACACGTCCCAGCCGGCTCCTCGCAGCTCGCTTTCATCCTGGGGAGATGTTGGTTTCTGAGCCCAGAGGTATACAGATTGGCAGGAACGGCCGATTGGAGCAACAAGGGGCCTCGTAAAGACACTTGGAAAATTGACGCTCATGAAAGTTATCTGACACGTCCTCTATCAGGTTAGGCTGGGGGAGAACGTGAGCTCAGCCTCTGGGAAATTCTGATGGTCTTCAACTCAAAATGGGGTTAGTAGTTGGCTGCTAAGGTCAGAGTCAGATATTTAACTATGATGTTAGAAGAGGCGGGACGTTACAGTGAGTCCTTGCAAAGACAGAAAAATAAAGATGGGAGCAGCAATAAGCCCTTTGTTAAAGTCCATCATGAGATAACTTCCAGTCAGTGTGGGTCGTTGGCATGGCAACACCATTAATAAACATTATCTAATCTTATGCTGAGTACATTTAACTAGCTTTATCGACATCTGAGATGCTAATCTATAAGAAATAATCAAAGGGGATTAAGAAAATCAAGACAGCTGATTAAACATTATTCCCTCTGATGCCGTCAGTGTCGTCCTTGGAGTATTTATGACTTTGGACCTGTTTACAGGCCGTCCCTATCAGGACGCCCAGTCTTCATCACCAATCACCATAAAACAGGCCGTTAAAGCGTCAGGAGCACTCGGTTAATGCCATGGAGAATCTTATCAGCGGCGGCCAAATTTTCCCCCAGAACCCTTCCAGAGAGAAGAAACAAAACAATCTTCCTTTTTTTCAGGAAATCACCCATGTCTGCGTCATTGTGAAACACCTCAAATTAAACAAAGAAATTTTGCTCCCTTTGCTCTGAAAATACATCTGAGACCGAAATTCAGAAGGACTTCTAAAGACACTCGACATTACACACAGACAGAGCAGCGTGTCAATCACAAACTTTCCAAACAATCAGAGGAGCATAATTAGGTTTTTCATATTAGTTCTTGGTCGACTTGTTTGTGGCTCCACACGTTGTTTATCTCTCTCATTTATGAGTTTTGACAGAGTCATTTTCCCTTTTTTGTTTACTAATTGCTTTTTCCATTTCACCACTGGATATTCTAAGCTATGATAGGCAGTGAGAAAATTTCCAACCGCGTTATTTTTCGTTCTTTTTTTCTTAGATGTCCAAGCAACGCTAACCTCAAGCTCTCAGGGTCTTTCCTTTGACCTGCTGACCTGTGGGTCTATGTGAGCTCCTCATACTGTTGCTAATGATGCTACTGGCACTAATGTAAGTTTCAAAAAGGCAGAAGGTGGATCTCACACACATAACCCTGTTATTTGTTTATGTTTTTAAGCTTTTTAACAGTCACCAGAATGTTAGTGTCAAATGTGTAAGGGTGCAGGACGAATGCCTGGGCTGCTGCACTGTCCATGAAAATGGAGCACCCTCAGAGAATGTGGACCGGTCTATTAATAAAAAATGAAACAGAGAGGAAAATCTGCATTTTTGATGTGTTTTTAGGCTACAACAAAACTGCACCAAGAGATTTATCACACCACAGAGATACAGAGTCACAGCGATCTGCTGAGGCGTGTCAATGAATCACATGAGCACCTGGGAAACACCTGCCGCTAGGTTACATCATCCACTAATCAGATTCCAGCTAAAATAAAACTCTTCCTGCCGTTTTGGCGGCATCTGAATTGACACTGACCAGGTAACGTCTAAGTCCTAATCCTAACCCTCAGCTTCACCTTGCTCACCTTAGGTGGAGCAGCTCTGTAGCTGCGTTAAGGCCGATGCACCTGGGGGAGAAGAGGTGTTACTCGCGCCTGCACCCCTGAGTGCCTCGACGTGCTTCTCATCTTAAGAACATGTGCACGTCTGTCTGCACTCCGCACCGTCTACGGGTGACACAAAGCCCAGACTCCTCTCTGCAGCCGTGTCAATGTGTGCATATGCTGTCTGACTCCTGACATTTGCCATCCGGCAGCAGAGCTGTCACAGCACATCTCATCTACTCCCTGCGCTCACTGCACTAGTGCTCCTGCAACTCTGGGGCTCAGTGGCGACATGCATGCAAGGAAAAACGCATCATCAGTGTTAGATTCAAACTCTGGAACCTCAGCCTGGTTGTAAAAACAGGCTCCTTAGGGTGCATCTGTTACTCTCTGCTAATATAATGAAGTGGTGGTTAACAAATTGCTTGCACACCAGGATATCATACCGTTATTTGGTTTAGTCCACTTTGCCGAATGAGCACTAACCAGAAAAAAAAGAGCATAGAGAAGAAGAAAACCCAGCTCATCGATTGGCCAGGGTGGGGAGCAGCAATCTAGAAGACAATTTCCAACCATTTCCAACCAGCCAGCCTCTGTTAGGCTGGCTGGTTGAAAAGCTGTTAAATTGTTGGAAAACACCAGTAAACACCCTTCGATAACTCTACAATCCCATCCAGGAGTTTTGCTATTTCAGCCACCAAAGGCAGCCTTTAACCCATCTGGCACTGAAGAATTACTAATTCTTTGCAAAAAGCAACACAGAGCGCTGGCCTTTAGAGGCCAGACCACAGTAAAAGCAAGCGTGTGTGCGCAGTGGAGGGCTCCTTTGTGTGACTTTAAAATTGTGGCATTAGTGTGGCGATGTGCAGAGGCAAACTAAAGGCAGCGTGGAGGCTTTTGATGTCAGCTCCTTTTGTGTGCAAGCCTCATGGCTTTTAATGAGGCAACCTGCCTCATTATCAGAGCTCTGTGAGGCCCTAATGCAGCCACATGGTGGGACCGCTTCTCCTCACAGTTCTGAAGCCTCAAATTGCCGCAGCTTAGCCCCTCACTGGGACCGAAGGGCGAACCGGTCGCCCTTCCTAATGGCACCCAGAGGACCGTTTGGTCAAAACCAGCTTTCTTGGCGTTTTCTTCACCAGGCAGAGTAAAATGTGGGGAGGCGTAGGCTGTGTCCGGTATGCTGGCACGGTGGAAATAAGTAGCAGCTCAGTGGGTAGCAGGCTTTGTTGTGACTTGTCTCTGATCGTGTTTGGCAGCAATTTGCTGGCACAGTTAACTGGAAACAAAGGTTCCCCTCGCCCACTCTGAGGGTGTGGATGGACTCTGGTTTCAACTGGGGACAGTTTAAAAAACACAGCAGAGCCCAGCGGGGCCAGAGCACTCATCAGGAGGACTGCAAACGCCTCCTAAACCTCCAGAGCCAGACGGATTCCACAGTGTTTCGGTTTAATCCACCTGTTTTAATTCAGCGATTCCTCAGGTTTATGTCTTGTTCCTATTCCGTTAGTTTAGGACAAAAACATGCTCGGTAAGTGTATAAAAACACAGTATCTCCACAATATGCTCATGCAGATAGCAGATAAGGCACATTGGAGTAATGGTTGGGTTTTGGTGGCACCTAAATGCTGTCTAGTTACAGAACTCTAGTGAACCCAAACAGAACTGTGGCTCTGAGCTCAGAACGAAGAGGAAATTGGGGCAAAAAAATACCATTATGATAAAAAATTAATGCAGACACACGATTGGCTGTTGAGCGTGGGATCATTTCATCTCTATCTTCTATTGATGCATCTGATTTATAAGTGGCCTTTAACCCCATGAGACTCCTCCATCTATTACTGACTATATTTAGAAACGATTTACAAACGGTTAATGAAAGTCAGATTTTGCCCCCCGAATGGAGCGTCTCGGCTCAACTGAGGGCAGGTCTGGACCTGCGTTCCCTGCACATGCAAATCTCATCCGTTTGAATAGAATCATGGCTCGCAGCAGTAAAGGCGAGGTGGTGAATGCTAATTGGGCATGATGTGTGCCAGCAGTGCCTGCAGGACATCACTAACTCGCTGCTAAGGTGTATATTTTGGGTGCCCCGCGGCCCCCATCATGTGGTCCGTCACGCTTCTCGCTGACAGTTTAACACGTCACCAAAACAGGATCCCATCCTGGAAATTTAAAACGAGACCACATGGAGTCGCTCATTGTGTCCAGCTGCAACGTTGAGCATCACATTTAGAATATCTGGTTACACTTTATATGACGTTACAATAAATAAATAATGATCAACCTGAAGAGGGATGAGCGAGGCTGTTTTAATGGAAAGCAAACACAGCCCGTCTCCCAGAGCCATGGGCGCTCCCCTGATTGGCCGGCTGTTGGGAAGCTGTGGCCTCGTCAGGCAGCGCCGTCGAGCAAATATTAAACCCGACGTCCCCTCAAAAGTTTGAAGGTGAGGCAGGGATAATTCTTAAAGTGCACTTTCACGGTCTTGCCTGACTCATGAATCTTTAACTCTCATCCTGAAGATCATGTCCTGCTTTATTGATGAACTTCACTTTCCTGTGGTGCTGTGTGCTAATTGGCTACAGTTGTGGGAAGTTCCTTAGTGTCCATCTACAGTCAGCGCTTCAGCTGAGTTGTAAACAAAAACAATCGGCTGGATAAAACAAAAACAAAGAGTCTGGCTCCATTTTCTCCAGATACCTGATGCCTCCCCTCCCTGCACCGGTCCTCACGTGCACACTGACCCGCAGCTGCAAACCCCGGCCAGCACCACATTTAATAAAGCCGTGCGGAAAAACAGTCATAAATTGCCACTATTGGCCTGTGACGCACCCAAGTGACCTGTGAAGCACACTCGAGGATTCTGAAGGATTGAGCAAAATTATTGCATCTATTTTCCTTTCCTTTCTTTTCAGAGAAACAGAATTCTATTATGGCAACACCTTGGTATTAGCCTGGAGGGCTGCAGGGAGATAAGGACGCCTGATTCCCTTTAGTGTTTCATGTTCTTTCTTCTGACATCACTCAGCGTTTGGGCCTGAGGGAGGGGTTGGGCGGAGAACAACTCCTACAGGAGAAGGTTTTTGTTTCTCCTGAAGGTTGCAGAAGACGGCTTATTGAGCGGAACAGTGCGATATTTCCTACATGATTATCACCTGAGGGTGGGGGATGTTGTTGTAAATCAAATCTGAGTCACAAGTAGGCTTGTTCTTGTGACGACAGGAGTCTTACAGTCGGTGCTGCAACAGTCAGCTGCAGTATAGACGTGGCAGAAGGCAGGACGGGTTTCTAGCCTTTGCTCAGGGGAGGCTCAGAGGTGGTGCAGCCTCATCACCCAACAGAAATAACAATGTTATTACCATCACTGGGACGGATCACTGGGAACAACATGGCTGCCTCTGTCTGGAACAGGTTCAGCCTGCCAGAATTCACACCACTCATCACTGGTCGTCAAGTTGATTCTGGACAGAATCCAACAGAGCCGATGTAAAATGCGATCGAGAGGATGAAGCTTCAGAGAGCTTTCCAGCACACGGCGG
>CAAE01015019.1:4572387-4644026 GCA_000180735.1 Tetraodon nigroviridis
TTCCTGTTACACCAGTTGGAAGACTCTCAGCAAGACTGTGAGTCAAGCTGCTCCTGTTTTTGTCCCAGACACGTCCACCACTCCGGACGGGCATGCACGGCGCAGGGTGTCAGAGGACAGGCTGGCATGAGTTTGAACTGCAGCATGTTAGGAAAGTATAGTGTGCATGACAGAAGACTGGGACGCCTTCATTTGGGACCTTGTTGGACATTGACAGAATCTCTGATGAGCAGCTCAGATTTGCATGTTAGGAAATGTTTTCTACCATCAAAGCTACTCTAGGTTTGCAGGGGAGGAGCCAGTCAGAACCACTAGTGATTGAAATACTCATCGCTGCAGCAGACAATCACAACAAACTCTAGATATGTCTTTTATTACATTTTCATCCCTCGTGCAGCCTGTTGGGAACAAGGGCTGAATGTGTAGATAGCGCAGATCCAATTTTGCTAATTGCATGAAATGTGATCTAAAATGCACATAAATTCCATCAACAGCCCATCTGGGTGGATATTATAAAGAGCTTAACGTCATTCTGCTGCTGCTTCTCTAACAGTGGGGAATTAGAAGTCATAAGCAGCAGTTATTTGACGGCTAATTGGAATTTCATTTTGAAAATGAGCTTTTTAACATCATTAGTCAAAATGATCAAATCACTAATTTGGCTTTTTGTGTTAACCGTTGTTAATCTCAAACAGCATTTAGAACATTTAAAATGAGTTCAAAATGAGTGCACATTTGTTTGGTGACAGAGTCCCGACATTCCCTCCTCTCCTCAGAGCAGGTTCAACTCCATCAGTCCAAAGTCACCGAGCCCTGCGTGGCGCCTGAGGTGTGGTGACATGATGCGAGCTGACAGGTTGCACCAGGGGTAACGACAACCAAGGGCCTGTCCTGCTGCTCTGGCGAAACAGGAGAGTCCATCTGCCCTGAACGCACCACTGCTGAAAAGCTCAGAGGTTCGGACGGGTCTTAAAAAACAACATTCAAGGCTAATGTTTCTTATTTTTGTCTCCTGGAGCTGACAATAACACCAATAACCCAGGGAACAGCATCAGAACATTGCGGCAAAGGGTGTTTAGGGTCACCAAAATGAGCTTTAGTCAGATCACATTCTTGCATTAATTTATTTATATGTTTTTCCCCATTAAAACAAATGCACAGATCAGCAAAGCTACTACATACAAATGGCCATACAATAGCAAGTTCACTTTATTCCAAAGATCTTCTGGTTTGTCATTTTTACACGTTTAAATCTTCGCAGGGCTGCTGCATTCATAAATAAAAAGAAGGGAAATAAAAATCAAGATGCATTTTCTCCTAGAAACTAAATGGAAACAGCCACAATCTACATACCTGCTCAGCTACGTGTTGCTCCTCAAGAAAAGTTCTTACACAGTAAAAAAAAAAAAATAAATAAAACAACAACAATTGCATAGCTTCATCGTAATGTAAAGACAGTACTGTAAGGCACTTGTTGAAATATGTAGGCATTTTTTGAAAACCTATCCAAAACGTTTCCCCATTCACTCCAAAACGCCGTCTCACAATGTCTGAAAGAGCCAGCACAGTTCTGCGCGTGTGCACCATTCTACTCTCCAAAAACACGTTTGGCATCAAGTTCGACATTCTCTGAATATTGAAGTTGGGTCTTGAGTGCATACCGTGAGCGGTGCTTCCTCCCGTGAGCCGACACCACGCAATGTTTCTCACAAACACCGTCCAGGAACAGAAGTTGTGCAATGATTGAAGGTTATGTAGAGTCAAAGGCAACATGCTGTCATCAACCAGTCCAGATCATTAATAAATAAAGTAAATGACCAAGAGTGACAGGTTGCTGCTTCTCTCTACACATTTTTTCCATCTCTTTGTCAGATCCAGTCTGAAAGGCTGCTGGACCCTGGACAGCCCGGGACAGCCGGGACGATCTGTTCTAGCCGAGCTGGTCTTCGTACTGTTTACGGAAGCAGTCTCCGGCGGGAAAGAAATCCCAGCAGCGTTCCTGGTACATCTTCCACACGTAGGACTCCTGCAGTCAGACAGACAGGAAAAAGGCCGACTGTGATGCTGACAGGCTGTGAGGTGGAAACGTTCACCATCAGCATCCAGAATAAACACAAAGTTACGCCAAACAACCATTCATTCCCTCTAGTTACTGTCAAACCACTGGAGGGCTGGAATGGTGGCACTCAAACTGCTGCAGAACTTTAAACTCCATTTGAACATATCTGGCATTTTTAAGATAAATGTGACACGTTTGACTGCGCAGTTTCCCGGCCAGACTGGCTTATCTGTGATTGGCTGACGGCTCCTCGGAGTGATGTCATACCTGTCCCGTGTGCTCCGTCTCATCCTTGTTGATAAGATACATCAGGAAAAACCTAAAGAGCAGCAAGACAGATGAGAGGCATCAAAAATGTCACACACACACACATCCACAAGTTTTATATGGACCAACCTGAATTATCAGCAAATGTCACATTCTGTGTTACTAGGAGACAAATTTTGACGCAAGTGGAGAAGATGGAAATGAGCTGCTGTATCTCCACAGGCGGCTTCATTATTATTAGTGTATGAAAGGAGATTATCACAAACCGGTTCTCCCAATAAAGTTCCTGGGGCTAAATAGTCATAAAACAACCAAATGAGACTGCTTTCATATCCTCAGTCAACCTGCTCCAAACATAAATGAGCCCTGACTTTCAGGTGGCAAAGAATTCCTGAAGGCACCCGTCGTTCGGATTGCTTAGTGACTTCCGACACGCCGCTGGAGGCAGAGCTCGACAGTTCTCACGTCTCACCCTGAATGGAACGTCCACAATTCTCCCCTTAGTACCTAATGGCTGCCAAGAATGAAGAGACACAACAACAGTCTGCTACACGCCAGAATAGATCTGATTTATCCGAGGAAATCTGGCTTGAAGGAGTCCCACCGATGGAAAGAGGTTACAGGTCAAAGGTCGCTCTGATCTAAAACTGATGGTATGCGACAAGCGCTGTCAGTGATCCATCTCAGCTGCCATGGCGACTCACCGATGGCCTCCAGAGCTCCAGAGGGAACCTTCAGTATCCAGTTAAACAGTTGTGAAAGGGCGTGAACGCAGACACTAATGACTTGCAGAATTCAGCTTTTCCAATAGGCGCGGTGTCATTGTGGCGGTTACTTACAGATAGTTGGCTAAATTGTGCTCTTGTAACGTGTGAGTCTCGAAGCCGTGAGGCGTTGTGTCGAAGTAGTCGTTACCGATCCCGCAAATGAAGCATTTGGTCTGTAGACGAAAAAGAGCATCACCGAAGGGCTCCTGAGAGCGAATGTTCCGTTCCTTCCCTCCCGCCTCACCTCCATGTCCTCTTTGACTTGTTCCTGCTGATCTCTCAGCTCTCCAAAGGCATCGATGATCAGACCTGCGAGCACAGAAGCAAACAGCCTCATAAAACGCAGACTGAGTTAGGTGAAACTGCTGAATAACGCGTAACGCACCCTGGATAATAGCCAGGAGGATGACGATGACGAAGAAGAAAAAGGTGATGTCGAAGAGGATGCGGTAGAGCTCGTAGGGGTCACCGGCCGGGTCCTCAATCTCGTCCCCTATGCCCCCCCCTGCCCTCACCCCCACGTACATGTGGAAGAGGTAACACTGGAGATGGAGGAAAGAAGGTCAGTGATGAAGCCCAGAGCATCCCCATGCCCTCAGAGCGAGAAACCTACAGTCATCATGTCGTCACATTTCATGTCTGGCTCGTCTTCATCCTCGCTCTTGTTGTAGACTTTCTGAAGAAGTTGAAGGCCACCACCGTGTAGAGATAGACCACGACTGCCAACAGGCCCACCGTCAGTACCAGCTGGAGAGAGACAGAACAGGATTACCAACGCGCTGCCTGCTCACACACGTGGCTGGAAACACATGAGAACCAGCAGGGGTGTGAACACGCATTTAGAAGCGGTCCCCGGAGGACTGGCAGGCTGCCGTTGGACGCTGACAGGAGAGACAGAAGAAATTCAAAAAATACCCTGCAGCTTGGAGAATTTTCCACCACCATTTTTTGCTCCTTCTTCTCTAAACTGGTGAACATGATCATCACTGTAATGGCCAGCAGAGCCAATCATGATTATTGATCACTCCTGACAGAATGGAGCAGGTCAACACTGAGGAGGGACAGGTCCATGGGGACCTCAGAGGGACGAGACCATCATCCCTGATGAAGAGGTTTGGCTCTGCACTGACCTCTGCTGCAAGGAAGAAGCCCTGCGCCACCTCACCCCTCCTCCTCCTCACCTGTTTGCCGTTATGGGTGACAGATGAGAGGATGGTACGGAGCGTTTTGAAGCCCATTGCGATGTCCAGCAGATGTGCAGCAAAGAAGAAGTTGTTGTAGTGTCCCAGGATGGACATGGTGGTGTACCACACCAGGTACAGGAATGACTGGGAAAGAAGCAAAGACAACAGTGCGTTAGCATTTTCCGTCAAAAAAACTCTGGTTCTTTTGACCCGTTCACTCCCTCTATTCCAACTCACGTTGTCCGTGAACACCACTCCCATTTTCCAGACATGGTACTTTGTGTCGATGGAGCTCAACCTTGAAATAGAAAGCTGTGCTGTGATATTTGTTCTGTGTGATGGTTCTGTCAGCGTCTTAAACCCATCAGCCTTGTTAGTCTGCCCAGTCTCACCACGACACCAGTGAAGCTTCTTTTGTGACGGTTTCCTCCGTGGGGTTGAAATCCAGAGCGCTTTTATCCAGCCCCAGCAGCTCCGCTATCCGCTCCGCTCCGTACAGATCTCCATACTTCTTGATCACCTGCAAGTAGGCACCGAAATGCAAATGGGCGTCGTCCGACATTTCGTGAGCAACACTTAAAAGTCACGTAAAGGACTTACTTTGCGTTTAACGAATTTATCCCAGTAGTTGTTTGGAAAAGAGCTGAGAGAAGCATCAAAAGACACCAGTGAGTGAGGGAGAGGTCAGACCATCAGTGTTAGCGACTAACTCACGGAGTATTGATGACCAGCCGATCCCACTGTCCTTTAATGTCATCATCCGACGGCTGCTCGGTGATGTAAAGGCCGGCAAACTCCAGCTTCCTCGCTATCTCTTTCTCACGCTTGAACACAACCAGAGGCACCTTGGAAATAATGCCAGTGTTATATTTCATACAGACGGCACACAGGAAGCACCACACTAGGACATGTGATCATGGCGGGATTGTTTCCCTGGTACCTTTAGGTAGTAATATCCCACCACGCACAAGAAGGAAATGATTGTGTGCAGTATGGCCAGGCAGCGGAGCGCTGGCGCCATGTAACCTGTGCTCTCCTGCAGGATGAAGTACTCTAGCGCACCCTCCTCTTCCTCCTCCCCCCCGGTCCTCCGGCGACCGTTCCACAGGTCCTCCTCATCTGAGTAATCGCCCGTCACCTGAAAAAAGACGAAATATTTCCTGCTGTGTCAGCTGAAAGAGGCAGCGATGAGTTTGTGGCTCCAGGTGGTTAATTTACTTTGTAGAAGAGCAGAATGAAGTTGATCGCAAAGGCCACGAAGAGTGCCAGGAACCGTAGATTGTAGAAGTTCCTGGCCAGATAGTTCTGTGAAAACAGACAGTTTTGCTTAAATGCCCACACAGCGATACTCTTGTTTACAGCTTTGCTCATTTATTGTGGAGGGGAATGTCTGACCAGTATTTTGGTCTGGTAGATTTCCACACTGGCAAAGAAGCTGGCCATGAAGGCCTCGGGAGGCTCCTTCCTCTGTCCCAGCCTCTTCTTGGGGGCTTTCTTCTCCTCCACCGAGGACCCCTGGGGAGCTTCGTCTTTTGTCCTAACGTGGTCGTTCTTTTCACCGTACTCCGAACTGCAACAACAATTATATTTTTGGGGCGGACTGACGCACGTCTGCTGTGACAGAACGGACCTCTGCAGAACGCTGCGGGCCCCCACTTTCCCTGCTCACGCTCTTTTAATGCATTTCACACCCATTGTAGTCAGTTTCTGCAGTCTAAGCTGCTGCATATTAACAGCAATAAAAAGCAGCAGCCTTAAAGGAAGTGAGATCATCTAATTAGGCAACACTGACATCAGCACCTATTTCTGCTTCAGCTGCAACAACTCAGACCTGCACGTGATCGAGAGGAAGATATGTGTTACTGTCTCATCGGGGCCGTTAAGTCGTTTTTATTTGTCCATCAGTCTGAAGTGTTGAATTGAGAGACAATTACACTTAATTAGTAATGGCTAATTAACTTTGGCAGCTAAAAAACATGTTTTAAGAGTGAAAATAATACATTTTCAGTATATTACACTAATTAAATTAGAGTAAATGGATCCTGGCGGAGGACAAATGCTGGCGGTTACTCACTCAACTTTCTCTAAATCAGACTTGTGTTCTCCGTTTGAAGCCGTTTTCTTTGCAGCCATCTACAACAGACCATAATAAACAGGTTTGTGGCAAAAAGGTGCTACTAATATGGACATGTGACTCACAAAGACAACTGACCTGTGCCTTCTTTTGCTTGACGGCGCTGGCGATGGACGGAGCGTCCCCCACCACCACCTCGGACACGTCCCCCAGACCGGGCTCGCTCCCGTGTTTCCCCTCCTTCCTGGGCTGAACGTTCAGCAGCTCGGCCATCAGGGCCGCCTCTGCTGCATCTCCCTGAGACATCTGGCCGATGTCCGCCAGAGCCGACGCTTCGTTGGCCTCGATCTTCTCCAGCTCCAGCACGTCGCCGTGGATCCCGAACTGGGTGGGGTCTGGCATGTTGCCCAGAATGTCTGTCACTTTCATGTTCTTGGCTCCCTCCACAAAGCCGCCTCCGAACATGGTGGTCCACAGGATGTGGAAGAAGCCCCACACCAGGCTGTAGAAGAAGTGGAGGAAGCCTGTGATGATGATCCAGAAGAAGGAGAAAAAACCCTGCACCATTTCCCGAACTGTCATCTTCCTGAACGTCCTGTACTGCCGTCGAAGGCTTCTGAGCGTGAGCAGCTGGCGGAAGTGGCAGAGACTCTTCCTCATGGAGATACAGGCGACGGTGAAGGCCGAGGACGATTCCAGCAGCACACTCTGCTCCTCCTCCTCTTCCTGGTTTTCCTGCACACTCTGGCCATCATCCTCGTCTTCCTCTGCACGCTCCACCGGATCCGGCTCTGAGATCTGGGAGGCCAGCTGCATCTCGAAGATGGTGTCCTCACAGAAGTTGACGAAGAGCTCCATCTTCTCGCTCTCCCCGCGCTCGTTGACCACGTCGAAGATGAACTGCCTCTTGGACTCTCTTCACCTGAGGCTTCTCCCACTGGGTGCGACTGGACTCGCTGATCTCAAAGTAGACCCTCTCGATGCGCTTGGCCCCGCCCATGATCTCGATGCGACCCAGATAGGGCTCAAAGTAGCTGAGGACGCTCTCGGCCAGGTCGAGGAAGGTCGACAGGCGAGCGTCGTGGGGCATGTGCTCTGAGAGGTTGGTCAGCAGCACGGCCACGTTAAAACCGATGTCCTTGGCTGGTTCGTGAAATCTGTCCACAAACTGCTTGTAGTTGAACATGTCGTTCTCATCCGCCTCGGCACAGGAGAGAAGGAACTCTATCTCGGACTGGGAATACTGTTTCTGGTTCTCCATGGACTTCTGGAAATCTTTCTTGGAGATCACCCCTTTGTTCTCGGGGTCGTACTCCTTGAAGCTGTCTGAGGTCGTCAGGTCCTTCAGCTTGAGAAACATGTCAAAGAATTTCAGAATCATCTCCACGTTGCTTGAAGACTCCACCAAGGTGTCCACCATCTGCTTCCCGATTGTTCCGTTGACAACATTTCCTACAATGAAGCGGACACAAGTATGATGACCACACACGAAAAACAACAACAACAACATCCCAAATAAAGAAATTAAACGTGCTTTAGGTTCGATAGAATATAGTTCAAAAAGTGAACCTTCGAGAAGAGAGAGCATCATCACGATCATGTCCTGCTGCAGGTCCAGCAGCTCCTTCAGCAACTCGATCTGACTGGAGTCCTGTCCAGAGAGGACAAACACGCTATTAACACCTGACAGACTGAGAGTCGGACAAGCCTGTCCTAAATCCTTGAGAGAGCAAGGCTGTCTGAGACCGTGAGGGCAGACGATGGCCTTGCCGAGGCCCAGAAAGGCTTCTAGGTTACATCCATCCATCAGACCCAGTTTTAATGTTGTTTCACTGCCTGTGAGCAGATGGTCCCCTCAGCCTGACTCATTTCAAGCCCCTCTGGAGCTCTTGTTTGGCATGCCATTAATCTGTACTCAACTCTAATTCAGTCAGTTCAAACTCTTCCACCTGTTCTGGGCCTCTGCTGCACCCAGCCTTTACATCAGGAGGTTAGGTGGGTAGTTTCAAATCGGGCACAGATTGCTTAGTATTGGCTGGAATTTCCACACATGCGACACAGAGCTGAGTGAGCGTGCAGCAGTGTCCTGAGGTTCTCTGTGAGCCTGGAGGGACCTCTAGTGGCGACATGCATCATGATAAATAAACCGTTATTTACGCAAATCATTTCAACTAATATTCTTATTTCTTTTTATTGTGAATCCATTTTTTTATTTACATACCTGAGATAGTTTCATCTGCATGTTGGCAAAAACATGCAGGAAGCCCACCACTGCATCCCACAGTCTGCTGTGAGCCAGACTCTGCTGGTTCCCAACACAAGGACCCTGGAGACCAACGTGCAGGCGGCATCAGATTCTCCTTATCTCGGGATTCATTTTTAAAATACGCATTTGTGTTACCTGTATGTACTCTGTAAGGGAATTGAAGACCTGCTTGGCCACTGCTAGAGCCCTGGAGAAGTTCCTCTGACCTGCTTCGTCTATAACGTCCTTCCCAGAATAATACCAATAGAAATCACTGATGGATTCCTTATGGAAGAAGGCAAAAAGAGTCAGTGGATGGATTCAGCTCACTAGATCTGCCTGTGGGGAGGCCATACTTGAAGCCTCAGCAGGTAGTCTACGGTGCTGATGATGATGTTGACCGTCGTGGTGTTTCCTGTCTGAGTCCTCAGGAAGTTCTGAAAGTCTAAAACAAAAGAGAAAGTGAGATTACGGGGCATCGTGACGAAGACTGAAACTGTTAGCTTTATATCAAACCTACCGTTGTTATGACCTTCGCAGAGAAGCTGCAGAAACCTAAAAAGATCTTTGGTGAACTCGTCATCCTGCAGGACTTTGGAACCTGAGGACAGAACACCAGATTAACTGCCCCCCCCCGTGGCAGATTGTCCAGACACACCCAGTTTTACTGCCAGTGGAGGGTTTCTTTAGCTTTTAGCTGGTCTAGATGCTGTTAAAGAACCATGTTCACTGTTACTGGGCTTCAAAACAAGGTACAGCAAATCGTTTTAGAAAATAAAGTAGGAAAGACGAACCAAATTGAGCTTTATTTTCTTACACCAGCAAAGCTTTTTTGTTCCACACAATCAAAGCTTTGGAGGAATTAATATTATTATTATTGATAATGGGTTTTTTTTGTTTTGTGTTGTTTTTTTTATCACAAGCTGGTTAGTATTGTAAACTGATAATGAACACGAATGACAAGCACTGAGTTCTTACAAAAGGAGGAAAAGAAAGTGGAGAGTCAGTCGTGGGGACCTGACCCGAGACGGAGCAATCAGAGCTACCCAGAGGAGCATGCATGCGTTCCTTCAGTCCAAAGTAGAAAAGAAAAGTGGTTCTAGTGCATTCAAGGCGAGGGAGGAAGAGGAGGAGGGTTGAGGGGATGGGAGGAAGATTAAAGGAGAATGCAGAAAGGAAGGAAGGAGGGACTTGAAAAAGAGAACTATCAAGATGTCAGCATTGCAAAGGATGAGTAAGATCTAAACCATGTATTTACCCTGCTCACTCACGTTGACTGCGACCGATGAGATAAAAAATGTGATCAGAGGAAAACAAACGGAACACAAAGCAGACATAAGCAAAGGAGAAGACAGTGAGATTCAGTCATAAGAAGTAGGAACAGGAGAGAATTATATACTATAGAAATATCTTTACAGACACTGACACAGGCGTAACGATTGAACAAAGACAATCCGCTCGTTAGGCCGCTGTTTGGAATATTACTACCATCACTTATGCCTGAGCTTATGAGGCGAGAATGGGTGTGTGTGTGTGTGGGTGTGCGCATTAGGAAGAAGCAATCAGAGAGTGTATGCTACCCATCTGATGATAAAGTGTCTTGTGATTAAATGGGGATTTTTATGTGAATGTAAGTGTTCTTTAGCTGAGACAGGACTGAGACACAGCAGCACAGCTTGCACATGGGTGACATGAGGATGGCCTAACAGGACAAACAGCACGTGTTCAGTCATTTGTCTAGCAGTCGAGCGTTGCCATGACATCTGCCTGCCACGCTAGCGATGACCTGTGCAGTGAAAATGAAACAAAAGTCTGTGGCATAAATCAAGCCATTTGCAGCAGATCGGCATTTGGCCAGAAAGCGTGCAGCACCTAAACTGCTGAAGTCTCGGTTGTGGACTTCTGTCTGTGCTGCACTTTTCTGCACAATGATGCGAAGCGTTAAATCATATCAGGACACGCCTTTCCCTCAATACCACCTCTTTATGTCCTGTTCTTGAAGACAGTGCAGTTTAGGAGAGCAAAACAACGTGATTCTTGCTGTTTTCGGAATAATCCTGACTTACTTGACCCTTCTTCAGTCACCATGCCCAGACCTTCTGCTTTGTTTTGCCTTTCGAAAGCATTTAAATCCAGGACACTGGGGGAGAAAAAAAAGACCAAACTCTCTGATCATTGATCAAAATCCCACTACATTCTTCAAGGATGTCTGAAATATGCAGTTTGGTTCAATAGTTTTCAATAAAATTGAGAAACAGCAGCATCATTCTGACTCAAGACAAACCCAAGTGGCTTCACTACCTGCAGGACATCATCAGCCCAGACAGACTTTTGAAAAACCCCACATCTCTTTTTTCCTTCAGGTAGTCCAGCATTTTCTGCAGCAAAACAAAAGCAGTGGGTATCAGACGGGAGCAGTGAGGTCACACGCGTGCAGCACATGTAGGGATGTACCTGCTGGACCAGGATGTTTCCCCCGTTCAGGATAGAAATGCCTAATTTAAGGGTGACGGTCACCATGGCGCCGAGACGACCTGGCGAGGACAATCCACAGACAGAACGGGTTAGGAATGGAGCACATAAGAAAAAGAAGCGAAGTTCCCCACCTTTGCTAGCGCTGATCATCTGCAGAACCATCTCCGCGGCTCCTCGGTCGTGCAGCCTGGCTTGCTGATACAGCATCTTTTGCTTCTCCATTTCCTTCTCCTGCATGAGCGACAGTACAGTGAGCCAGATTTCAAAAGAAGAAAACAAAAAAAGACCTGCCATGCACAACAGCAGTTTTCCCACCTCAAATGTTTTCTCCTTTTCTTCCTCCTCTTCTTCACCTTCAGCACAGCTCTGAAATGGAAGAAGGAACCTGCAGAATTTTGCTCAACAGAGGAGGATCAAAGCGTTGTGGAGAACAAGTTACCTTTGCCATCATGTCAGCATATGCAATGTACAGAGGATCCTCTTCCAAGGAACTGACATAATAGAAGATGAAGATGATGATTTCATACAACTGAATCGTATTGTTCCATAAAAACACAGATTTTGGAGAAAACTTCATACAGTATTGGCTTTAAAGAAGAAAGGAGCCATTCTTGTGTAAATTAGAACACTGTAAATGTTGGTACCTGCACTCCGTTAGAGCGTTGTGGCTGAAATGCAGAATGAGCTGATGAAGAGGGTCTGGCTGCTTCCTGACCTCCTCTTCCTCCTCCTCTTCTATTTTGGGCTGGATTTTCTGCAGAGATGTGTAAACGTGTTAAAACCGTGAGCACAGAAGTCAAAACAGGGACTAGAAATCTGAGACGTGAGGCCGTGTCCATGCAGGGGCTTCGTTTGCTGCTCAACAGATCTTACCTGAAGAGAACTGGCTCATGCTGGCAGAAAGACAACTGGGTCTACGAGGCAGCATGCAGACCAATGTGGACAAAAGGAGCGCAGAAAAAAAAATACACATGCACACACACACACACATGCATGTTCAACAGTGTTAGGAGGTGGACGCTAGGGGAAAGCACCATCGCCCCATCAGCCCAATTCACACATTATCATGTGCATCCTACAATTAACTGCTAATGACAGGAGGCACATTAGAACTGTGCTTTTGCTGCCTCCGAACTGGCAGATTTGACTCCACATGACACGCAATCATTACTTGGTTATGGGGCTTTCTGTGTCAAAAAAGTTAGAAAGATATCTGCAACTAGAGAAACGGGTGTGCTGTGCTTTGCAGGATACCTTAACAATATCTTCAGTGGTTTCTTTAATGCTATCATGCACTTAAAGCAGGTATCTGGCAAGGAAAGCTGCTCCATGCCAAACTCTCGCTGCTTTGCCTGCAAATTCCAGGAGTTATAATGGAGGGAATTCCAATGGTAAGTGAAAGCATCGTGGCTGATGCCCTCTTACCTACGCTGAATACACCTTCAGGCTCTGACATCGGCGGCGATGTCATGTTTCCCAAAAAGTGTGAAAACATACTTAAAAGCTTGTAACCCAGAAATAAGACCGGGACGCCTTTAAGCACTCAAAAAAACAACACAGGTGTGGAAAGAGTGCTCAGCTATCCACGGCACGAAGGTACCAAGAGGACGGCACTCAGCACGGACGCGAGTACTTACTGCCAGATCCTGCACTAGCTTCTCCTCAAAAGAGTACTCCTCTGTTTCTATCCATATTCTCTGATAGGCCTGGAGGAAGAGGTTAATAGAGCGATGCCTGGGGAAGGGTAAGAGGAGATTAGCCTGGGTTAGATGGGAACAGAGCAGAGGAGGGGAGAACTCCCATTTCCAAAGGTTAATGCTGGTTAGTTTTGGACAACGGCATCTGAGAGGAACCTTTCCAAATGCTTATAATACAGATCGGAGAGAAATCCAGGTTTTACATATTGATACTCATCCAAAGCAATCTTCAGATTTATGTTCTGAACTTCAGCTGCAGACGAGCAGAAGGAAACTGCAAGAACATGTGAATGTGTGGGAGTTAAATCTGTATTATAACCCATGTCTGAAGGAGAGCGAGGGGCCGGTTAAGATAGGCAAGGTCACACAGTGGCAACGTCAACTTTACCGTCAGCATGGAGAGCAGACTGCCAGAGTCTGAGTTCTCATGCTTTAGCTCCAGCCATATGTGTTGGTAGGCGTTCAGGAAGTAATTATTATTTATGTGCCTGAGGGGGTACAGGTACAGAGGTACAATCAAGCGTAAGATTCAAGAGAGAAACAGGCTGAACAGAGAGAGAAAGCAGGAAAAGACACGTGAATATGCTGAAGAGCAGACATCTCTGAATAAACCAATCTGTCACTCTGGACCAAACCGGTTCATGTAGGCCTGCGCCATCCATGCGCTCTCACAGTGATCAGCTGTGTCATGGTTCACTGTCAACAACTGTGAATAAATGAGTCATGCTGTCACGCAGGCGGGGCGCTATCATTGAGGCGAATATTGGAGATGACCGCCCCCCCTCCAGGTCTGGCTTCCTAATTGTTTTCTTCCCTTCTGCAGCTCTCTGCCTGACTTCCTGTGATTGAGTTACTGAGCAGCAGGGCATGAAATTGCTAGTGTCCCCTTTTTTTCTACTCCTTGGATAACAGCTGCAGGCCAGACATTTGTCCAGCATGCCCAGGGAGGGAGGGAGGCTGTGCATTAATGCATGGTCAGAGCCCGGCAAGAACGATCAGAGCAGAGTGGGAAGGAGGAAGAATGTATGGCAAGGATAAATATCTCAGCAACCATCTGGCTGCATCTGGCCAGTTAACACAGATGTGATCCTAAAATCTGCCCTACACTTTGCCATCGTTTAATTTCTAATGTGTTCCTTTTTTCAAATATTTGTCATTATTTTGCTCAAAACATTTAGGACGGGAGCGTGTACCTGGGCAGATTATAAAGGGGAGCCATGCGGAAGCAGGCCACCACCGCTCGCTTCCTCTGCTTGGACAGCAGTTTCTGCCAAACACACTTCTTGGATCGAAGAGGCTGCTCCACCTAAACGGAGCGGACAGAGTCATTGCAGCTACCTGCTGCGTGTCCTGCAACGCCACCCACGACTACGTGAAGAAGTAAAGGCCAACCTGCTCCAGGTTGAAGACGGCAGCCGAGATCCTCTGGATACGGTCGAGCACCTTCTCAGGGTCCGGAGGCCCCTCGAACCTCAAAGCTCTGTCTCTGTACAGGTTGAGCTGCCACCTGACAGCGGGGTCTTCAGACTGACAGCCATGTCCAAACGCAGATATAAAACACAATATGAATGAATTCTTTAAAACATTCACACTCACCGAGCCACTATCAACACTCTCACCTTTTCCCTGAGATGCAGGTTCTGCTGAATGTGATCTTTGACCTCTTCATCCGTGTCTTTCTGTTGATCATAAACCATCTGTGGTCTTTCAGGTTTGCTCACACGCAATGGCGACCCGTGCAGGCACATCTTACCAGCAGGTAGCGCATCTTGGCCAGAGAGATGAGCTCCTGGTCTCCTGGAGTGCACATGTTCAGACCGATAGGCAGCATCTTCTTCAGAGCCGCCACAATCAGCGAAGTCTGAACGGAGTAGAACTCGCCACGCCTTTTCTTGTGTCTCCTCTCCTGGTCTTGTCCTCCAGACTGGTAAAAAAATATCTGGCTTTACCTTCACAAAACAGTGAGGGCTCTATCCTACACATGACCGACAAGGCCGCCAGCGCTGCTATCCCCCACTAGCGTGAATTTACCAAATCTGTGACACACACACACACACACTGCAGCACCACTGCGGATGAGTGTAAGATAGAGCCAACAAACAGGTTCCTTCACAGGGCTGAAAAAGGTCTCATGTCTCAGCTGCAAAGCAGAGCGCAGTCTGTGAAACCCACACTTGCCTGTCGGACTACACAACATACATCCACTGGGCACAACCACAGCCTGGGGAAACCATTACTTAGACACATCACAACACCACACTTCATCACTGCACACACCAGGAACACGAGATCACATGATTTCCTACTGAAGAGGGGCGTCGTCATGAGTCCAGACTGAGGCTCTGTGTCACAGATGAATGTACAGTAACAGTGATGAATGGACAAAAAAATGGACTGAAGACATGAAACTAGACATATCTACACCGTTAAAGACTACAGCAAAGCGGCACAAGCTATTGGCTTTTTTGGCTTGGTCACCGGAGCGCATACAATAAGCCAATAAGCTGGCAGGTAAACAGCTCATGCACTGCAGCACTCTACCTTTTCCTTAAAGGACTGTTTGAGACAAAGAGAGAGAAGAAGGTGATGAGAAGGTGCACAGTCAGGTGGCTGTGTACTGCAATGAAAACCATTTGTTTGCCTTTAAACAGCAGAACTAGGCAGACAAAAAAAGTTAAAATGATGAAAGTATGGAGGGTTAGTGTGTCCTGTGTCTGAACAAGCACACGTGCATGGATTCATACCCCCACAGACTCATTTCTGTGTAAAAATATGTTATAAAGTGGATCGTTTAGATGTTACTTGAGCTACAAAAAAGGGCTGCATTTAAAACCCACCTTAGACATCTTGGTTTTATTATCACCAGTTAAAAAGGAGAGGTTATTGATCTCATTCTGAACCACAAAGTTCTGCTCCTCTCTTTTGAAATTCTGGCAAAAAAGAAAGAGAAATATGGATTAAGTGCATATATATTTTAGAGGTGAGTGTATGACTCGGGAACTTACGTGTGATTTGCACCAGAGGATAAATATCTCAGCAACCATTCTGAAGAGCTCATTAGAGTCAGCGTCGGGTTCCTTCAGCCATCTGGACCTGCAGGTAAATGGTTCACATTTAGGTTTTCCTCTGATTCTACATGAAATCGTCTCCTTCTCTTCGTGCTTGGCGAGCTTGCCTGTTGTTGTCCACATAACGGATCAGCATGGGGTAAAAGGCATAAAGGTCCCTGCAGAGGACAGCAAACTCGTCCAGGATGAGGAGCTCAGCCTCCTGAGTGTCCCCCCGCCCGTCGGCCTTTAGCAGCTCTTCCTCAGACACCACCTTCACCGTCTTCTTCTTCAGTTTCTCCAGTGTTGGCAGAAAATGGCTCCTGAGCAAATCTGCACGAGCTTTGCTAATGATGGGTTGCACGTATACTGCTCAATAAAAAACAGACATAAAAGCTTGTTTTAGTGGCATTCACTTAGGTCCTCCCTGATATAGTGGCTGACCTGCGATCCTCTTCATCCACGAGGCTTCGTCGATGCCCAGGTTGTTGTTGAGGATCTTGAGGATGTTGCCGAGGATGACGCTGAGGTGCTCTGAGGTGACGGTGGTGCAGCAAATGCCGCCCCCGCTGGCCAGCTGGTTCTCCGGCCCCTTCTCCCACCAGTAGGAGAGGTAGTTACACAGCATGGGCAGCACCACCTCGATGACGTGGGGCATCTCCGTGTAGCGGGCTCCAGACTCAGCCATGTCATTGATGTCCTTCATCAGACCGTCCAGACGAGGCATCCCAGGACACATCTCCTCCACTGAGCTTGGTATGCCGAGGACTGAAGATAAACATTAAATATATATATATAGTTTAATTTGACCTCCAAAACGGACCCTTGGCACTCTCTGCTTCTCTTTGAACGTAATTCCACATGACTCACTGGCCCGTTCTCTGGCGCTCTTGGTATTAAACACTGAGCAGGGGTTATAGGTGTTGAGCAGCGGCTCCAGGAAGGCTACAGGCATGGCTCCAGCCAGCGTGGCCAGACACTGGCCCAGAGCTGGCAGCTGTCTGCACAGCAAAGAGGACGGCCAATGAACCTCAGCACTTTCACACAAACACCCACCTTTGGAACTGAAATACCTTTCTACATAAATGTTTTTTCCTGTGCCCAGTGCGTACAGACTGGTCAGGATTCGGTAGCAGGACACTTGGACATCTTCCACTGAGGAAGGAAAAAACAAATTTGTTATTGTTGGGGCTTTACCACATTCAACATAGCTGCTGTTAACATGCTGGCTGTCTATAGAGAATAAACCAAGGCCTAAGCTGCTATTTCCAACTTTAGAAATTTATTTTAAACTCGATTGCTTACAAAGCAGGTCGGCCCCGAAGTGGTGCTGCGTGATGTGCTCAAACAGAGCAGTTAAAATGGGCAGCAGGGCGACGGTGGTGTAGTTGATGTTCTGAGACACGCCTTTCATCTGCGAGCGCGAGTGGGTGAACTTCCCCAGCTTCAGGTTCTCGAATGTCTTCTCCAGGTCCTCTGCAGCGTTCTCGAAGAACGTGCGGAGCCCCACCCGCACCAGCTCTGAGCCAGACTTCATCACCGTCCTGCGTGGAGACGACCGTGATGAATGGCTCAAAGTGAGCGAGAAAAGGCAAAGCTGCAACAACTGGGTAACCTGATAAAAATGATAATGTTTGCTTTTTTAATGAATTGTTCGAATGTTGGCGTTGGATGATCAGTTTTAACAGCCCATTCTCTAAAACTGCTAATTTAATTTCTCGCTGCTAAAAATAGACATGTCCTATTAGAGCGGAGAAGTGGAAGAATGAGTTTGTGGCCATGAGCTGCAGTATAAACAAGACACAATATTGCATTGCAGATTTACCCTCATTATGCACACGCTTCATTAACAAACAGCACGGTGGTTTATAAAGAATGTTGTAAGCTTCTGGCAACACATGGTGTGTGCGTAAAGTTGTTTTGCTCCTTTAAATGCCAGAGGATAGTCCTTATCAAGGCCAAAGCCTCCCTTAAGACAGCAGACTAATAACTCTAAAATAAAGCTGCAAACAGATGTGCACCTCTTCAGGGTGCGCAGATTACAAGCACAAGAAAAAAATGGTGGTAATTAGTTACTCCAACAATTATTAACACGTAATCAGTTTGTTAATGATTTGCATTTGAGGTGTCTTCGACAGAACCTCTGGCTCAGCGGTGGCTCTCACCTGGTGTCCAGCGTGTGAGCCAGGATGTGCAGACAGCTCACGATGGTGGTGGAGTCACTCCCTGTGATAACAGCACAAAGACCATCTGGATGAGACGGATGAGGTGTCCACACACACGCCTTAGTGTTTGCTCATATGCACGCACACAGACACAAACACACACACACACACACACACACACACACACACACACACACACACACCAGCCTCGGTCAAAGACGGAGCAGCAATAAAGTGCTCGGGTTGAGTTCGGCGGCAAATTGAACTTTTCCCAGATCAGATCTCAAGAGACCAAACCTCATTTGGATGGGCGGACCTAATCAACCTAGCTGCTTGGTTGCCATGCACGGTATGGTAACTTATATTCACATATGAGAAAAAGCATGGCAGCCATTAGGAAAACATGCTAACACACAGTGAAATCAATGATTCTGCTGGGCAATCGCTGCTCTTTCCTCCTCGCTGAGACCTTCGATGCTCAGAGATGTCTGGGCAGAATGCCTGCCACGCTCTGTGGCCATTAGCGCGTCACATCGAGACAGGAAATGAGATTTTCCCAACCCAAGATTTCAGACTGTGATTGGCTCCTGAAAGCTGGCTGTATTTCAAAGCCTAAAATTGCACTTCATGATGAAGTTTTTTTTTTTTTTTTTTTTTGGCCAAAAAAAGCAAATAACACAGCTCTGCTCTGCTGGGTTTGACATGAGTGGCTGTGTTTATGACGTCATTGTGATCAGGTGGACACAAAAACCTGATTTAAGGTTATCCGAGAAAAGATTTTGTGTTCATCTGGACTTTTCAATTTTCTTTTTGGAAAACGTTTTGCCTTTTATCCGAAAGGCTTCATCAGTTCTGCTGATTTAAGGTTGGTCCCTGCTGTTTGAACGCTGCCTGAGGACATCAAGCGGTCCTCAGGCAGATACAACATTTGGCTTTTTATGCATCATGTTTTAAATCATTCTTAACTGTTGCTTTTAAATATTCAGTTCAAAGGCCTTAAAAATAAGATGTCTGTGTAGGTTCTCAATCATCCAGATCATAGATATCCAAAAGGAATCAGAACTGAGGAAGCCTTTTGGATAGAAGGCGAAATGTTTTCAAAGAAACCCTAAACAAGTCCAGACTCTTGGATAGCTTTAAACATAAAATTGACTAACTGCAAGCACCCAGTCTGGCCACGCTCACACAGCTTACCAAAGAGAGAAATCCTGTGTCTGACAAGAGCTGCCAGTTTACAGAACAGGCTGGAGGTGTGGAGAGGTGACAGAGGAAGGAAATCAGGTCAAACACAGAGGATCACATTCAAATATAAAAGAAGAGGAAAGAAAGATGAATTGTGGGGAGGGTGCAGCACTGGCGTAGATGAAGGGTACCTGGTGACCATCTCCTTCTCCTTATTGGAGGCATAGCCGCTGCTGCTCAGGTTCTTATTGGGCGAGGAGAGGAAGTACAGACAGTGATTTTTGAAGTACTGGTCGATGAGTGGAAGAAGAACCTGAGGGATGACGATAGGTTCACAGATCAGTTCACTGAGGACTGCAGCACACATGGGAGTGTGTGGTCCTTACTTTGGCGAAAAATTTGATTTCCTGCTCATGAGGGGATCTGTCTGTTTTTCCACTGGCTGCCATGGCCTCTAACGCCAGAGCAGAAAAACACAAAATTGGTCAGAAACAGCTCTCAAGGTCTTACCTCATCAACTATAACTCAACGTACCCAAGTGAGCGATGAACTCCTGAGCTGAGTCGACGTACTTCAGCAGCTTTTTGAGGAACCTGTAAGCGAACCTCTTCTCCATGGAGGACGAGTCCTGCTCCAAATCCTTCAGCCCTCTGGAAGGCAGCGAGATCCAGCATGATGTTTGTCCACCATAGGAACACGTGCCACCAAGAAGTCTGATGGAAAAGTGTCAGCTGACCTTGTGATGCTGTAGCCATTGATCTGCAGGAACCGGAAAAGGTCCTGGGCTTTCTCCCGATCGCGAGCCTTTTCCTTGGCGGTCAGAGTATCATAGGGCACCAGCAGCGGGTGTGGACCTCCTCCTTAAACCACAGATAGGCCAGTGTGAAAAAGACTCGTTGGAGCTCAGCAGATGGTCCACAATGGTCCATTTTGTGTTGGAGGTGTATTAATAAAAAGAACTCCTGATGGAAGTCATTTATAGCAACGTGAAGGTGAAGGAGAAAATGTATTTGAACTGGTGCTGAGGTTGTAAAGTTAACAAATAAATCAAGAGGTTTGTGTATGCACACTAATTTTCAGTGACTGATTAAACTGCCTGTACGGCTGTGTGTAATTAATGTAGCCGTGTCATACACCATGATAGATAAAACTCTGCTTAAAGCTTTTTTTTATTGTTACTCTTTTGTGTAAATTAATTGCAGCTTGTGCACATTAGTTATTAACCTGAGTTCCTTCACATAAGTTAAACACAGAAGCAAATGATGCCTGCAGGACTCTAAATGAGTCTGGTAAAGCTGTGCTGCTGCAATGACTCCTCCACCACCCTCGTACCTCGGCTGTGCCAGGTCACCTCTAGACTAAGTAAAGTAAACTTCCCAACTTCATTCTTCATTAAGAAACCACCTCTGCTTCCAAGATCACTTTTTTTCTTCTTGGCCCAGATGTTATGGTAATTTTCAGCCACCACCTCCACCATCCCCTTTGGACCAAAGACAAAGACAAAGACAAAGCGTAGCTCAGTGAGAAGCACCGTCTGATGTTCACAAAGGTTTTAGGCTGATTGGGAAAACCAGGACGGCTCACCTGCAGCTCCCGGGACAGGACCACGTTGCTCGTGTCTGTAGGACTGGGATTAAAGCCATTTGCCTGAAAATATGAGCGAATCCATTAATTAATGGAACTGACAAATAAACAACAACAAACATAAGAAACAACCAGCATCAACCTCAGACACTGACAGGCTACTAAAGTACTTAACTCAAAATTATTTCTCATGTTCTAAATACAGGGGCACATCTTCATTTTTTTCTACCACTTGTGAGTTCACCTGTGAAACCTGTGAGATCTTCCGCAATTTCTCGTTCTCCCTCTGCTGAGACATGCTTTCCCCATCTTTCGTCCTGTCAATACTCCAGCCCATCGCTAACATACTCTTCAAGGTCTCCCTAACTGGCCATCGGTAAATCTCCTTCTCCTGGAGCAGCCAAAGAAAAAGAAGGATGAAATCCTGCAGCTCAAATCTACATTACGAATAACCGTGAATTTAAGATTCAGCATTCAGCACCTTCTCTGTCAGGGATTTGTAGATCCTGAGTTGGGGGTGAATCTTGGCCTTCTCATCTAGAGAGTCTCCATATTTCCACCCAAGAAGCACCTGAGGCACGTGCGCACACGTGCGAGAGTGAAATGGATTCAGATATGTGTGGTTGAGCAGTGAGTGGCTGCTGCCAGAGCACCATTTTCAGTGGTCTTTAGTGATGCCTGGCTGTAGTCTTTCTTCATTTTTCTCCACATTTTCACATAAAAATTAGCACAACTTCATGCCTTACCTTTTCTGCCGACCATTTCTCATGCAAGTGCTCTCCATATTTGTTGGCAAAGTGCTCAAGTTTCTCTGGAAGAGAAACGCTGAAAAACATAAAGCCATCAGTGGTCTTGTGTGTGTGTTAGTCCAGCTGGGTGCGTTACTCATTGAGCTGATGAAAAAGTTAACATCTGGCATTGGGAACAAGGTCTCACCTGGCAGTGCTGATTGGTTTGGGGTCAAAATTGCCCTGAGCATCAACGGAGATGGGCTTTTCGACAATGGTGCTGATGGAGGCATCCACGTAGTCGGGTGGTAATGCTCCAGCTATCGCGCTGAGGCAAGGCATGGCCATCTTAAACAGCTCTGGGTCATATTTCTGCACAGTAAAAGTCCAAATACGGACAGATTACATGCAAACATCAGCTCCTAAATGCCTTGTGACAGCATTTGTTGTCCAACAGGTTTTTTGAGTTGTTTTTTTCTAAATGGAATAAAGTCTGCGGCTATAGTTCAGTGCAACAGTGTGGCAGGTGGTGGAAAAAACATTAATAAAGAATCTAAAAGTTGAATGACCAGCACTACCAGGACCTTTAAATCAATGACAGCTGCAGTGATATTGGCGTTTTCAGGATGCCCCACATTACAGCCGTCCATGATTAGGCATTCAGCCGTGTGCATCCTCATATCTTTATACTAGTAAGTCTCGTGCATAAACAACAGTGGCGACAAATGCTGATACAGCTGATAGATTTGTTTATTCCTTATTCGCAGCTACTGTATATGTCGATGTTAAACACAGCAGTAAATGCATCAATAACTGTGAAATGGAGAAAAGGGCTCGTGCTCACCCGCTGTGACAGAGAGTCAAATATTCCCCAGAAGAGTTTCTTGGTGAGCAGTAGTTCGTCTTCGGACGCTGTGCCGTAGCTGCCCCAGCCCGATGGAAGACAGTAGTACTTCCAGTTCTGCTCGTAGTGGTTCGTTAGCAGCTGGAGGAAACACACCAGAAAGGTCAAGACGTCAGTGGAACACATGTCAGCTTGAGAAAACCAGGTCACGAATCTGCAGCATCTCCAACCGGTTTCTGAAAACCATTGTGTCCATCAGCCAACAGACCAGGCATCACCTATTAACAGTCCACCTTTACTGAAGTACAGACAGAAACCCTCCAGTCTTCTCTGTACTCCAGCACCTGCCCACCTCCTCCACAGTGTGTGACGAATGTGCACCTGTGTGTGGCTGTGTGTGTGTGGCTGAAAGAGTGAAAGGTTACCAACACATTAAAGCTACACCTGCAATAGAGGAGCCGAGCACTGCGACAAGCAAACAGAGGAAAAAACGGAAGTATGCAACACATGTTGGCAGCAGCAGTGTCGACAGCAGCCAGGCTGACTTCATTGTCAAGGAAAAACAAACAGACAAAACACGCAGTGTAATTTTAAAAAAAAGAAAAGAAAAGTAGCCATTTACAGCTAACAGCAGAGTAATCAGCAAAGCATCAAGGTGATTTAAAATGAGGAGGGGAAAAATGGAGAAAACTGTTGCCCACCCTGAGAGGCATCTTGCAGTATTCTGTCAGCAAGGGCACGTCAAAGACAAGGCGGCGCAGGAGCTGCTGCAGCATGGAGGGCCGGAGGTGTCTGCGAATGAGGTGAGATGCAGAGATAAGAGCATCAGTGCCCCAAGGACACCTTTAACCAGAGCATTGACTTCACCGAAGAGAAACGGGGCCCTGACCTCTAATAAAGGTCAGTTAGACACAGATAAAAAGAGACTACTCTGCTGCTGTCACAAAGTTAAAAAAAAAAAAAAAAAAAGATAATTAGGATAAGAAAAAAAACTATATATATATTGTTTTTACTTGCAGACAGCCAGCAGGCATTCCTCTATAGCATCTCTCTGGGCTTTGGTGAGTGAGCGGCCCTTGGAGAGGCGGTAGATGGTGTGCAGGGTGGAGTCAATAAGAGAGGCATAGTGCTCGGTGCCAGCGAAGAGAGGGGCGCAGCGGGTCAGGAGCGGCAGCAGAGCTGATCCGATGTATCGGTTCATGGCCAGAGCCGTCTCTGTGGTACACAGACCCTCCTTTAAGAAGACAGGATGACATATTTTCATTAAGACTTAAATAATGCACTTGGAAACCTGACGTCACTGAATCTGGTCCTCAGACACGTACCTGGAGGCTAATATTTTACCATTGTTACCGTGGCCATTCTATCTCAGCCAAAACTGTGTTGATAGTTAAAAGGGATGATAATGTAATTTTCCACAAATATATTATGTAGTCTGCCACCACAGATGTGCTGCTGCCCTCCCAGAGGTAAAACACTGATAACATTAGTCTGCACAGACAGAGCTCTGAGGCTCGTTAATTTAAAGGTAATCTCACAATGCCAGATAAGGTTTGTGTTAATTTGTCTAAATTTATGTTTGCTTTGACCTACCGTATCTAAGGAGGTCGCAGCTCTTAAATCTGGAAGGAAACCCACTTCTAGGAGGTGAAGCAGGAAACTCTGGTCCTCAATACCATAGACCCTGTCTAAAAACAGCACCATGGGGGCCTTGTGATCTGGACAGAAGCACGCTGACATGTCTGGCTCTGTGACTGAGCAATCTGAAAGACAATATAGGCGTCCTGTAGTAGAGCAAATAATCTCCACCTGTAAAAAAGATTTTTTTGCCATTTAAAATATCTCACTCTGACATTAAGATGCCCTAGGGCCCAAGTGTGGATAAAGCAGGTATAGAAAATTGATAGATGGATGGGTGGGTGGATGGGTGGATGGGTGGATGGGTGGATGGATGGATGGATGGGTGGATGGGCATGAAGACAGATTTTCTGCAAAGCTAAAAGAGTTGCTGCCAGCTGGTTGGTACCTTTATTGATGATTGGCATTTTGAGAGGTATGCTGATGATTCCTACAAGGTCTTCAGTGGGCACCAGAGAGCGCAGGATAGCACGAATACGCAGAGCTTCACCTTTCCCCTTGTTGAGGAGCTGAAGAAGAAAAGTGTAGGGGGAAAAAATTATATATACTGAAAATATTTTTTTAAAAATCAAAAAGCACAGTTCAAATCAAACATACGTGCATCTCTGGTGCACAGCGCCCTAACAGATCGATAAGAGCTGAGTAGAAGGACATAATGGCATTGCCCATGTGCACCACCTCCTCCTCATCATCACCATCAGCAGACCTGAGAGCAGAGAAGCAGTGGAGCTTGTTAAAGAGGACAGAAGTGAAAAGAGGAATCAGTCTCCTGTACTGAAATTAGAAATGTCGCACAGTTTTCTTACACATCAGCGCAGACACCGTGCACAGAGCCCGGCAGGTCCAGAGCCGGAGTCTCAGAGATCTTAATGGCTTCCTTCATGGCGGCCAGTAACCCGTTTCCCCCCTCCCCTCGGAGAGCAGGCCCGAAACATTCTGGGCGGCGGATCAGCAGCTTGACCACAACACTAGAGTTCTCCTCCACGCTTTCACCTGGAAAATCCAATGTGTGAGGTGAAGCAACAGCCTAATGAATAGGGTGATCAATACTTGCCTTTTTGAAATGCAGACAGAGTGAACAGAAATGAAAGACAAGCAAAAAAGAGAAGACGCACCATTGACGAAGACCGCAAATCGCAGGAAGGAAAGGTAGCGCTCCCCTTCGATGGGGTTCCAGCCGATGTCTGGATATCCTTTAGCCAGGAGCATTGGACAGCTCTGGAGACCACAGCCTGCCAGATATGTAACCACCTACCAGCACAGACACTCATCAGAGCATATTCATAGGTAATCTATTGATCCAAAACAGGAAAGCAATCTTCTTCTTTAACCTTTTCCAGATCTGGTTCCTCCAGTGCCAGAGCGAGGCCATTGTTGTCCATCACAGAGGAAGCAGCCACATCTAAAGGAGTGGAGCCTCTCATGGCCGGTGAAGCTACAGGACCGATGGAGAACAAACTTTTTTCATTATTAACCAACTGTTGCTCAAACAGCAGGGGGCAGCATTTCTACTCCTTGCTAAATCTGATCCATTTAAAGAGCAAAAGGATGGGAAAATGATAGAATGATTCAAACTCTCATTAGACAACCATTCACAGCTAGATTGTCAATTTGTGCAAGCTTGGATATGAGGAACGTAAAATCTACAAGTAGCATGCCAAACTTCTGTGGTTTCATATTCATATGTTTGCAGAATCAGTGTTATTCTTTCATAAATGAACGAATGATGCCAACTAAAAAGAACAGCGTGTCCCCACCTAGACCCACGCTGCTGTTCTCCAACAGGTAGCTCAGGTGGTCAAACATGGCCTTCTGGTTCTGACGACTGATGCGACAGAAGTAGCACAGAAAGCGACAGCAGCTGGCCACCATTTTAGGAAAGGCAATTTCCTGAGGAAGACACAAACATAATAGATCCTGGAGAGTGCACATACAAATATATATAAACAGGTAAATTTTATAGCAAGATTGCAAACCACAAGCACAAATTCTCACCAATACAGAATAAACTATTTCAAACCAATTACTTGATGTATTTGTACAAATTATTATAGCATTTTCTGGTAGCAATTTTGGCTTTAGTGCACAATAATGATTCACAAAACTCACAGGTTCCTCAGTGGGGATAATAATATTCTGGCTTATCTACATTTACGTGTCAAATGTGGACAAACCTGGGACTTGTCTCCACCAAGAACATTGACCATGACCTCCATGACGGTTTCATGCATGCCCAGTATTCTCATTAGATTTGGATGCTGGTAGAAGACTTTATTGTTCATGATGTCCCTGGAAAAGAAAAGAAAAAACAAGAATACATTTGGATTTTAAACAACCTTGAAGCACATTTAAAATATGAAGATCCTGCATTAGGATTAACCTACCCGAGTCCATCAATCATGAGCTTCTCCTCCTCTTTGCCCATACGGACAGACAGCAACGACCTGATCTGTCCCAGGGAGGCCAGGAGGTTGATGGTGTCCTGAACAGAGGAGGCGCTGATGGTGTAGGTCTTCCTCATGGCCCGCAGTAGCTCCCCGATGCTGTCATACTGTCTCCTCAGGAGGCTGAACATCTTGCGGACCAGCTGTGGGTCCTGGATGTGACACTCCTGAGCCCAGCTGACCATCGTCTGTGAGATCAGCTCTTTGAGATTGGCTGAAAAGGGAGTGACAAAGGAAGAAAAAAGAGATTTCTTTTATAAATGAAAAAAAGGTAAATTTTATATCTCAACCAGTCTGTGCTTGCAACTCACCTTTATCAAAGTTTTAAACATTTACATCAGTACTCATGTTTGTTTGAGGCTTGACATGTTTACTGAAGCTCAAAACCCCAATTTTTACTGTGTCTCTAAGACATCACTTATTTATATTTTCTTTTAACAGCATGCAATGTTTGTCCTTTGTAAATGCAGCAATTAAATATGACTTTAGTTTTGAGCCATACCCACAACCTCACAACACACACAAGGTTTTGGTTCAGCTATCCATTAAAGTGGATTTAATTGGCACATAGCATCCTCATATGACCACAAATTGCATCATTATGTCATCCAACTTTTATTTACATGTTGGAAAAGTGAAAAGAGGCATTAATGATTCTGTACAGACTAATACTGTCCTTCTGCGGCTACATTTGTTTGCAATATGCAAGATCGCCTTTAGCCTTTATTAAAAATGGATCAATAGTGTGTGTGTGTGTGTGTGTGTGTGTGTGTGTGTGTGTGTGTGTGTGTGTGTGTGTGTGTGTGTCTGCATACATTTATGAGCCTGACACACAAGTGACATCAATTAAACGATTCAGACTAAATAGCAGGTTGGAGCAGTTATGCAAAATTGATTTCTTTACAACTATTGCAATTAGGCAATTGCGGTTTTAAGACCCCCTGCATCTATACGGCTGATTGGATCTGCTGGATTTACAAAGACTGTTTGACACCAGGCTGTCAATCACTGTAAGTAAAACTTACAAAAAGCCTAAATTGGCAAGACAGTGAAAACAATCAGCTTTTACAGTGAAACCCTGTATATGCGCCCAAAAATTTAAATGTAACAAACAACCACTGTATAAAAACTATACAGGAACAAGCTGTTGAAAAATTTATTTACGTGTAGATACAAAACAGTGTGTCTTTGTAGATGTGCTACGCCAAAACTGCGCCTGCCAACACAAACCAGCCATTCAATCAGTCACCCTGCACAGACCACCACCCAAACTGCTTTAAAGAGAATTACACGCTCCTCTATTTCATCCCGCCCCGTTCCCCAGTAATCAATGTGGTGGTCTCAGACGTTGCACTCCAGACTCACGCCGAGCCCCAGTGGGGAGATTGCCTTTTCAGCATCTGCAGTCAGCAGCACTTCATTCTGCTCAAAATCCATCCATCTGCAATTCTTTTCACACCAGCTCTGTGTGGAAATGTGCTGCTTTGCGCTGCTTTAACGGTGTGATAACCGTCAATGGGCAATTAAAGAAAAAGACACTTGGGTTTCTTTTTTATCATATGGAGTCTTTCTTAATATCGTCCATGCTCCCACCCCTAAAACTTTTGTCCCAACACTTGGGATGTTTCAGTCCATTTATATGATTTCTTTTTGATACATAGTGCCATAAAACTCATGTTAAACTGGTTTCTATCAGTATAGCGTTTGTGCAATGTGTCACAAGCAATACTGAAATACTGAAAGTGTGTCTGTGTGTGTGTGTGTGTGTGTGTGTGTGTGTGTGTGTGTGTGTGTGTGTGTGTGTGTGAGACAGCTTCAGGCAGACAGAAGCAGAACTGATGGCATTAAAAATGGGTTTTTAAGACCTGCTGCAAAGAACATCCATTATCAAGAAGCTGACAGTGAACAGCTGATGTGTGTGAGAGCTCACACAATCAAAAATAACCCTTAAAAAAGTAGGACCACTCGCTGAAAGACAGTTTTCCTTTTTTAAAAAAAAGCACAACTGTCAGAGCGTCACTGTCGTTCTGATGGAAACGGAGGTTTGCTCACATGGTGCAGCTTGCTCCTTCTCCATAGGTTCTTCGGCTCGGTGAGCCTGGCCCTTGATTTTGTTCACCAGCATCAGTAGGCGACCCCTGATGGATGTGTGGTGCTCGTCCTCGTCTTCCTCCATAGGGATTCCTGCCAGACACAAACAGACAGAGCATCTAGCAGGAGAGGAAATCATATTTTTAGATCTGTCTAGAATGGCCTTCCCTGAGGCCAGCGCAAGTTATGTATATTGGAGGAGGGTGGTTATACTGGAGGAGAGTGAGGTGTCTATAGTGAGGGTGCAGGAACAGGTCAGCTGCATACAGCCTGGAAGAGACTGCCATCAGCTCGGTTGCAGCAATTCAATTATTTATCAAAACATCAAAATGTCAGAGAAATCAGAGAGGCGGTGAACTGGAAGCGCTAAGAGGAAAAAGGCAGACTTGTTTCATTACAGAAGAGCATTGGAGCATCATCAGCTGCTCTGTTTCACACTATACTGCCGTTGTACATGTTTAGACAGGCATGCAGGGAGCAGCGTCCTACCACAGTGGAGCTGCAGCTGGTTGTGGAAATCATACAGCTCCTCCTGGATGTCCGAGGGACATGGACAGTCATCACCGGTGCTGAACGTCAGCAGCATGTTGATCTGGAATATGAGAAACAGAGCAATTTAACTTTTTCTTACAGACCCTGGCCACGATCCAGGGTTCCTTCATCTATACCGGTTCAGCCTGGATTTTAAATGGCTGTTTCTTTATCCAGCTTTTTCAGTGTAAATGGTTTTAAGTGGTCTGGCTCCTCAGCAACTATGACGTGCAGGTGCATGGCTCAACGTTTGGACAGGGACTCAGACCCTGATGTTCACAGAAACCCCACAGCAGACACAAACCTGCCGCTAGCAGAGCTGTCACTTGTCACAAGTGGCTGATCAAGTGTGGTTGAAGGACACAATCTATTTAGAATGATAACATGCTGCTCCCTCCAGGAATAAAAAAGCCATTGAATACCTGCTTGTACATGCTAAAGCGTGCTTGAACCTCATAATAGCTGTGTCTTTGGTCTATGAATGTGCAGGACTGGTTATTTCTCATTAATGAGCTACCACCAGGGTATAAATGTGAGTGGGAATGGCTAAATGTGGACAACACAGCAAAAATATGTAAACAACCAAGGAGAAATTAAGAGGTTAATGAGACAGAAAAAGGGAAAGATGGCTTGTAAAATGTACCTGTAAACACTTGAATGCATTTTTTTAAATGATCATATAACCCACACATTAATGAAACCTGATTCAGTTGACCCCCATCCTAACCTTATCCCTGAACCCTAAAAATATGTCCAGTCCATGGAATCTAAAAACAGATCATCCATACATACAGAAGTTGTGTAACACTTCTCCCTGAACTCCCTGGTTACATGCACCATTTGCAGCAGTGAGCCTCTGGCCTTTCCCCATGGCTAAACACTACAGACCCTTGCATGCTTTATCATCAGAATCATTCACACTTATATGGATCAGCTTTACCCACATGAGCTGCCTAAGATCACGCGATTGTACAGTCAACTATAACCAGAACCATGATGTAATGATAATCTGAGGAAAATTAAACTACATTTTTACTCATAGATGAAACTGGAATTGTAGTCTTGTCTATTAACTAGAAACTTTATGAGCACACTGGTCTGTATATTATGATCTTAGCAGCATGATCAACAATTATAATGCGATTTAAAGTGACTGGTGTCCCATCTGACCTGTTCCTGAGGCGGTGAGCGAAACTCCTTCGTCTTCTTTGCGGTAACGGCAGCAGACATGTTGAGGGCCAGCATTAGCTCGTTGTAGCGGAACTTCTGGTTAAACTGTAGCTTTGAGACAAAGTTGTCGGAAAAGGAAACGATGGCCTCGATGCGGTGCTTCAGCTCACAGTCGCAGAAATAGTGAAGCAGCTCACACATCTAGAGGACAAAACATCTGCATCAGTGATGAGGAAAACATCAAAATGACCTGGTCTAAACAAGATGAAGTCTAAACAATGTTATGTTGTAATATATATTGTAATATATAATGTCTTTACACAGAAGACATCGCTTCAAACATTGCCTTGGGTCTGATAGTAATTCTGGGGGGAAAATGGTCCTAAGATTAGGCTACAATTATCTTAAATGAGGATGCAGCTATCTCAGAATTTAGGGTTTGGCCATCAATGATTTTTACCCCTTTGTTAGGAAATTCTTATATCCTCTTTAAGAACAAAATTTGGTAAAATATTCCATGCTAGCCCAGGTATCCTTCTGAAGAATATGGTAGGCGGGGCGTACTCCTCCATCAGCTTAAGCCGACATTCAATCGGATGCGGACCAGATGCACAGTTTCTGCTGTTACCTGTCGTTTGACGGGCTCTGGAAGTCTCTTTTCCAGCAGTCCTTTTAAGGGCTGCTTTGCCTCCTTGGCTGCCTCTTCTTCTCCAGCCTCCACTGCCTTGTCCACCGCCCCTGCGAATCCTTCTTTGTCCGTGGCTCCGGTGTTTCCCTCTTCACGAGTCTCTCTGAAGACATTTGGGTCAATCAGCAGTAAAATCTGATGAACGTCCTCACTGGCCAGCACTCCCATTGTCAGAAGGGTGCTGATGAGCTTCAAGATGGGCACAAACTGGTACTCCACGCATCCTCCCACGGGATCTCGAATGTGGTGTCCGCCCCCCTGGACGGCTTCCGTTAGCATTGAAATGGCCTTCTCCTTCAGTGTGTTTAGTGGAACTTGGGGGCTGTAGAGGTGCTGCTCCTGTTTGGTGCTGATGAAACAGGGTGGAGCAAAGTTGAAGCGGGGTTTGAGAGAGGTGCTGAGCCCCACCCCTGGTGGGCGGTGCTTTTTGGAAGCGTCGAAAAAGAGGCGGATGGAGCGTGTCTCCGGAGTGACGGGGATGATGAATTCGTCTTTCATCATAAGGCGAGCCTCTTTAGCCGTCTCCAGGTGAATGCTGATCAGGACGTTGTAGCAACCCTCTCGTAGCATGCCTGACAGGTATTGGTTATCGATGGTGTATAAGAGCTGTGATTGGTCCAGGTGGCTGCAGAGGGCGTGGGCCACGCGGGTGTTGCCCAGAGCACAGAGGGCACAGTAGAGCTTCAGGGTGTGGAAGTGGAACTTCCTCAGATCCTCCTGCTCAGACAGCTCCATAATATCGACGCACCTTAAAGTAAAACAGCAGTAGTACCTTGATAAGTGTCTCTAGCTGTTCAACTTGATAACCGTCAGTCTTTTCAACAAATTAGCAACAATGAGCCAAGTTATAAATGGAAGAAAACATGTGTTCTACCTGTTCTCCTCAGGTATATGAACAGCCAGCATCTGCAGGGGCTCCACACACTGGACCACCCAGCCGTGTCTCTCGCTGACTCTGGCTGTGTCCACCTTCAGGAAGTTGTTGGGCATCCGGCTCCAGAGCACCGCACTAATGGTTTGCACGTCGAGGCGTGGGGGGCACTGGGGGATCGGGTTTTTGTGCTCACTCTTAAAGATGGCAGAGGAGAGAGGCATGGCATTCTGCACAAAAGTACGACAGAAAAAGGTTAATGTGCTGGAAGAAATGATCACTAATTGCCCTCCATACACACACACATACAATGTCACAAACAAACAGCTGCATAAGTAATATGAATGTGCTAAATATATATGTATATTTTTTGATGTTTTCTAAATGTACTTTTTAGGTAATGTATTAAATCTGTTGCTGCATGATGTGGAAACGCTGCTTGGATCTGTCTCAGTGCTACTTATCTTCACTCCTTCAAGCATAAAAAAAGCTTTGAGTCAGCTTGTAAGATGGCAGAACAGTACAATTTCCACTTCAAGTGCTAATCGATCGTGGGGTATTAAATACAATATGTAATGTGCTTATCCTTTAATCCATACGCTTGTGCTCAAGATCCAAGTATTGGCCCTCTGTTAAATTAACTGCTCTCTCAGGCCCACAGCTTCACTAGATATAACACAAAAAGATGCTTTATAGAAAAATGCTACCTTTATTTTACCGAGCTCGAACTGGAAGAGGTTGGCGCTGGTGGGTCGCACAAACACAGCGGGGAAGAGCTTGGTGTTTGGTTCCACCTGTCACAGATGACACAACTGTGAGTAAGAACTGACCCAAACACAAGGCAAAAAATCCAAGGAGCAGTAGGAGCAGGTGACTCAGGAAGCAGCCAAACGATGCATCATCGCACTCTTCTGTGTGTGTGTTAGTGTGTGTGATTGGCTCAAGACGACTCACGACAGTAGTCAGCACCGAGGTCAGGGCTCACCGAGTATCAGTGAAGAAGAAAATAAGAAGATTAGGCAATTTTTTCTTGGAAAATAATCAGCGAGAGAACAGAAATTTGTCTCAAGGTCAACAGGAGAGTCTGCAGACGACAGGAATCACTAATGTTTGATGGATGCGGTCATATAACCTCACCGTCAGCGCTGCCTACCTGGTAGGAGGAGGACATCTCCTTGCCGTTGATGGTGAACGTCACCAAGCCAGTGGCCAGATCTATCAGGCAGCCGATCTCCAGGTCCACGTTGCTGCGGCTGGAGGCGTGACGGCGCTGGTAGCATCACCGCCCCAAACCATGTAGCAGTTACTCCGCTTCACACTGTCCCGTTCCAAAAAGCAGTTAGTCAGTCAGTTGGACGACAAAACAGGAGGTTAGCACGTGTTCAGCAAACCTTGCCAAGTCATGGCTTTTTAATCACATAGAATCAATGGAATCTGTTTACAGTGGTCACAGCAAAAGGAGACTGCCATGATTTTTTTTTAATTTATTTATTTTTTTTTTAATTTTACCTCTCATGAACTCGGCCGCGCTCGTCACCCAGGGTTACTGTGACTGTCCGGTTTTTGCCCAGGTTGAAGTTGTTGCTGTAGTAGTGGTAATCAGGTGTAACCCATCCGACCCACACGCCAGCAGGGTCCTGACCAGCAAAGACTCTTACAGAGTGGTAGTACTGAAAGGACAAATAGGGACCTTGGTAAAACCATTCTAGTCTTAGAGTAAATGTATACAAATATGACTGGTTACCGTGGTGATACTACTGTAGTCCACTCGTCTGCTTTCATCGCTGTGCCTCACAGATCTCAGGGGATATCTGTAAGACATGAATGTGTTGATTTCATGTGTGCAGTCGACAAACATGTTGTGCGTGAAGCCTGAGGCGGATCTGAAGAGGAGAGCACCTGTGTTTGACCTTCAGGACGTCCTCCTCGTGGATTCCGTTTACATCTGCAATAGGACTGTGTTTGAAGGCGGAGTGGAACTCTATGGGCATGCTGAGACGGCAGAAGACCATGTCAGCATTGCTGTTCTGGCTCCCAAATGTCTTGTGGGAGACTTTAAGACATGGGGGGCTGTCAATTGTCCCGTCAATCCTGGTCACCTATAGACGACAGGACAGACTCGTTGGTCCACACTGATTTTACCTTTTTCGGTCACTCCTTTTACCCACCGCTATGTGGTTGTGGTCCTTGGGCACGTTGATGAAAGTAGGTAAACGCTTGCTGAACCACATGGTAACCTCCCGGTTCATGTTCACAGCGAAGGGTTCGAAACCTTCCTGAAGTCCACACATAGTGTAATACTTGAAGGTGCTGGCATCTTTGCCCAGATTCATGCGTCCCACCTGTGCCAGGCCAAGGCTGCAGACGGGAATAAACCCTGCAGCCCAATTCGAGAGAGAGGGGAGAATCAGAGGGAGGAAAGAACATAAAGCCTATGAGAAGCCAGCAGCAAAGGGGGGGGGGGGGGGGGGAGAAATCCATTTAGCTTTTCTAAAAGTCAATTCGCAACTACCGCATTCAAAAAGGGTGATTTCTTCACAGGGGGCCACTTATTTTTTCCCAGACCACATCATGGTGTGTCCAAATCTGTGCTATTTTCTCTGCATGTTAAGCCTGTGTTTAAAAAAATGACCTTCAAAACAATCTTTCTTTGATCACTTGATTACTTCAGCCTCCAACAGCTGACATTTCTCACCGTCCTCAGCATCGAAGTCGGTGAAGCAAAGCTCGGAACCCTTGGTGGTGATGAGGATTTCTCCGTTCAGGGTGAAAATCATAGACTTGTCCTGCATGTTGATCATGCATCCCACCACGTCCCCTGCATGCCAGCAGCGTCCGAACAGACGGCTGCCCGTGTGCAGACAGTGACCCTTTGAACAGAGTAAAAATGTAATAAAAACAACAAACTAATCCCTCAGAAAGCATCAAGCTGTTCAAATGTACCCTGTATCCATCAAAAACAAAGGCGTGTGCATCTGTGCCGAGCTCCACATCTGGTTTACATCCAGGTCGGGCCCAACCGACTCGCATGTCTCCACCCGTCACGGCTTCAAACTCAAAGTACCATTTCCCGGTCTTTACCGCGTACGTCCTCTCAACTCTAAAGAAGCGGACTTTGTCGATGCTGATCCGCTCCACCGTTTGACCTGACCCGGGGGAAAACACAGAGCTTTACACCCCCAGTAACTTTAACCGCGCATACTGCGATGAGAGCGCACGTGACTCACTGCCTTCCTGGTCTGAGGGCTCAATGTTGTAACCATAGCCAATCAGAGTCCGGATGGCCTCCCGTAGGCTGTCCCTGTTTGACTTCTTGGTGCGTTCGTCCAGCAGCACATATGGAACCAGGCGAGGGTTTCTCTTGCTCTTCAGATCCTGCAGAGAGAGATGGCAGTCGGGGAAATGGAAGCCTGATCAATGCACACAGCTGCTGCGTTTGCTACAAGTAAGCTGCCAGTTTTGGCAATTGAGACAGTAACACATTAATTATCGCTCCTGTACCAGTCCTGTCCATTACTTCTGCTGTGCAATTTCCACAGATTTTACTGGAAGTAGCGGTGGAGCCTTTTATTACCATTTAGATGTTACAAGACCTCTATTAATAATATATATTTTTTAAATATATGTTATTATTTCATGTTATAAGTTAGATGTTATGTTGACAATTAAAAAAATGTTTTTTGAAACTACAGCAACAACACCATGAATACATACATGCGGGTTGACTACCTGCTGAATTCCATACGTCCACCCCTGTTTGATACGGTCCTTCGCCCACACGTTGTGTGCGTTCTCCGCCAGCTTGTCCACCAGCATTTCCTGACCTGGAGTCAGTTTTATGTCAGACAGGTCCAGCGGAGTTGGCTTATATCCGTTGGACATCATGTAGCTACAGGCAGGAAGAAAAACAGGTGTCCGTAATTTTCTTTGGATTATATTTATTGTCCTGTAAACACTGGTTATTCCCCCTGGCTTTGCACAGTGATTTATTATTTCATATGAGCTGTTGTGACCAAAAGTTATATATTTTATTTTGTGTTAAAAAGTATATTGCTCCCAGTACTGACAACCCGGAGCAGATAGGACAGTGGAGCTTTTGAAACAGTGATGTGTGGGTTTTATAGCATTTATTTATTAGGCTGATATAACAAAACACACACTTACTTCTTGGTTAATTTTATTTTTTTGAGAGCGTTCTCAGCATTTGAATTGACCTGAACCACACGGCAGCTCAGCGCCAGCAGGGTCCTGAGAGGGGAGACGACAAAATAGTGAGTGAAGGCAATGACGTCTGCAGGAAGAAAGGAATGCTTTGTGAAGGAAGATTCCAAAAAGATCATTGAAAAATCCAGATGGGCCCAAAATCTTTTTTTGGAGAAGAAATCGGTGCCGCTTGGTTTCCTTATTAGGCGTTCGTTTTTGAGCATATTGAAAAGTCTTTGGAACTTTGATTTCCACAGTGCAGGAAGAAAGGAATGCTTTGTGAAGGAAGAAACAGGATGTCTCTAAAATAAAAATAGAAGGGTCCATGATCAAAGTCCACTTACTTCAGCGTTTCTGTGGACATTTGCAGGTTGTAGTTCTTCTCTGTTTCAGGCAGTTTGGAAAAATCCACCAAGCACGGATGTTGTCGCTTATTATCATCCCGGATCTGGGAGAAAAGTCACAAAACAACAACATTTTCACCCTAACCCTGTTGCCAGCAGCTTTGAAGCACCATCACTGTACAAACACAGTTTCTGACATAACAATGTCGGATATAGGCTGCAGTGAGGAGATGGTCTGCTGATGTGGAGAAAGAGCAACAGTGGAGCATGTTTTCTTGGGGGAGATTAGACATTTGAGGAGTAGATTAGCAAAGCTGGAGAGTCAGGCCGGTTTCCAGGATGTACATAATAACCTCCCAGACAGTATTGCTGAGAGGAGGCAGCAGGACCGTGGAAATAGTTTACCAAGAAAACATGCTGCTGTGTGTGTGTGTGTGTGTGTGTGTGTGTGTGTGTGTGTGTGTGTGTGTGTGTGTGTGTGTGTGTGTGTGTGTGTGTGAACTGTACAGGAAATGCATTTCCTGGCAGCGCTTTGCCTTTCAGAACCCCATTTGCCGAACAAACGGCGAATGAAGAATTTTCATGCAAACACTGACCAAAAAAACTCTTCTGAACTTTCCTTTTTGCTCTGCTTGACTGCTGCCTCAAATAATCACAACAATGACACAACTGATGAGCACAGTGTAACCACATGCTTGACGTGCACCAGTATGTGACACCTGTGAATTAAAAACTGTCGTGAGGCCTTGACACGCTTAGACCGCAGTCACATACAGCAGTGTTGACACTACTCTGGCTGATTTTGTGTGTCTACAAAGTCAAAGTCTGTTGTAATTGTTTAGTCCTCATTTGTCTTTCTCTTCATCCCTTTGCTGTTTTCCTCCTCCTCGTGCCTCACAGCTGCTACATTGCCATTCAGACCGATGACGCATTTTAACACAAAAGAGGAGAAACTAAATACAGATGTGGGAATTAGCATCCCATGCTGAAAATATCCAATTATCTAACATGTTGTTGTCTCACAGCTTTTACTGAAACACTGACATGGATGGCCTTGCTATCTACACACAAACTGGGATGACACATCTACATGACTGGAATGAAAAGCGTTATGGGACACGAGACAGGAGAGTGTTCTTTCCACTTACCCTCTGTTTTGGCGTGAATTGCAAATCATAAAAGAGAAAGCAAGATGACGTACAGGCTTCTGATGATTCCAATCAGTAAGTGCTAACAACTAATGCATTTGCAGCTGCTGCTTGACTTAATGTTCTATAAATAAAAGAAGGTTCCACAGCGATGTTTATTTCTGCCACCGACATGATCATGACCGTATGGATCAGGCTCTTTGTGACTGTTCCGACTCCTGTCCTCCTCACCTTGCCGTACGTCCAGCCCAGCTCAATTTTATTCATTCCCCACAATTCATGGATGTTCTCTGCCAGCTTGTCTCGAACTTTCTCCAAGTGAGGCGGCATGATAATCTGAAAGGAGGAGCAGAAGTAGGGTTAGGGTTCAGGTTAGTAGGTTAGTAGTTCATCTGGGGAATGTCCGGGTGCTCCTGCTGGCTTTACCTGGCTGGTTTCAACAGGTGTGGGGATAAAGGAGGCCTGGGACAGGAGCTGTGCCGTGCCCAGCAGGTCTCGCACTCCACCCACGTCCCTCTTGTACTCTTTTACTGGCTCCACCTTCATCTTCTCTTTGGGCAACAGTGCCTCATAACATGGGGCGTAGCCCGACGGGGGCAGGAATTTAAAGTCGCCGTGTCGGCCACCCAGTAGAAAACGTACCCTAGTGGAGTCAAAGGTCATGCGCTGGTTTAATTTACGCAAGGTGCAGACCATCTATACATCAAAAAAAATCAAGACATGTCATCAGGGCGCAGGAAGAAAAAAACAGACATGTAGGTTAAGGCTTTTTTCCTTCTCTTCTTCAGACTGGGACAAGTTTAGCACCAAGAAAAACATCTCAGGGCATCATCGTGGAGAGGCTCTCCAGGGGCCGTCCCAAAATAGCAGCTCAAGGTGTAGCAGTGACGCAGCTGAACCCTTTCTGAGCGCAGCCCTTAATTATTGAGGAGAGAAAGACGTCAGATGTCACTTTCGGCACACTGAAAACTCTCAGAGCCGTGCACTGTGTTCACTGGGTCAGGTTCATGTGCAGCTTCGAGCTGTCAGAACCCCTCCCAGGAGAGGTTGGAGGTGACAGGTGAAGGAAGAATAAAGGACAGGCTCCTAACGAATGCATTGTCAGGAAGAATGTGACAGTGACAGAAGATAGATAGTGGAGCCTGAGCTGATGATTAGCATCACGTGCATTTATTTTACCTTTACTTTAAATTGGGTGTGCTTGTTTATTTCCTCTTAGTGTAAGCATTAGCCCTGTGGTATGACCCCTGATCCACGCAACACTTTCAAACACGTAGGCGAAGGAATCCTGCTGAGTTGTTCATCTGCAGCATGTCCGCTGGGACCCGAGCAGGAACAAATGGCGTCCTACCCTGCTCCGCCAGCCACAGCACTATGCATTAGTGGGTCAGAGTGTGCATGCCCAGTGTCCCTTCACACGGTGGGGGGTTATAGTCTACATCCAAAAGCTCAAGAACTTTGCTACCACTGCATACCTGCTCTTCTCCCAAAGGTGAAAGTTCACAAAAATGTAGATCCTGAGTAAAGTCCATCTTTCTTTTCTAGAAATAATCACCAGCAAAAGATACTAATCTGTGAACTGAGGTTAATTAATCTATTCCACTGCATTGACTAGAACACTGTATTGTTATCAGCTGGTTACCAGAGAACAGATTGATGGATTGATTTTAATTCCAAGTATCTTGGAGTCCAGAGTCTCTGGGTTCGAGTGAGAGCTCCTAATGCAAACTGCTGCTTTGCTGCATGTGGTCAGAATCGATTACAGAAGCACGGACAGACTGCTGGAGCTTGAAATTTCATTTTCAACTCTTGTCAGTCACACTATCAGAAGGCACAACAGCAACAGTGTGGAGAAACCGGCCAGCGTATTGTTCAATCCCAACTGCTTGAGGTTTATGAATGTAATTGAAAAAGTGAAAGGTGCAGCAGATGGATTTCCATGTTGGTGTGAGTGCACGTGTGTGGCAGACACGCTGTGAGATTATGCTTCCTATTTCTGAGGCTGAGATTTTTTGTTTCATCTGCTCAGACTCTTTGTGTGGCTCATTCATCATCCCAGCGAGTCTGTTCGCTCCAGAACAGGCGAGAAAAACAAACACTCACTTGACCCCTGCGGAGAAGCTGACGACTGGGAAGAAAAGCCCGTCTGTGTTGAAGTTTTCAAACATGCCCTGGACAGGCTGGCCGTTGATCCTGAACGAGATGCTGGGAGCTCCCAGGTCCAGGCAGCAGCTCACCACATCCTCTGATGTCAAAATGTGCTGGTTCAGGGACGCAACAGCGCGTGGGACGCGGCCTAGGAGGGGCACACGTACGTGTACAGCCGAGTCAGCTCAGTGTCTCCATCGACCTTCAATAGATTTGTTTTATAGTCTTCCCTCACCTGACCAGAGGTGAAGTCCATCAAACGCAAACGAGTAGAGGTCATCGCCCACGCCGTTGCCCCCCCAGCCCTCTCCTCCACCGGGGTAGGGGGCATAGCCTTTCGTGTTGGCCCAGCCCACCCTCAGATGGGTGGGCTCGCTGGTCACAAAGTGGTCCACCTGGTCGATCATCAGCTCGTAGTACCACTTCTTATACTGGGCGGATCCCTCGCTCACGCCCAGGAAGATATTTGGCCTCATACTAGGAAAGAAAATTACAGGAATTCAGTCTTTTTACCTGGATAACTAAAGCTTACTCCAGTATTTTGCATTTATATAGACAACAACACTGCATCACCTTGTAGATGAAATAAAAGCGAACTAAAGCTGCAAATGACATGATTTTCTCACCTCTGCACATCGTTGACCAGCTGGCTCTGCAGCAGCAGGTCCCTCTTGGGCAGCAGGTGATCGCAGATGAGGTTCTGATTGGTTCTGACAGCGACACCATTGCACACACACAGTGAGCACAGCACGTCTAGAATCTGAAACAGACACAGCAACAGAACAACTGATCACACAGCAAACGTGTTTCACACCCTGGATATGAAACTACTCCCTGAGGATTTGTTAATCATGATTTATGATCTTTTTCTCTCCCTAAACAGCGCTCCGAGGATTCTCATGGTGCAACCACTGCAAAATTACTCAGACGTTTAATAGGGAAAAACAGGTTCATTTATATACTTTTGATGTCCTCTTCAATGAAACGTACCCTCAGCCAGGCCTGATGAGCCCAACTAGCCAATGATTTATCAACAACCAGCTGAATATTTATAACCCTCTGCTCCTGATCTGAGATCACTCTTCAAGCGGTTTATTCATTAAAGGTAGGAAAACTATAAACCAAACCTCATGAGAGTTGACCCAATAATGCTTGTTTACAGAGCATGAGCAGACAGGTTGTTCTGGAATAGAACCTGTAACCTTTGTGCTATAAGGTAACAGCTTAACACATTATGCACAGGGGAAAGCTCAGATATGAAGGGTTTTGGCTTCCCATCCAGCCGCTCACCTTGTGGTTGCGTCCATGCTTGTATAGCAGCGATATGATGGACTTGATGTGTCCTCTCTGGATGATGTTCAGGGCTTCTGGGCTCTCAATTAAAATACAGTGTAAAACTTCCAAGATGCCTGCGTGCACACAGCAATACAATCAGTCAATAACAATCAATACAAGTCAGTGACACCCACAGAGAGAAGATGCTCATCAGTGGGACAGCTGATCGCTCAGATATTTATAAAAGCATGAGGCGGATGAAGAGCGTACCCGATGAAGACTCAAGCCTCTCTAACTTGCTGACCAGCCAGTCCAGGTTATTGGAGAACTGGGTGCAGTTGTTTCTGTTCCCTCGAATTAATGCAGCTGTAGGAGACAAGGGCCGGCTACGGTGAGTTTACACGGTGAGATCAGGGGTCCAAAAGTGATAAAGAAAATATGTCCATGTCATACATATTCACAAGACAGCAGAGACACAGTGAGGAAATGACAAGGACAGAGTGGAAAGAAAAACACACGCACAGCCACAAACACACCCCTGTGTGTCCTAGCATAGGTCATCCACCCAAGACAGCCGGAGAAGAAAAGAGTAAGGCATATCAAATCTACTTAGAGGTGCACTGGAGCAGGTGTGAGGAGGAGGAAGGGGAGGGAAGAGGGAGACGTGGCTGGAACGCTAATAGGAAACAGGAGGTGTGTTCACTGTAAATAAAAGTACGAAGGACACGCTTTAGAGTGGAGGGCGTGAGCCAACTGCTTCCAATCCCATATAATGTTGATAGATATTTTCGTGGGGGGCCTAATGTGTGGTAACATGCAGTTGGAGGACTGTCAGCTGGTTCACAGACACCAAACATTTGCAGGCGTGAGGGCGTATGTGACCTTGGAACATCTCCTAAACAAGCCAGGTATACATAAACACCAAAATGAGTCTTCTCCTGCACGTGTATGTGCATGAGTGCTACAACTGGTAGGCCCCGAGGGAGAAATGTGTGTGTGCAGCAACACTGCTGCTGTCTCGTTGCTCTGTAGGCCAAATTGCCAAGGCAGAGGTAATTTGACTGTTTGAGGGTCGGCAACACAAAGCAACAAGTTATAGATTTTTAAATCAACCAGATAGAATTCCTGTTTCCATGCCGTCTACTTTGGTTAATTTTGTGCTAAACACACTGAAGCAGATTTTGCCTTCTGCTGTGTGTAGAAGCTGCATGGAACACGACCCTGACTACGTACTGGTCTCAGCGTCTTACCCAGCAGCTCATACAGCAGGTTCAGAATGTCCTTCCAGGCCGCTCCAGCTTCATGCCCAGCACACTCCCCAAAATGGGCAGCGCTGTTGTAGACGTTCAGCCGGTCGATACAGTTGGACACCAGATTTAGCATACCCTGGCAACACAATGACATTGACTGGTTAACCAATAAAGCCTTTTCTCTAAACACACGACCGCAAGTCTTTCCTGGTGCAGTCAAAGATTCTGCAATGATAATTTACTGGGGAGAAATACACTAATGAGATATGCTAAATCCTGGCTGAGAGGAGGTAAAACGGGAATGAGAGATGATTTATAGTGCCAAAACTCAGTAGTCATATAGAGTACCAAAGTGACCTTTAAAATCGAATATATTATAGGTGGTACAGTGAGGAGATATTTCCATAAACTTCAGAGGAATAAAATGAGATAAACTGCTGATATATGCACGTATTGATATCAAATATTGATAAAAAATAATATGCACACACTGTACAGCAGCAGCAGTTCATTTAGCTAATCCCCACTGTTGTCTGCTGACCTGGTAAAGCTGAGGCAAGCTCGGACTGGCTTGTTGACTTCACAGCATACAGGCTGACATTTGGTAATTGATGAAAGCAATTTAGGCCCTCAGAGGCTTAGCAAAAAGCTTCAGTGAGCTCAGACAAGCCTCTGGAAAAGCTACTACTCCGAAAAGTTGCTGACACCTCTGAATGCAACGCCACCAACTACATGGCAGTGCTCAAATACACCATTAAAGACTGGTTTGGCCTCTCACGTGTTTTTCATAATTCATATGTTATAATAATTGAAACTGTCTTTCTAACCACTATCTGCATTAATTACCAGCTTGCAATGTTATTAATCAGGTCCGATTGCTGCGGATGGGCTATCTTACTTTGAAAACCTACTTCCTGTTTAAATAGGTTCTGCCGGTTCTTGAGTGAGCGCAGCTTGATCTGCCTCTCTTCGTGCTCCAGCTCAACATCTGGGAGCTGGAAATAGGCGATGAGGTCGTTGAGGGTTTGGAGAACCTCCTCAACAGGCAGAAAGACCACCGCCCTATTCTTCACTCCCAGACAGTCAAGGTCTCTGAGAAAGTGCAGAAAAAATATCAAACATAGCAGTTTGTGATCAGTTTTCAGAAAAACACACATTTAATAGGAGACCGAGCAGGCTTAATGTTAGACTGTGATGACTAACAGTCTAGAGTCTAAAGATTCACCCATGCTGAAATGCTGATTTCCTCTGGTCGGCTAAAAATAGCTTCAGTTGTAAGTGCGGGGGAGTGAAGCAAGGGGGAAGTGTGCGTCATAGCCACGAGGGTAAAAGCTGGAACACACACTTGTCCCAGACGTGAGTGTCCCAAGCCTCCCCACGGGTCACAAGCTCATTCGAAAACAAACAAGGCTACTTAAAGCTCCCTCGTAGGTGTTTCACAGCTTCTCCTTCATAGTTTAGCGTGTGCAGCAGAGAGAACAATCTGAGGCTGTGGTGCTTTGCTTGTGTAAAACTCTGGGGGCCAAAACTGGATCTCAACGGGCCCACTGACAGTCTGCAGGGAGGCTATCGCTCTAGGAAAATCTGTCACTTCTCTGCCTCTTTCAGCCTAATTTGTGCTTTTTTCCACACCTTTAATAATTACGCTTTAAAGATCATCTGTGTGAGAAATTTGCTGACATTTTTCAGACAATAACAGAACCTCTCATTAGCATTAAAATGGCTGAACTGTGCGTTGCTGTTAGGCATACCTGACAAACCGGTTGAAGAGCAGCGTTGTGTTGCGAATGATGCGTGCGGCGCGGGACTCCTCGTGCTGACAGCGTTGCAGGGTCAACCCATCATCCATGTGACCTTCAGTGTGTAAGCACGCCTTCAGAAGGTCGGCAGGAGAAAGAGCAAAACATGACAAGGTAAAGAAAGAGCAGGCGTCTTAAAGGGAGAAGGTCTGTAGCCAAAACCAAGGCACGATGTCCGAAAGACACACAGTCACACATCATTAGGTAGACGCCTCTGTCACATAGCCAAGGTTTATATTAAGCAAAACACTCTGGGGAAGCTAATCTATTTATTTATCATATTAATCTTACTCTTCGTCTCTACTCACCCTCCTCTTCAGAGGACCAAGTCGGGCTGACTTGACATCAGGTGCCTGGTAGGACAGCCAGAGTCCCGTGGCCACATGCATGACGAAGCAGAGCGAGTCCCCGTATTTAATCTCTGCCACCCCCATGCCCTCAATGTCCCGCTTGGGGCTCTGCTCCAGCTTCTCCTGTTTGGGGAGAGTGGCAATTTTCCGGACATCAGGAGATTTCACTACACACCCGTCCTAATTCAGCTCAGCGAACCTTTATAGCACCACTTTAACACCGCTGATCTGCACTTTAAAAGCAGGTATTTCTGTGTGACACAGGTCACCTTGAGCAAAAAGTCTGGGGTCGAGCGCATTCATCACACACTGGTGCGTACGTGGAGCATGTCCCTACCTTGGAGGCTCTGAAGCAGAAGGCAGTAGCGTCTGTGTCAGAGCGTTCCCGGTCCTGGAGCACCAGCCCTCTGTCTTCCGTCAGCGCCAGGTAGTGACCCGTGGTCAGGTGTCGGAGTCGGAAAGGCTGGCCCCAGCGAATGTGGCTCCCGCTCCAACTGACAAAATAAAACACACAGGCAGATAAAAAACAGGAAAAAAAGTTGTCCTTCACAACCCCTGGACGCAAATCAGCTAATTAGCTGATCTAAGCATCGCTGCCAGCTGTTAATTATTCAACAAGGCATCCAAGGCAGTTATCAAATATGACAAATCTCTCTAATTATGTACAACAAAACCAAAAACCCAAAAACACGAAGGATCACGTAGGACAAATTAAACTCAACCCACCTGATTCGGAGTGGTTCCAGTCTCCACAAGGACCTGGCCTTGGCGCCCGCTTTGCCTGTCTCATAGTTGACTATCCTGGGGTATGAGAGGGTGGCTATTAAACGTCTAGCTGACGCAGTCAAGGTCATTTGGCGCCTCTTAGGAGAGCGCCACCTCTTTATTGTTATTTGTCACATGGATTTCCCTGCTTTTCCCCTCAGACATAAAAACAGGCTTCATTTAATCCTCTGACTGCAAGGTCGCATATTTTAGCAGAGGAGACACGCACCCTGATAACCCAGAGTCTGTCAGTGATATGTGTGACTGGGTCTGGAGATTAAAACGCATCGGCTCGGCAGGTGACAGCTTGAAAATCTTCTCTGTTCCACCCAGAGAAGCAAAAGCTTCCAGATTAGAGTGTAATTCTGCGCCCCGTGCTGTAATTTTGTCACTTCGTTCTAAAAATAGCTGCTGTATGTGCCCTGCTGCCCCAGACAGAGGCACATCTGTTGGAACCTGGCAGAGTGTGAATGGGCCTCGACGGCTTTTGTTGCCCCACTTGGAGCCCAGTTTCTGCGTGGTGACTTATCTGTGTGGGCAGCCACACCGACGACAAACATAACAAGGGTTCTCCCTCGAGAGCAGCGCGTCAGCGGTAGGGCTTTTATCAATGAACCAAAGCACACGAGAGGAACCAGGCAGCCACAGTTCAGTCAGGTGAGGCGTGTGAGCTACGGTGCTTGCTAAAGCGTAATCTGTGTTTTTTATTTTTTTGCTGTGTCTCCTACCGCTGCTCTTCTTCGCTCTGGTCTGACCCCGGAATGGCAACTACCTCGTCATGCCCGTGGAACAACCGTATCACGTGACCACCCAGCAGGTAGCCTATTGGAGGGAGAAGGAGAGAAGAAATAATAAGGTCAAAAAAAGGACAAAGAAAGACAAGAGAGCACAGGTTTAAGGTTTGTTTGGATCTACCTTCTTCTATGTTGCTTCCAGAGCAGATGGGATGGACATTCCACAGGGTTTGCATAAAGGAAGCATCCACCTGGATGTTGCCATTGGAGATAGATAAATGCTGCAGGGGAGATGAAATGAACAGAGGCAGCATTTATTTCACTGCAGTCACTGTGCAGGTAGAATATAGTGATCATCATGGCAGGATAATGGAAACAACAACACACTTAGATACACTTTGAAGCTAGACTTTTCATTCTAAAACATGTGTTGATGGGACCTAGACAGCTGCAGAGCCTATTTTTCTTCTTTCTGGGGTGCACATATGCAGCAGATTGTTGCCTAGAGGCTGCACAAACTGGTCTGTGCAACCACAAAACAAGAAAAAAAACCATCTGCGATCCATGTACAACTAAAAAAAGTGTAAATCCAAAGCTGTCTTTGTTAAAAGTGGGGGACAGAATTTCTCCATCGGCTTTAAAGGCGAGTCATTAAAGAAAGAAACGTACGAGGTACCGCTCTGAGGACAAGCTGACAAGGATGAGGTCATCACCGATCCGTACTTTCTCTCCTTCAGACCTCTGCTTGGATGCGGGATGGATGGTCCACCAACAGGCCTCACCTACAGTAACACACGTGCTGACTGCAGGTTATAGCAGCACGAAATGGATGTAAAGAACACTGTTAACATCTGCAATCAGGAATAGTGGAGGTGAAAAGGGATATTTAGATTGAGGCCCTGGGGCTGCTTATCTGCTGCATGAAAGTACCGTAAAAACCGGACTATAAGCCGCTACTTTTTTCCCAAACTTTCAACCCTGCGGCTTATGCAATGATGCGGCTAATGTATGCATTTTTTCTAACGGCCGCCAGGGGCGCTCGAGCAGAAAAGGTAAGAGTGAGACCGGTGGAATATATGTGTCGAGGAAGATGCAAGTTTAACGTAACCTCGCGCTTTGTCCGTGAATAAAATTAGCATGAACAGACCCTCATCATGGAAAATGCAAGAAGAAATGCATATGACGCAGCTTTCAAGTTAAAAGCAGTCGAGCTGGCTTTCAGTGACTTTTACCGTTTTTTTTAACCAGCCCTGTTAGTGCTGTGCTACTGTATTCCTGCTGTGTTACTGCCGCGTCACAGGCACTGTTTGGAAAGAAAAGCTAAGGTATATTCTTAAAACTTTGAAAACTCTCTCTGTGTACCGTCTTTCTTTGTAAATATGTTTACATGTTTTAATGTGGGCACATGCGGCTTATATACAGGTGCGGCTTGTGTATGTACAAAATCGGTTTTCCTCTAAAAATGTAGTGGGTGCGGCTTATAATCAGGTGCGCTCTATAGTCCGGTTTTTACGGTAATAATAATGCAAATCAGTGCATGTATCAGGACACTGCCAGAGAGCTGGCAAACCTGGAGCAAGAATGCAATCAACCGCAATCCTCAGCGGTAAAAGAGATAACGATAAAACACACTCCTGTGAACTCATAAAGCGAAAAGAGGAAAAGGCTGAATAAAAGCCAACAGCGTGAACGGTGCTCTGTTTACCTGTTGAATCCTCCTGCAGCCCCACATCAAAGGACAGCTTATCTGTTTGCGACCGGGACGTCTTTAAGCAGGCCAGGTACTGAGTTTAGAACACACAGGACAGGGCTGTCACACACACAGTGACAGTTAAGACCTTATACTTCTGTGATGTTTTAATCCCCACCCATCAGGTTGCTGCTCAAGATGGCGACGCTTACGGCGGTTGCGGTGTGTGTCAGTCTTACCATGGAGCTGAAGGAATGCCGCAGGAGGATGGCGTGTCCGTACAGCAGAGTCTTGTGTCCACCACTGTGCGCTGCCTGCAAATCACACACACACACACACACACGCACAAAAGTCAGCTTAGATGCATCATGTGGAGCCCCCGACAGAGCGGTCCCAGCTGTTCCCCCTCATTTATTTCAGTGTCTGGTTGATCTGTGGCACTGAACGTTGTTTTCGGGTTCTTCACACCAACGATGATGACCACAAGCTTCAGACACGCAACTCCTAGGAGAGCCTTTCAAGGCCCTTCTCTCCAGTGGAGACATGCAATCTGCCCTTTGCATCATAAGATGGAGCTCCGAGCTTCATCTTATCCATGAGTGGATGGGATACAGGGTCATCATTCCAGCACCCCGAATACTGGAATGTGGGAAGAATGGTGCTCCAATGCAGTGTCAGCTTTGGAGGGACTCCGGTGCATGTGGATCTGGTTCAAAATGCAGGGGGAGCACAGATGATATCTCTATCTTTAGAGTTGCAAGCAAGATACAGAGCTTTGCTTGGCTTTCTTCTTCTTTGTAACTCACCTTCCTTATGAGCCTCTGGGAAGCATTAAGGTAAGAAAGACGATCATTAATCAGAAAGAACTATGGCTCTCCGCCGCATTTCTGCCTGCACCTGCCTCAATATGAGTGATTAAAGTCCTGGGGGGTACACATGTTTTCCAAAAATTCATTCTTGCGAGAGGGATTATGAAAAACATTTTTTAACATTTTAAAAAGCATGGCCACTGGCACAAATCCGTTGCTGAAAACGTAGGTTTAACTCGGAAAATGCCACACTGAAAAAAGCTGCAGGACATATACCACGCAGTCGAAACCTTATCTGAAGACGTATGTATCCAGCCAGGGTTTTGCGTTCATTTGATTCTGCTCCACTGTGGCTCTTTTGTTTTTTTCCTCTTTATCAGCCTGTGATTTGATGTCGTGGTGCTGTGCGGACTGCAGCGCTGCCTTTCAGGCTCCTTCTGTGCTCTTATCTACTGCTGCACACTGAGGTGCTGAGCTTAATGCGGCAAGGCACATCCAGTTGCAGTCACCACAACCAATAAACCTCCGGTCTTCCCCTCGCCTCCCACACCACAGCTGGGTGCTGCGTTGTGAGGTGGGGGGGTGGGCAGATGCTCGTGTCAATGTGGGCACAGACTGCGCAATATGAAACACCTTTAACGCTGAATTAGAAAGCACTTAAAAGATAAACACATAAACAACCAAATGGAGATATGAGGAAGCCTGTGGCTACGTGAAGGAAATATCCCAACTAAATAGATTTCAGGGGATGCTGAACTTTCAGTGATGTGATATAGAGTGCATTACCGATGACAATGTATTTTGCTCCTGTCGTGAGCTTAAAAGTTGTTTTTCAACAGGATATTTATGAAAAAAAAAAAATGGGTACTTTAAAAGATAAAAGCTTTTAGAGAGAAAGGCCTGAAAATGGGAAATATACTGTCTATTTTATACTGTGAGTTAGATGAAATTAGAAAATAAAGAGATGATCTGGAACTAGTGCAGGTGGGCCTGTATCAGGGTACAACACAGAGTACTGGAGTCGGCATTTTGACCTGCATTAAGCGGGTCAACGAGTTTTAGGTGAGGGAGGGCAGATTGGCTTTCTCACCCTGGGTTTCTGGATACTGAGCTAAATGCTGGCTGACATTTATGCAGGCTGTCAGTGTGCACTCTTCCTCCCTACGTCACTGCGTTACTGGAAAAGCAGCCTCTCATCTGCTGCAGCCCCTGTCCATTCATTGATAAGCCCATCTGCTCAAAGACGTATTGATTTCAGATGCGCCACCGAGACAAATTCATGCTCGGTTCCTCCTTTAATGGCGCTTCCTCTAGCGGCTTTCGGGCACAGGCAGGGAAAGATTGAATAGGATGGTCGATACTGAAAACAGATAAATGTGAGTTATGAAAACAATGACGCTAAAACACAGTAAAAGTCATTTAGTCACTTTAACAGCAAAGTTGTGTTGCTCAGGGTCCATGACTTGTTTTAGAAGAATATTAGTTCCAAATAAATTAGCCATATAATAGAAAATACAGGCAGGAATACTGCCACTCTCACCCTAACTTAATTACATAGAAATGTTTAACGCTCCCCTTTGGGTTCTCACAGTTTCTTTAAATGAATCACCCTTCTCATTATTAGTTCAGTCAGACAACTCTGGACTTTATTGCGCACAGTTATTTGTTAAAATGTCAGCATGGACCAGCAGAATAGCACGGAGCAGCGTTTTCAGCATACACATAAGAAGAAGCAGCATGGAGCAATCAGGAATGATCAGGCAAACGAGTCGGGGGGGGCTGATTTATTAACCAGGAGGGAGGGGCTTGTGACCGATCAGCTGATGAGGCATCGCATGTTTTGAGTTGTCTGCCTGAACTAGATGAAATGATAAGTAAGAAGCGTTTCAGTGTTTGGATACAACAAATAAGGCTATGCAAAACATCCGTCTCGGTGCCCCGAGGACACGACTCGGGTTAATATGGCTCTAATTCAGAGTTTGTGAGTTGTGTTATTGGCAATCTATACGGAACTTTGTTTGCCTCTGTCAGATGAGAACTCGCACCCAATCCTCTCACCCAGCATCCACGGAAAAAAAAAAAAAAAAAAAAAAAAATCCATACATCATACTTTAAAGTGCAGAATCTTCATATTGATTTTTGACGCGAGGACAAATGTTCAGTTGCTTGCGTGTTACAGATACAAAAGGCCAGTAAGGATGGAGAGGGCGAGCGGTGTCATGTGACTCATCTACTGGTGTCGTGCTTTTTTGGGATGTGGGGTGGGTGGGAATGTCGATGAGGGGTGAACGTACCCATCGATCCGATGTCTTGTGTGGGAGATGGAGAATTAAACAGAGGGTAGGAGACAGAGACGGGAAAATTACACATCTGTCGCAGCGGCGAGAGTAACGAGCACACACATCAGGGAAGACAATGAAGACATGGGCGCATCCTCCCTCCCCAGAAAAAACTTGAATTTCATTAGACAGGGAAAACAAAAACACAAAGATGTCACCAGCTGGTTTTTTTGGTTGTAGGAGTTTCATAGAAAAACGGAGTTAAGTAGACGTGTTAACTCAACCTACTCGTGTAGGGTTGGATTACACCTTTCATTTATGTGTGTGTAACTCTGTGTGTGTGTATGTTTGTGTTCACTGTCACTCACTCCTTCGCTGTTTTGTCCACTGTTGGCTAGCATCTCTTGCAGAGCCCGGACCGACAGCGACTGCTCCAACACAAAGGTGCAGATGCACAGGTCTGGAGGAACATACTGCAATGACAAAACACCAGTTTGAAATGAACACAGCCCTTTATGTGATCACATTATCCCCGCTCAAATAGCCTAAAGTTACACGACGCACGCTTTTACAGCCTGTGAAACTGCCTCTCAACAGAGATGCACCAGGTCATAAAGTTCAGTCAGGTTTAATGGAATTTTTTGTCAGTTCAGCTCAATAGAAAATAAGTAAATAACTTGGATGATGCACATCTTTATTTTTTAAAATGCCTGAACGTTGCAAACACCTACAACTGCCTTGGAATTTCCTGTCAAATTGGCTGCTGTTAATCTGGACTGAAACGTGGGGGCGTTACAGCAACAGTCCAGCACAGCATAAAGCAGCACTACCAAACTCTACAGTATACCATCCGCCTCAATGAACTTAAGGCCTTATAAATCTGCTCCAACATTCCACAAATGCAAAAGTAAAGTGTTTTCAGGCCACTGCAGCCATGCAGTAAAAAAGAAAAAAAAAAAGCTCAACAGCATCTCAAACCAGGACAACGCTACAGGTGCTGAAGGAGGCTGTTGGCTGACAGAATGGGGGAAGCCAGGACAAGGTTTGAAGATAGATGATAGCAACCTCAACACCCTCCCTGGCCTGCTTCAAAGGATCCCAACTCCGTCTAAACTGGTTTATTCATGCAAACTTTGAACTGAATTAGGAAAAAAAACAAACCTTCAATACCAAGAAAGACAAAAATAACCTTACAGCAAAAATAAACGCCTCTACTGGTTATGCTTTTGGAGACCCAGAGCAGTGGGCCAGCTGATTGAAGGAAGGCCAGAATAAAGACCCAATTTGGAGATAATTAATTAATTCTGAGGCAGTTTTCTAATTCTACTCCAGTGGGTAAATACTGATGTAAATATGTGTTTTATCTGCATACTAAAGTTCACAAGTATTGTTCTTTTTGATCTGAGCTGGTGGTACATGTAGTGACAAGCCTGAAATTTATTTACACGTACAGGGGACGTATTAAAAATAAATGTATGTAAAATAATTCTTTTTGAGTATATGTAGCAGAAATGCACATAAAGTGTCTGTTGAACCAGCAAGAGTCAATATTTTTCTGATACTAGATCAAATAATTTCTATCGCTTGCCTTGCAGGAGTGCACCCACAGAATAGCATTTTCATGGCAGACCTTTTTTTTTCTTGGTTTGTGTTTGGCTTACAGTTTCATCGCTTTATTCTCTCTGCTCATAAAGGCCTTGGAAATTAAAAAAAAAAACACAAAAAAAACACGTTTCATATACACAGTTTGTGCAGACCAATTCTCCATATTTCCTGCCCTCTTAGAGTATAAGCAAATTATTGTACGTAGATGTATACCCGAGCATGGTTAGAATCCCAGAATTCACATATCATACACACAAAACCCATAAATGTGCACGCCTGTCCTCCGGCGGTCTTCACTCTCAGTCCCTTACAGTCATATATCACTATCAAGCAGCTTCTCAAGGTCTGACCGATGGTTGCCATTTAAACTCAGCACATTTGAAGCCACTCACAGCCTCCTTCTTCTGCCTGTCATTATTACGCCGAAAGAGAAGGAGGCGTCGTTTTTCGGTCGCCATGGCCCAAGCAGCATTTTCCCGGTTCGGCCGTCTATTCTTACAGAAGAACAGATCCGAGTAGCAAGATTTATTTCACAATTGTGGACTGTTCAGCATCCAAACACACGAAGGGGATGAGACCACGGTGTCCGACGAGGAAGAGCCCCGTCTCTTCCGCATCCAGCATCTTTTAATACCTGACCGCACCCAGTAGGCGTATCTGACAGTGATGCAAAAGTCATGTGACACTGCCAAGGTCACAGGTGTCCATGCCTTTAGATGTCATATACTAGACACCAAATAGTCTCCTTCATGTAATTATACGAATGATATTCACTTGTAATTGACAGCGCTGCTTATGATTATCACAGATGAGATTTAATATCTCTTACAAATTACAAAAGATTATGCTTACTTCTCATGAAAATTGCAAATGGCAGCTAATATTTACTACAGCCCAACAGCGAAGCGCTCATTTTTCGTCTCTTCTTCGCTGGTCCCAAAGGTGGGTTGGTTTCTTTTCATTCAGGCGGCAGGCAATGAAGACAAACGAAGGGGCTGAGAGAACATCCATCACACCTGTCGGTTTTAATTACCATTCAGTGTGGGGTGAAAGCCCTTCCTTCCTTTGGGCGTAACAAACACACCCTCCCTCACCCCAACAGCAAATAATCACACAGATATGTGTGCTCCAGATGGCAGAAGGCGCCGCCATGTCGTCTCCTTTTTTTTAAGCTATCGAGGGTTGTTATTCCAGGGAGCCGTAGCCACAGCAAATGCTTGGAAGGAAGGCTCATCAAGACAGCGCGGCGGGTTTTTATGCAGCTCTGATATCATGCTGAGCTACTTTTTTGTGCATCTCGGCCTGATTTCATTCCACTAGACCTTGATGCGCATGAACTGGATGTCTGGTTTCCATGGAGTTCTCGCCACAGTGAATGCATCTTTTCATCCAGTTCACTTCTTTCAAAATGCTGAATGCATTAGCTTCCACATCAGAAGAGGACTGTTGGAGCTGGATGCCACTTGAGGAACACATGCAGGGGACAGACCGGGCAACAGCCGGCAGTTTCGCCTACCTTCGCCTCGGATGTGGGTTCCAGGTAACACAGGCGGTTGCCCAGCCCCTCAGCAGCCAGGCAAAACTTGCGATTCTCCTTCTGGATACAGGCCACACACTGGAGCACCACTTCATCATCCTGTCGGGACAAAACACAGGCATGCGTGAGCGTGTCCACGTATATATTTACCCATGCACGTGTAACTACTCTGGTCCAGGAAAGCAAAAATAGGATGTACTTATACTAATGTGTTTATACAAATTAGGGTTAAATATAGGTAGTAAGAGTGTTTATACACGTTTTTATCTAAACTCCCTGCAGGCTGCTGATGTTAGCTTGTCTTCCTGGTTTTTTCTGACTTGACACAATCTCAGCCGACAGGATTCTGAATTATTAACTGCAGCAGCGGTAGAGGTATGGAAAAAAATTCTGTGTTACAGTGAAGAATAATGAGGGCTCTGGTGAATAGGCGTGGTCTGTGTGTGTGTGGGGGGGGAGTGTACAGATGTTTTACACTGCATAGAAATCAATGAGAAAAGAGCCTGAGTCTAAAACATGCATGCTGAGCGTTTTTACCCCTTGCCTAGTTGATACTCGTGCACACAAGAAGATTTTAATATCAACAGATTATTAACTTTAATAAAGAGGCAGGATCATATTCAGGACTGTCTTCCAGGAAGATGCTACAATTTCACACACTGTGTTACATAATACTCCCCTAATAATGTGCTATTGAATTATTTTTGCAAAACGTTAGAATTGATGGTGCCACATGTCAATCAGTGCAAAAATCCAAATGAAAATAAATCTAATATGAGGTTAATCAACACACGACAGGTCTGATCATGTGATTATTTCCCCTTTTTAGGAGATCAAGGGAGGCTTGAATTGAGCCACGTAAGGACAGCATTGATTTCTCACAGGTCCTCCCTGTCTGCGTGCCAAGATGCGCGCACACAAGCACGCGCACGCACACCCTACCCTGACAAAGAATCAGCTAAATGAATTTTTCTTTCCATCTGTCTGTCTCCTTCTTCCAGGTCATCATTTACATATTCCAAGAGAGTGATGGACTGCCATTTAACTCCTGTGGATAACTGAAAATATAATTAGATATCTTTACATTGAGAGGTCAATCAAATGCACATTAAAACTTAATACCTGCAGTAAATGAAAACAGCTTGAACGTACATGTACATCCCATGGAGGAAGGATTACCTGTTTATACTTCCCATTAAAAGCAGAGGTATGCAAGGGTGATGAATATCTTTTTAATGGTCACCAGCTTTCTAAAATTAAGCAGAAACACTCCAAACTGCAGTAAAATTGCAGTACGTGTCTGCAGAGGCCCTAAACACCACAGACCTGTACACACACCATGAACCTACAGCAATAAAAGCTGTGTGTCACTATCGCTTTGGCTAATCACACACATATATAACACTGACAGCCATACAAGCTCCGGTTTTACTATCAAGATCACCACAACCTGCAGCCATTGGCAACCACTGATCCTGATAGTAAAAGATGATTAAATGAACCAAGTCCAACGAAGCTTCAAATGCACCAGTGTAACTGAGAGAAAAACAGGTTTTCATTCAGCAGATCCATACAAGACCAAAAAAAAAAAAAAAAAAACATTTTCAGGGAATGTTATTACAGTACAGCAGCTCTGCTAATGACATTAGTATGTTCCATCCGGGTTTAATGTTAGCTCGGTGTAGATCAAAGGAAACAACCATTCATTCAACCCTCTGACGTGAGACGTGAGTTGAGTCTCCAAGGGCACCTTGAGATTAAATTTCATCCTCTCCTAATACTCCGTCTCCCACTGCCTCTCACTCAGCTGCTTTGTTCTGCGTAAATCCACACGTTTGTCTCCTCTGTGGATTGGTGTGTGTGTGTGTGTGTGTGTGTGTGTGTGTGTGTGTGTGTGTGTGTGTGTGTGTGTGTGTGTGTGTGTGTGCGCGCTGGCCTATATGCGCGCAGACGTGCGAGTGTCTCACACAACCAACACGGCTTACGGCTCCTCTGAGAGGAACGCTCTCTGCTGCGGTTCAGCCAATCGCGTCCCCCAGACGGGCACGGCGGATGAAGACATTGGTGGAGATTTTTGCTTAGTGACAGGTTGACATACCAGAGGTCTGCCAGGAGCCAATCCATGCTGTGAAATGTATATGACTTCAGGATGAGGCTCCAAACATGAGGCAGCCGCCGCCGCTGCTGCAGCACCTACACACCTCTATCATTACTGATGAGGCCAAGCAGCAATCACGACTTTTCCCTTCTGTTTTCCTGCAGCCTGAATAGGATGCAGATCTAGAGGTTTTGTGCAGGTCAGCCTTGGTCTGGGTCCTGGGTCATCATTCTGTGTGTTTAATTCCTCCCGTGTCACCACAGGTTGCAGACTCCTCTCAGCAGGGCTCAAGTCTCATGGTGTCACCGTTGGCCATCTTTGTTCTTGCCAGGTTTATTGAGCAGCATTGCCAATACCTGCACCATTAAGACAAGAGTGCAGCACCAACAAAACAACATGACATCTCTATTAATCTGCCTGCCACCTGATGGAGACGCCTGGCATCCAGGGACGAGCATATTAAAGCCAGCAGGCGCTGTGAGGACTGTTGCCTTTCACTCCAAACAGACCTTTGCAGCTGCAGCAACTTCATCTCTGCCTTTGAGTTCAGATCTGCTCAAACCATTTTGTTTAACTGAAACTGTGTCAGGGGACCTAGGGAATCTACAGCAAACTGATTCAAAAGAGAGGGTACGCACACACACACACACACACACACACACACACACACACACACACACACACACACACACACATCGCAGCACTTGTCTCCACTTGTCTTTGTCCCCATGTGACATTGGTCTATCGTGTAAATGGGTAATAAGTCTTCATCGCCAGCGAAGCTTTGCTCTGGAGGCGTTCACACAGCTTTTCACCTCTGCAGAACAAAACACTGCACAGCTAAGCAGTGGTTTCACCCGGCATGCCCCACAACCCGGCGTTTTTCTGTGGGCCAAGTGGACCGGAGGCAGGCAGCGACAGATTAAAACCACAAGTTTTGTATGTTGGCTGTACTTTAGCTCAAAGAGCCCAGAAGAGTCAAAGGACAACCTGATCCAAGAACCTTTCCTGTCACAGCAGCAGACTTTTACATATTAAGGCTTATACAAACCCTTAAGCGCTATATAAGTAAGAGAAAATGGTATCATTTTCAAAAACAACTAATGTTCGGCCACTGCCATGACACTCTGATTTATTGTTGTTGTTAAAGTACTGCTATTAAAGGTCATTTTGATCCTTTTTATATTAACATGTTTTCAATTAAAAAAAAAAAAAGGTTAAATAAGCTGCATTAAGTGCTTCATTCATTGTACAGTCACTGACGCTGTCCTAGCTGCCATCTCTGGGATGACGTTTCTCAGAAATCCATCTGTCCACTTGGGGCTTGATGCTTTCTTGTCCAATGTGTCACCAGCTGATGCGGAAAAAATTGCTGCGTTCTTTTTTTTTTAAAAATGTCCTCATGACTCAATGTTTCCATGTAGATGGGAGTGTTCATGCTCATCTCTGTCAGTCACCAGCACACACATGCAGCTCCATGGTTGACAACATTAATAAAAATCCACCACCTTATATCTGCTCAGTCTGCTCTGGATCTGGACTTAAATCCTCGGCCCCGAGTCAATTTATAATAAATAGGAGCAAACATATAATTCAACATCTCCTCTGTCGTAGAGAGTTTAATGCCTCTGGGAGTGTGTGTTAGCCATGTCAGAGGTAGATTATGACGTAGAGTCCAGATATTTTGAGATTCAATGTGGACAGCCGGGCTTGTTCAGACTAACGTTGACAGTCTCATCCCTGGTGTTATCTATTCAATGACACAGGGGGTGTCGCAGAACGCAGATTAGTTTGCTTACACCAGGGAAAAGTTTTTAAAAAAGGAGTTCTGCTAAATGAACCCTGAGGGCATATTAACCCTGCCGCATCCTGCCCCCCACGTTCTGGTGATATTAGGATGGTCTCCATGTTTTAGCGCTGAGGAAAGCGAGAGAGGAGGCTGTAAAAGTGTCTCGCTGCACCATTTTTCCTCCCCGGCCATGACTTTAATGCGAAAGTCTAACAAAGCATTATCATCACTTCTTTGCTTTCGGCCTGGACTGAGCGGATGAAAAACTTGGGGGGTGCTTTATGATTTGTGGGCAGGTTGAGCATCTTCGAAAGATGCAGGGTTGCATTTTCCCTTCTGGCTGTAGGATCAGACCAGGACAGCAGCGACAGTAAAACTGCAGTCTGTGGAGGGGGAATTAGATACTACTAGTACTAATACTAAAAATACTAATACTGCTAGTGATTTACAAATGTAGTACCATATTTACAGTATATATAGAGGTGGTAATAATACAAGGAAACATACTATAACAGGTTGCTTTCTGATCAGCCTTAGATCTTGGCCTATGACCTTTGGAAGGTCAAAGTCTTCACAGAATCGGGAACATCGGTAAAATATAATCATTTGTTGCTCAGTCCATTATTGGCATTTCCTGAAAACTTCAGTAAAATCCATTTTATAGCTTTTCAGATTTTCTTTAGACCTTTAGTGGCAGAGATGCAGAAGTAAGCTGTGTCTGCTTCCTGATAAACTATGGGTTTTATTGTTGGAGAGAAATCTTCCTTTGAGCTTTGAGGAGAGCGCAGCGCTAAGAGGTGCTGCATCCAAGTAGCGACGCAAGAATTTTTCTTCATTTTGCAGCAGGAAAAGTGATGCAAAGAGCAAACGACAGTTTGATTTTAGGACTACAACAGTGGAGCCAGAACTGTGTGCAGTAAGCCTTGCTTTAGCTCAGTCCACATTAAAACTTGAGCAAGTACAAGTAAAATCTACCAGCATATGTTATTTTAGCAAACGATGCCTTTATAAAACTAATCAAACACAAGCCTGGGTATATTCAGAATATTTGATGTAGAAACAGAAATTGGCTGTTTTGTAGTGAGATGATTAAATTTATAACATCAGAATCCTCTTTAAAATCCATCTGCAAGCCTGAGTCAACACTTATTTCTTGCACAGTGATCCCGGCATCAGTTTCAGCGAGATAAAAATAGCCATCGTCCTCACAGGCCCGACCTGACTCAGATCCCTGCTCCTCCAGGTGGTGAATATAGCTCAGGTGGGCCATCAGAGCGAAGATGTCAGACAGAGCTGAGCCAAAACGTCACTGTGTCAAACTCCATATGTCCAGGGACTGCTGATGCTGCCCAAGCGACAAAAATAAGAGGCTCCCCATCACCTTAAAGAAACGAGTGCAAAAGGAGAAGAGACATCCCGCTTCATTAGGGCTGGGCGTGACAAGACGCGTCTGCCACTGGGAAACTTTCACTGCATCCTCTCTCAGTCTGCAGGGCTCTAATTAAGCATGTGTTTCAAGCAGGAGCTGTTAGGAGCCTTTATTGCCACAGAAATGCTTCTACGCTTTGGAAATGCTGCTGGTGGCTGAAACTGCTGCAGAGACGATGGGTGGAAAAAGAAAAAAAGAAGAAGAAGAAGAATGCCTAACCCGGGTACTGTGGGAAGAAAAGAGGAGGTTCTGGCAGGGTTGTATAAGATCTCAGGCTGAATGTTTCTGTGCTATGCGTGCATTCTCTGTGGAAGACACCAGAGATTGTGATGACTGCACGCACTGTTGACTCTGCAGCAACAGGATTCAATAAAGAGGCCGGCATCGCCGCGTCTGAGCCGCCATGCATGCACGGGCTATTAAAGAGGAATGCATTTTAGACGCCACCGTTGTGGATACCAGACCTAAAAGAGGCTTTGCCATCTCCAGATTTTCCCTCACTGCAAATCCCACAAATGACTCAATTGCGCTAGTTTGGGCGGAGTCAGCAGGATTGCCGAACCTTGTCCAGAGCAAAGTGATTACTTTCTTTCCTTTTTTTTACGAGATTGTCGCGTTACTTGAAGATGAAAAGAAAGACGCTTGACTTTGTTAGGAGTGCTGCAGCCAGCACGCCTCCAACAGCCTGTGAGGGGCACACAGCAGAGAACAGCAGATCCAATTACAGCAGATTCCACAGCAGCTTCATGTTCACAAACAGCAGCCAAAAGCAAAGGGCTGAATCTGGTTTTTTTTTAGGGGGATGTTTAAATGAGTCGCAGCATTTGTTTCTGGAAGGATGTGACGTCAAAACAACAACTGCAGATTCAGCCTCTGATTCTTTTGTTTATTAGGAGGGCTTCAATGACAGCAGTGACATTTTTAAGGAGAAAAACGCAGCATCGTTCGTCACAAAGGCAGCTCCTGACAAGACCGGCTGTCTTTTAGCAAGCTCTATTGCCCCTTTCTGTCTCTCTCTCTCTCTTCAACACAACACACACACACACATCACACACACACAAACACACACACACACACACACACACACACACACACACACACGTACACAAAACACAAAACTGAAAGCTTTCTGACTAAAATGCTACTTCCTCACTCACAAAGATCCCTTTTTTGGACAATAGCCAACAAAAGCTAGACGTTGGCTGACGCACAAAAGATCTTCCAGGTAACCAAAAGCAACTGGAAAAACTCCTTTTGGCCCTGAAAAAAGTCAAGTGTAACTCATGGAGAAGGACTGGCCTGGATACAGGCCCGATTTCATTCTTGGTGCTGACAAGAAAAAACCTAAAAAGACCATTTCACAGGCTTAATAATGGTGCCGTTATTATTTAAATTGATAAAACATACAGAAAGCTGCCTGAGCGGATTTGTTCAAACTGATTACAGGCAGCCGCTGATAAAGTCTGTTGGTAATTTTTCATTATTACATCAGTACATCTGATTATTGATTGCATTCAGGTTCTAATCGTATATAAAAACGATTCTCGGTTAGTAATGAATGTCCTCTCCCAGAGGCTCTAATCGCAGAGAGGAGAAGTGTAATATACAGTATTTGGTACTACGCAGAGGGGATGAGATCCTTTAATAGCCTTTAATTATTCAACATTCATTTAGACGCCGGCTGCATGAAAACCATGTTGTGTGTTGAGTTTAATGTTGCGGTGCCCGTGTCATGCCCACCCTCAGGTGCTCAGGCAGCACCACCAGCACATGTTGGAGGTCAAAAACCCAGAGGCAAAGAGGGCTACGGCCTTATCAGGGAGGAAGCATCCTGATTAAAGATTCATGCTCAAAACAGCAGATCAATCGGGCCCGGTCGTGTAGCGTCGCCTGCATTACGGGGGAAATTTCTTCATTTGTCGGCAGGATCGATAGCTCATTAAAGCAGCTTACCGAGAGGTTGTCTCTGGGCAGGCTGGCCTCGCTTCCCCCGCAGCGCTGCCTCATCTTCCCCGTCCGTCTTCATCACGCGGCGCAGAGAAACAGCCTTCTGAGAGCATTTCTACATCCGATCGTACACTCACCAATATTTGCAAGTTGAAAGTGGAGTACTGAAAGGTGAGGTGAGCCCGTCCAGGATGGAACAATCAAAGCCAACGACTCAATTAAACCTGATGTCGGCCCCCGGAGGCCCCAACCGAGTGAAGCGTTCATGCAGGACAGCAGGTTTCCACAGCCTGCAGGAACATCTGGAATGAACACGTGCAACATCTGCCTGGTTTCTTCGCTGCAGAGCCACATGGAAGGTAAACGCAGCCGGTTACTTCTTTTTTTTTTTTTCAAATTCAGGCGTGAAATGACAGCCAAACTCGTCCTAAGACCTTTAAAGCTCTTCTCCAGTGGGACTTAATTCCCATCGGTGGGAATAATTTCATGCTAATCTCTGGAATAATTATAAGCGGAGTAAGTGAGGGCAGCGGGAGACAAATACGGAGCTATCAGGAAAGTGTGTGAGATTATGTAGGAGCGACTAACTGGGAAATCCTTTTTGATGTGCCTGATTTAAGGTCAGGAGCAGCCTGGAAACCATCTTCACTAGTTCAGACTGGAGCCCAGAGCCTGTGAGGCGACAAGTTGTTTTCCAGCAATGCAAAACTAAGTGGTAGCCTCTTTTTCTAACTTGTAAATAAATCTCATTCTCTCACTTTTCCCCCCTCCATTTGCTCCTCAGGCTTCACCCGCTGCTTCTGTTGGCCACCCGGATGCAGTGCGAGGTGGGTTCCTTTGCATAAACAAGCCGAGCGCTGCCACGCCACATTAGTCAAAGCTCCGCTCTGGCCTTTTCAAAGTCCTTCCTCCCACTCAGGCTGCTAATAAGATGTCCAGAAACTGATAGGCGGCTTAGCAGGGATCCTTGCATCAGAGAGGCGGCTTTTGTTTGGAAAAAAATGAAATGAGGGAGACTGGAGTTTGCCAGAGTTCTGCCTTCTGCAGGGGGATGCTCTCTCATCAACACCCATCACACGGCACAGACAAAGCAAGCAATTTATTTAGCAAACTGCTCTTACATAAGGGGCCATCTGGGCCAGGAGCTGGAGCTGATTGCTGATCCCCTCTAGCGCTGGGAAGCGTCCATTCTTTCAAACTGTGGCACCAAAGTTGCTACGGAACAGAACAAACCTCCCCGGATGTGAAACAGCGGTTTGAGGGAGGATTTTTCTCTCCTCCCTCAGAACAGGCTGGGTTTTATAGGCGGCAGCCTGGCGGGGGTCATTTCTGCAACCACTCCAGGGAAATTACTTTGTGTTGTTAGAGAAAAGGGAGTTTGTAAACGGCTTCATCAAGCGCCTCCATGCCAATAACGAGCAATGCTGGGAAAAGGCAGCACGGCAGTCGGAGCCGGTACCCTGGGCCGTATAGGGGAGGCGAGCATGCGTTGTTAGGGGCCATATGTGGGCATTCAGCACGGCGGGGCTGGTGTTCAGACGTGCACGCTCCTGCGTCTGTCCACGCTGTTGTTCCCGTGCATGCGCTCGGACTGATGAATAATTTCTGCTGTGTGCTCTGCTGTGGCATGTCTGGTGCAGCCTGACTGCACCAGACAGCAACGCCTTCACATCTGAATTCAGCGCGCGCGCACACACACACACGCACGCACTCATCCTGACGCCATCGAGCCTGTCAGCTGTTTCCCCGTGCGGACGGATGCAACAAGCTGCAGAAGGCGCTTTCCTACCATGCAGCTGTGTGATGTGTACAGGTGTTTGGGTCACAATGTCGGCAGCCTTCAGCTAATGACAGCAAGAGCGTTTTTTTTCTTTTGTTTTCCTTTGCAGGTGTGATGGAATGCAGGAGAGCCAGACAACGGGAGAACGGCGGCGTCTCCGGCAGAGGATGTTTCCAAGACGGTGGCATTTACATTAGAAAGCCAAAGAGGACTGGTGGGTGGGGGGTGGGGGGGTGCTGAAATGTCAGCTGTTTGGTGGACTGGCAGGCATGCTGATGCAGTGACCTCTATGAGCGGCGGTGAAAAGGTCATGGTTATGGTGTAAAGAGGCTGAGAGCAAGGGGCAGCTAACAGAGCGGTCACATACTCATAATCAGCATCTTTGGCCTCCTTTATTATCTTATTTCTTGGTAAACATGTTCTTAACTGTCTCCACTAACTCTGCAGCACAAATCTGAATAAAAGAAGTGACTTAAGGGCGATACTTCCGATAAAACCACCTCCTGGACACCCTCGAGTCTGCTCCCCTGCTTCCAGTATTAAACCAAGCCCCGAATCTCTGTCCGCTGCTGCATGAAAACGCTACCATCCAGTATTTTAAAAGCTAATTTTCAGCGTTTTTTAAGGCACTGATGCAAAATCTGAATATTCGCCCATGAGGAGGTGAGACATGAGCCTCGCACTGGGTCGGTGTCCACAAATTAAGAGAAAATGAGCCGCAACATTGCGCAGACCTCTGCTGCTACCCAGGACCCATGGGTGACCAGCGGGAGCCCACAACTTCCATTCCGCAATCCCACCCGAGTGACGTGACCAAACCTTTTAAGTCTCTGTTTGGTCGCTGTCGAAAACGCGTCGTGCTCAAGTTTGACACGACGCGTCAACTTTTGGAGATTCTGCAGGACAGACAAAAGCTGTCAGGGAGCGATGCGCAAAACAATGGAGCGTGCCGCCGCCTCCGAGACCCCCGCAGGAGGGGTTATCACGGGCTGGAGGATACAGATCGCATCTCCGAGGCAGGCCAAGTCTCACTAGGTCCGACTGTCGCGATTCGCGCACACATGCAAAACAAAGAGCCGCGCACGGATTCCTCAGGCGTCGCAGTACTCACAGTCCTGAGGAACTGGATTTCATCCTCTCCTTCTCCGCCTTCAGCCATGGCTGCAAAGGAGCCCGTTCAGCAGCCTCCGCTGGCTCCGCTCCACTCTCGATATTAGCATACAGCTAATCCACGGCTACTGAGAGAGAGAGAGAGAGAGAGAGAGAGGAGAGAGAGAGAGAGAGAGAGAGAGAGAGAGAGAGAGAGAGAGAGAGAGAGAGACTACTGCAGCATGTGTCACTCGCGCCGCCGGAGGAGGTGCGCGTATCGGCGGCCGGCTGGAGCAACTGAGGACGGTGCGGAAGTGGGGGCGTGGAGACAGCCGTGCGCTGTCGCCAAACACCCGGCGGTGGAGGGTCTTCATCGCCCACGTCACGGGCGGACTTTATCAATTAGAGCCAACGCGTTTAAATGGTCTGTTTTGGCGCCCCCTGGCCGCACACAGAGGGAACGCCATTGGATGAGGCGCTGCGACGCACAGCGGACCGATAGTTAGCCGGCAGATCAGCACCAGGGTCAGCTCCACACAGCCGCGGCCCCTGGTGCTGATCCACGAGGAAAACGATCCAACTGTCTCAGCGATTGAGGCTGAGACACAACCAACAATCAGCGCCTTCATAATTATTTAAAAATGCATCGACACTTTTATTCAATTTATTATTTAAAACATTTTAATAAAATATGCGAATGAGATAATAAACCTCCAGGTAATAGGACAAGGTTTTCTGGATAAATTAGTGTCTCATTTGTTTCTAAACGCCTTAAATTTTTCCTTTCTGCAAGAATAACGTTGAATAATCGGGCCTCGATTTAATTACTAATATCTATATCTTTACTTTAAAAAATGTGATAACGGCTGCGTAAAAAAACAAATTATTCTTGTATGTTAGCTGATCAGCGTGGTCTACCCTAAATTAACAACAAAAAGGGGCAACAAAATACCTTTTTTAAGAAGGAAAAACAAATGCTTTTTAACTAACGTGATGGTACAATGTCTCCCTCTAGCGTCAATGTTGGTTTTATTTCCTCTGATATATTTTTTTAAAGTGTTAGAAAAGAGCATTATTACAGAGTTTCTACTTACGTGTATTACTAAAACAAATGTTGCATAATTCTATAATTATTTCATACATTAATGCGTCACATTTATTAATATATCTATTTAAAATCATAAAAATAATCTTTAAACTAACATGTGATGTATATTTTTAGACACCAGGCGTCACTGTTTAACAAAACACGATAACATATGGGGACATTTTAACTTGTCGTTTTACTGTTAGTAAGGAATTAATGTTAAACTTTTATTCCACCTAATAGACTCATGTGTGGGATTTTTTTCTTACTTCTGCGGATTAAATATGTGCATTTGGCGTCAGAATAACATTTTCAGAAACGTTTTGTGGATTTTTTTATATATATTTTTGATTCAAAACCAAAAGAATCGGACGTTATCTTCGACATGATAAAATTACCATTTAAAATCATGAGGACTCACAGCTCAAACCCACCTGCAGGCTGGGTGATGGGGGCGACCGCCAAGGAGCCAATCACAGCGGAGCAAGCCTGCGCTGGGCTCGTCCATTGGTCCAAACAGCTGTCACTCACAGCGGAGCAGCCAGGGCGCAGCGGCAGTGAGCTGTAGCAGGCTGCAGGACACAGATGTGGACAAACAGTCACCATCCTGCCCAATCGTGTAAGTAAATGTTTATTTTCTTCATTTGCACCTTCCCGTGCTGCAGATGCGTTTCACTGCTGCTGTCTCTTCCTTATCGAATATGTGACCACAAAAGTAAAACTGTCACGAGACAAATATAGATCTTATTTCACTAACTTTTAATTATTAAGGAGTTAAACCTGAGTATCAAGCGATTGCTTGGCGAGCAGACCGCAGTAAGCCCCAAACTAGTGCATCCTGGCTGCCATCTTTATGATTACTGCTACATTCGTGTCTGTTGCAAGGTGACAGTTCCCAGGACTGTGGTGGGAACGGCGAGGAGAGGCTGCAGAATGTTAAAGCAACGCACTGACGCAAATGCAAAATATTATTCGGCTTTGCCTGCAAACACATCTGACGGCAGCAGAAGCGCTGTCCTGCAAGTGTGTCGTCACCTGGTGTGACACGCACTGTGCGTTCATGCGGCACCCTGTGAAATGCTGATGAAATGCGGCTTAGAGAGGTTTTATCTAGTTATGAAAGGATGACGGAGAGAACGAGGGTAGGACAGAGTCGGGATTGTTAATGAGTAATGGAAACACTTCCCTAATCATTGCACTGCGGGATTTTAGTGTTTGATCAAGAAATGTGTGGGGGTGGGGGGGCGGCAGTAAACGAAGGGTCCACTGTAGGGAAAATAGCAAGTCTAGTGTCATATCTGCAAGCAAGTCAAACCTAGTCAATCTGGGATGTTATTTAATGTTTGTTTTTATTCTCTTTGTGGAACAGGTGATGAAGACCAGGCTGTCAGCGTGGAGACTCCGCACCTCCTCTGAGTGATTACCATGGCCCCCGTCATGGAGGGCAGGCACACCGTGTTGCTGCTGTATGCACCCATCCGTGAGCTCAGCAACATCAGCCTGTATTTTCCCAAGAGGCGGGCCCCGAGCAACCGCTACAAGAACCGCGCCCCTCATTCAGTAAGGGCCAGTAACGACCATGGCTGGGGCAAGGACGATCTCGCGGGGTCCGAACAAAGGGGCCAGTCTTCCCGCTCCTCCGACAGCCTCCTCGACTCCCAGCGGGCAACAAAGGCAGCTGTTGCAGAGCTCTGCTGGCTGGCGGCGGAGCACCGCCAGTTGCTAGCGGATCTCCTATCGCTGTGTAAGGTCTGTGCCAAGAACCTCAGGATGGGCAACCAGGATGGGAAACTGCAGGAGTACGTGGAGGCTCAGGAGGCCTATTTTAGAGGTCAGGCTCAGAGCAGCGGCCACCCTCAGGCTCCTGCTCCAGAGAATAAGAGAGCTGCCCCCAAGAGCAAAAGGCTGAAGAAACAGGGAGGTAAGAAGCCTGATGGCTGTGAGGATTTCCCCCAGAGCACGCTGAAGAAGAAGGTTCTGAGTGAGGCATCGACTACGGAGCACCGCATTGACAACAGCAACAAGTTAGCCAAGCGCACACAAGGAATCCCACCTTTGACCCGTGTGTCAGACAGCGTCGCTACTGGCAGCAATCCCATCCTGCCCATGGAGGAGCCCTTTCAGATCTCCAAGGAGAGCTGGGACTTCATGGAGGACAACCAGGCGTTCGATGCCGACATGGACTTCTGCAACGACTTCTCGGAGTACGACGGCGAGCTGGGCTACGGGTCGTCGTTTTGCAGCCTGATGGAGGGTCTGAACCGAAGGGAAAGCGGGAGCAACCTTCGCCCTGTGAGGAGGTCCGGTTCGAGCGGTGACACCGGGACCGTCAAGTCTGGGGGTAATGCAGGGGTCAGGGTTGTGGCCAAAATGCAGGAGGTCGAAGGGAGAGTTCAACGTGTCAGCCGGACGAGTCCAGAGAGAGGAGGTCTGGCGGTGGTGCGTTCAGGGACCTGGAACAGAGAAGGGAACAAGCTTCCAGAGGGGCTAAGGTTGCCGTTGTCGCGCACTAACGAACCTTATCCTCAAAGCAGGAGTCACACAAGGAGCCCCCCTTCCCCGTCCCTGGCTGGGGTCTTCAGCACCTCCTTGCCTGCCTCCAGCAGCCTCCAGAGCATGTCCCCGACGCTGTCCCCGCTGTCCTCCAAGCAGACGAGCCCGCAGCTTAACCACCGCATCCTGGTCCTCTCGGATAGAGACGTGGAGCACGAGCAGGACGGCTCCGGTAGCGCAGGCGAGCCCGGACTGTTCTCCGAGCTGGTCGACAGGAACGGCAACAAGCGAACCCTCACCCGTCTGGATCTGAACCTCGCCCGGCGGCCCAGCAACGCCAAGTGGAACTCCTCCAGTACCTCCACCACAACAGGTACGTGGAGACTCTGGGCGCAGCCGCGTTGACAGCGCTGACTCCTGTTTGAACTCCCAGCTCTGATGGAGCCGTTCCCGGCGCTTTTATCATCTCGTTTGTCAGAATTTGCCTTTCATTTGGCCTTGATTGATTTCAAAGCAACTGAACAAGTTGTCGGGAGATTAAGGTTTGTGTGTAGTGTGCGTGTGTGTATTTAGGGTTGATGCTGAAATGGAGTTTAGCCTTTTTTTCCCCAGCTGTTATTTCATATACCCTTAAAGCCCAAATCACTAGGCACTGTTTCCTTGAATACGTTGAGGTCTCCCTCCTGTTTAGGGTGGGACATGTGACCACAAATGAAAAACTACCCAGCTGAGTTGCAGGAGGTGTCTGACAGTAGCCTCAACGACCATCTCTTTTTCCTCGCTCTACACCGTTTAGAAGCCTCAGAGCTGCCCCAGGTTTCAACCTGACCGGCCTTCCCACCAGCGCAGTGTTTACTGAAGCGTCCCCGATCTGCCGTCCCTCCCCTACTCAGACATCCTCTCCAGTTCAAAGGAACCCAACAAAGGACTGAAAGAAAGAAAGGGATTAGAAGCTGTGGAGTTTGAGGAAACATTTCTCCTGTTTCTGCATGACCGACACAGGTCACGGTTGTCTTTGTTTTGCTGCAGCGTGATCTGTGGAGAAGGTCTCCGTCTACGAGCCTGTCTGCTGGAAACGGTCCCAGCTGCACTGTTTGCTGCCGCTGGTCTGGTGTTTATGAGGAAGCCCTCTTTAATATTGCAGTAGGACGTCTGTAGCAGAGTTGATCGTCCCTCTCAGTCCCTGTAGCTAATCTGCTGCAGCAAGCACCAGGAGCGTCATTACCAATGTCATTTATGAATAGATCTGGACTCTTGCTGGGTGCATTTTTGTGAGGCCAGACAATGGCGTGCTGCATGTTCAGGGACGCTCCAGAGCACTCGGATTGTTACATCACAGATCAGCGCCGGCTGAACAGCCAAAGACGCTCAGCTCAGCAGGAAGAACAGGGAGGAGGAGAGCAGCGTTCTCGCTAAGCCAACCCACAGGCCTCTCCTAAATTCAATTCCATGTTTGTTTTTGGTCTGTAATTTCCTGAGCACTGGCCCGGGAAGGCCCTTATCAGATATAGGTGCATCAGGTTGCTCAGCTGGATTTTGTAGCGTTTCATCTGTTTACTCCACTTGCTCAGATCTCGGCCAGCTTGATAATGGAGCACATAGATGTTAACGCGGATAAATGAACATCACAGTGTCCGGCAATAGAGGCTAAGTGGGTCAGCCCACAGCTCAGCTACACACTCATTACCTCACTCTTTTGATCTGGGTTCTCTCAGCTCTGTGCATCTTAATGAGCGTGATTATTAAAAGAAAGAGATTTTCTTGTATGTTTCGGGTGTTTATGGTCTTTGTGCGTCTACACAATGCATCTGCTCATCTCCAGCTTCTATTTAAACCTGTAACCATGCATGTCTTTCTAGAAAGACCTCTCTAGGTACAACACATATTTTACAGTTAAGAATATGTCACAACAACAGTAGCGTTAGCTTCAATCACATGGATGAGCTCGCTTTCACACTGAGGCTTTAATGACACCGTCATGGTGCAAATAGAGTTTGTAACCCACAATATCCTGTGGAAATCTGCAATGTTTAAACAACATGCTAAATTGTCGCAACAAACCCAGTGTTTGTTTTTTATCAGCGCAGTTGTTGAGTAAAATGCACTCGTGCACACACACACACATTTTCATTCAGTTTCTTCGCTGTCTCCTATGAAAAGTCATTGTTGTTGTGGTTAATCGGATCAGGCCCATCAGCTGCAGCCTCCGATCAACAGCTGTTAGAAGGAATGTGTTGGTCAGTAGAAAGACTTTCAGATAATAGAGAAACAAACGTCTGCTCAAACTTAAAAGTTAAGATGTGAAAAAAGGATATTAGAAATAGAAAAATTCCCCTTTCCTTTGCTTTATTGGTCCGAACCTGTTCGGAAGCCTGTTCTTTCCTGTCTGGCATATGGCAGAAAATACCATAATCAGATTACCTAACAGGTTCAGAAATGTCATATGAAAACCACTGACGCAGAGTGGCTGTGTCCCTGCTAGCTGTCATTCAACAGAAACGGCCCCGCCGTGCAGCATTGTCCTGCCCAGCGAGGACAAGGCCCGGTTCTGTTCAGATAATGAAGTGGATTCTGCCTAAACACGCTCAGCACGCCCGTTTCTCCAAGCTGCACACAACGGACCTTCTCATATAACACGCAACTGATTTACCCCTAATTCACAACTGCTGCTGAGAGTTTGCAGCCTTCAGTCTCACCGCCTCTCATCTACCTGCTGCTGTTGTGGGCCTGCACAAGCCATCGCTGGGCAAAAAGAGTCAAAGAGGCCTCTACCCCCACCCCCATCGGGTGTTGCTCATACTGGGGCACCACTGAGAGTGGTTTTACTGGCTGCACTGCCTGCTGCTGGAAGACACTTCAACACATGGTAAACATGGCCAAGAAGATCACCCTCCCTTCCAAAACCTGCCTCACCAGCAGGGCCATCAGCACCCCTGGTGACACCTCCCGAGCCCCAGTGTCCTGCTGCCGGGACAAGGTCCAGAGCCTGCAGACCAGACCCTTCAGTCAGCCCAACCAGGCTGTCAGGATCAGCTGATGTTGCAGATCGGCTTTTAATCTCCCAAATCGAATAAACTGTCACATTTTGCATAATTTCGCACAATATTGCACTACTTCAAAACTGTATATAGGTATATTTTTATACTTTTTAAAATCTTCTTTATCCTATGACGATCCTTTGAAACCTTTGAAGTGCTCGGAGTGATCATCTTACTTTATTACCGATCTTTCTTTTATTCCCTCACCGCTTTGCCAGCTACGTGGGGCTGAGTGGAGTGGAGAAAAAGAAGCCAAACCCGAGCTGACAAGCTGATAAGAGTCAGACATTTTAAAGTTGCCATATAAACGCGAACGCTGGTGATATAATAGCGGACGGCGTAGATCTCTTTCGAGTTTACAACCGATTTCCCGGTGAGTTATGGCCGCTTACCTGACGCTTTTTAGCGTTAGCATGCTAATGTTGCCAAAGAAAGAAGACGATCCCTGTTAAATTAAATTAAAAACCAGTCTTACGAAGCAGCACACAGTAATCTGAGTTGAAAATCTGTGGCTATGAACTTTAAATCCTTCGTTGTCAATCGTTAGATTATTATCTTTGGGGAAATGCTAGCTATGTAGCTATGTCACAGGTATGAAGCAGAGATTTCATGCAGCGAAACTATGAAATACATTTCCAAGAAGTGCGTTTCATAGTGTTATGAATAGTAAGATAAATACAAATAAGACACTGAGCTGTAAGTTAAGAAACACTGACTGTTGACGACGCAAAAATGTTCGCGTCAACAGTCAAAGTTTTTAAAAATGTTTGCGTCGTCAACAGTCTTTGTTGCTGTGCTCAGTTAGCAGATGGATGGATGGATGGATGGATGGATGGATTTAAACGCTTTTGAGACAACAGTTTGTTGCATTTTACCTGATTGCTCTGCTTTGGTGTGCCACTAATGGCCCACACGCCTCAGACTCCTTTTAGTGGCTCCTAGGCGTTTGATCAATGGCGTGCACACATGTGCGCGCTGCCTCGGTAAGAGGAAAACAGTTCTCTTTACTTACCTCTCACTTGATGCTTTGAAGGATACTTTTGGTTTCCCTACTATTAGTGCTGCTCTCACTGATGGTGGTGAGGAGGCGGCCTTTTAGCGTCGGACACACACACACACACACACACACACACACACACACACACACACACACACACACACCAACAAAAATCACCCCCACAATCCAGCCCGTGTCCCTTAAT
>CAAE01015019.1:4647264-4659513 GCA_000180735.1 Tetraodon nigroviridis
AGCGTTTCATCTGTTTACTCCACTTGCTCAGATCTCGGCCAGCTTGATAATGGAGCACATAGATGTTAACGCGGATAAATGAACATCACAGTGTCCGGCAATAGAGGCTAAGTGGGTCAGCCCACAGCTCAGCTACACACTCATTACCTCACTCTTTTGATCTGGGTTCTCTCAGCTCTGTGCATCTTAATGAGCGTGATTATTAAAAGAAAGAGATTTTCTTGTATGTTTCGGGTGTTTATGGTCTTTGTGCGTCTACACAATGCATCTGCTCATCTCCAGCTTCTATTTAAACCTGTAACCATGCATGTCTTTCTAGAAAGACCTCTCTAGGTACAACACATATTTTACAGTTAAGAATATGTCACAACAACAGTAGCGTTAGCTTCAATCACATGGATGAGCTCGCTTTCACACTGAGGCTTTAATGACACCGTCATGGTGCAAATAGAGTTTGTAACCCACAATATCCTGTGGAAATCTGCAATGTTTAAACAACATGCTAAATTGTCGCAACAAACCCAGTGTTTGGGTTTTATCAGCGCAGTTGTTGAGTAAAATGCACTCGTGCACACACACACACATTTTCATTCAGTTTCTTCGCTGTCTCCTATGAAAAGTCATTGTTGTTGTGGTTAATCGGATCAGGCCCATCAGCTGCAGCCTCCGATCAACAGCTGTTAGAAGGAATGTGTTGGTCAGTAGAAAGACTTTCAGATAATAGAGAAACAAACGTCTGCTCAAACTTAAAAGTTAAGATGTGAAAAAAGGATATTAGAAATAGAAAAATTCCCCTTTCCTTTGCTTTATTGGTCCGAACCTGTTCGGAAGCCTGTTCTTTCCTGTCTGGCATATGGCAGAAAATACCATAATCAGATTACCTAACAGGTTCAGAAATGTCATATGAAAACCACTGACGCAGAGTGGCTGTGTCCCTGCTAGCTGTCATTCAACAGAAACGGCCCCGCCGTGCAGCATTGTCCTGCCCAGCGAGGACAAGGCCCGGTTCTGTTCAGATAATGAAGTGGATTCTGCCTAAACACGCTCAGCACGCCCGTTTCTCCAAGCTGCACACAACGGACCTTCTCATATAACACGCAACTGATTTACCCCTAATTCACAACTGCTGCTGAGAGTTTGCAGCCTTCAGTCTCACCGCCTCTCATCTACCTGCTGCTGTTGTGGGCCTGCACAAGCCATCGCTGGGCAAAAAGAGTCAAAGAGGCCTCTACCCCCACCCCCATCGGGTGTTGCTCATACTGGGGCACCACTGAGAGTGGTTTTACTGGCTGCACTGCCTGCTGCTGGAAGACACTTCAACACATGGTAAACATGGCCAAGAAGATCACCCTCCCTTCCAAAACCTGCCTCACCAGCAGGGCCATCAGCACCCCTGGTGACACCTCCCGAGCCCCAGTGTCCTGCTGCCGGGACAAGGTCCAGAGCCTGCAGACCAGACCCTTCAGTCAGCCCAACCAGGCTGTCAGGATCAGCTGATGTTGCAGATCGGCTTTTAATCTCCCAAATCGAATAAACTGTCACATTTTGCATAATTTCGCACAATATTGCACTACTTCAAAACTGTATATAGGTATATTTTTATACTTTTTAAAATCTTCTTTATCCTATGACGATCCTTTGAAACCTTTGAAGTGCTCGGAGTGATCATCTTACTTTATTACCGATCTTTCTTTTATTCCCTCACCGCTTTGCCAGCTACGTGGGGCTGAGTGGAGAAAAAGAAGCCAAACCCGAGCTGACAAGCTGATAAGAGTCAGACATTTTAAAGTTGCCATATAAACGCGAACGCTGGTGATATAATAGCGGACGGCGTAGATCTCTTTCGAGTTTACAACCGATTTCCCGGTGAGTTATGGCCGCTTACCTGACGCTTTTTAGCGTTAGCATGCTAATGTTGCCAAAGAAAGAAGACGATCCCTGTTAAATTAAATTAAAAACCAGTCTTACGAAGCAGCACACAGTAATCTGAGTTGAAAATCTGTGGCTATGAACTTTAAATCCTTCGTTGTCAATCGTTAGATTATTAGCTTTGGGGAAATGCTAGCTATGTAGCTATGTCACAGGTATGAAGCAGAGATTTCATGCAGCGAAACTATGAAATACATTTCCAAGAACTGTGTTTCATAGTGTTATGAATAGTAAGATAAATACAAATAAGACACTGAGCTGTAAGTTAAGAAACACTGACTGTTGACGACGCAAAAATGTTCGCGTCAACAGTCAAAGTTTTTAAAAATGTTTGCGTCGTCAACAGTCTTTGTTGCTGTGCTCAGTTAGCAGATGGATGGATGGATGGATGGATGGATGGATTGATTTAAACGCTTCTTGAGACAACAGTTTGTTGCATTTTACCTGATTGCTCTGCTTTGGTGTGCCACTAATGGCCCACACGCCTCAGACTCCTTTTAGTGGCTCCCTAGGCGTTTGATCAATGGCGTGCACACATGTGCGCGCTGCCTCGGTAAGAGGAAAACAGTTCTCTTTACTTACCTCCTCACTTGATGCTTTGAAGGATACTTTTGGTTTCCCTACTATTAGTGCTGCTCTCACTGATGGTGGTGAGGAGGCGGCCTTTTAGCGTCGGCCACACACACACACACACACACACACACACACACACACACACACACACACACACACACACACACACACCAACAAAAATCACCCCCACAATCCAGCCCGTGTCCCTTAATGAACACTCTTGGGTTTTAAAGCAGCAGGGAGGAGATTAAGAGGAAATAAGTGCACTTTTTTACCCCGGGTTAGGCGGTTTGAGGTCACCATGGTTGCTTGAGTGCTCATGTTTGAGAGATGCAGCGGGAGTGTTAGGTGTGTGTGTGTGTGTGTGTGTGTGTGTGTGTGTGTGTGTGTGTGTGTGTGTGTGTGTGTGTGTGTGTGTGTGTGTAGTGTGTGAGAAAAACAAATGGCAGGTCCTTGTCCTGTCCAGAGAGAGCGTGAGCCAAACCTGTCTGTGGATTTGTTAAGGGTGAGATGTGGTCTGAAGGTAAAGGCGGTGTGTACGGGATTGTACACACACCTTTATGGAATTATGTCTGACCTATGTCAAACAGAAGCACCTCATGGATATGGGATGGATTTAATACTGCAGTTATGTTGATTCCTTCCTTCATGACTTCATGTACTCTTTCTGAACTCCTCAAAGTGGCCAGAAGAGGGCACCATTTCCAAATCTGAATTTAGTTTCCTAAAGCAGAGTGATGTAAATTACAACAGACGGTTGATCTCAGTTAATTCTGGGGGGTTTTTTTTTACACTTGCTCACGTGTGTGAATCAGGGCCACGTGGTTTGCAGGTTTCACACATGATCAGGCCTCTTTTGACGTGCAGCTCTCATGGCCTCTTGGTTTCCTGTGTGTACTTGTTTCTGTAGAAGACTCCCTGTTGCGTCAGGATGATATCTGGATGCTGGACGGCGATGAGCCTCAGGAACCCACGTGCCGCTCATCGCGCCCCGAGCACCTGGACTTCCTGCGCATCACACCCCCAGAGGATGACATCATGGGAGAGACGCCCTACTGTCCCAAACTGGAACGGATGGTGAGACCCAACACGAGCCAGAAAATGCGTGAAAATATCTTTTTTTTAGAACCCCAGGCAGCCAGAACTTGAATCGCTCCTGTTTTTCCTCCTCATGGGACTTTGGGGATTTCTGCCCACTCAGGCGTTTAATCACCTGATCGTGGCGGATTAGCTGGTCCTGGATTTTGATCTTGGCCAGACCCAAAGTGTTCATTCCACTCAAACTCATTTCACCTCAAAGCAGGAAATAATCCCTCAATGTCCTGAGAATTCCCTTCCATATTTTAGTGGTGTAATTAATTAGCACGAGGTTTCCTAACCTGGGAGGGATGGAGAGCAAGTATTTAATTTGCCAACAAGCAGGTGGTGTAACCCTCAGCATTCTGTTTGTCTTCAGGTTTCAGATATGCTGAAATGTCTCAAGTATTTGTGTGTAACGCCAGTCCAGCGTTCATTCCAGGGGCAGATGAGGCTGATTATCTGGGTGTGGTTAAAGCCGGTATCTCATTGTGTTCCTAAATAACAAGCATTCCACTACAAGAATCCTCTTGTACACAATTAGACACTCTATGTTGTGGCGTTGTCAAACCTGACAACCCTTAAAAGGGGATTGACGGTGTGTGTCTGAAAGGCCTCTGCTGCTACACAACTTATATTACTGGCTGAAGAAGGAGGTTAACTCAAATGCTGTTATTTTGTTCCCTGAATGCATTAATGTGGCTAGATGTTGTTAGACGCTGTGAATCCGTGTGAGTGTTTCAGCCTAAGCTGACCCCAGCTAGCCTGGCTAATCCGTATTGCGCGGACTGGCCACAGTGCTGAGTAAATGGCGCTCTCCACCTGAAAGCCCTTCCAGTTTGCTCCATGTTTGACAGGAGTGAGCAGAGGTAATCAGACACCTGCCCTGCCGAGCCCCACAGGTCTCCTCCCAGGAAGGGAGGAACCAGAACGGAGGCGTCTCCACACAGGCCACAGCAGGAAGACCTATTTCTCTTCCCCCAACTGCAACACACAGAACTTTTCTAACCCCCGGGGAGACAACTGGAATGTCCAGCAGCACGTATGGAAGGATAACCACGGATACGGCGCTCAGAATGTTCAGGAATGCTGTTGGAAGAGGCAGGTGAACTCTGCTCTCGTTCTCCCGGGGTGATTACAGCAGGACGTGGCTCCAGACGCGGAACAGCTGAGCCTCACACGCGTGGGGAACTCATTCAGGACAGAACCGCAGCGAGGGTCAAGCCGCCGTGTGTTTTTATGTCACCGAACGGGAATACGGAGTAACGTTGGTCTAAGTGGCACAGTCCCAGGAGGAAAGAACAACTGCAGATCTGTCCGCACAAAGGCTTTTTGTTCCCGGCCTGTGCCCGAGGTGGAACCGGAGCAGCTTGGATAACCAGAAGTGGGGGAGATGAACCTTGCGAGGCCTCTTTGCTAAAACTCTTTGGTTTTTTATTTTTGATTTTTTTTTTTGGTCCCATCTGGTTCAGGAATGAGCAGCGAGGGTCGCAGCTCAGTTGGCTCCGGCAAGCAGCCCTTCACTTCCATTTCTAGTGTCTTTGGCAGCCTGTTCAGTCGGGACAGGGTGGCCACTGCGGAAGGGCCGGCCCTGCTGACAGCGTTTAGGGAGCTGTCGCAGGTTGAGGATCCTCTTCCTGATACCAGAGAGAGCAAGCAGGAGAAGGAAGGAGAGCCTCATTCCAGTGACGTGGAGAAGAGGAGCGACGCTGCTGAGCCAGAACTGGTCCAGGTCACCAGAGTGGAAACACACAGCGACACGGAAAACGAGGAGGATGGGGAGGCGTCCCGCCACGGCCGCCTCCGCCCCAGAGGTGATGAAGACGGGCCAAGATGTGGAAGCGAGAGCAAGTTTGAGGTTCCTGTGTTTAGAACACACAATCTTGACAGATCCTGCATAGAAAACATGCTGCACGCAGAGAAATCAAGATGGAGAAATCGTTCCAGAACAGCCGGAGCTGATCCTCGTCCCCCTGAAAGCAACAGCGCGTCTGAGGGTACGAAAACACCCGACAGCAGCAGCAGCAGCAGCAGAAAGGTGGGAACTGCTGGGATTGGCGAGTGTGCTGGCATCGATTGTTCCCTTCCGGTTCCTTCCATTATCTCTGGAGCCGCTGGCTTAGGAGCTGCAGGTCAGGATGCTGCTGCTGCGGATTCACAGGCAACAGAAAAGAGGGAGATGAAGGAGGGAACTGCGGGGACTTCCGAAGGTCCTGAAACTCCAAAGGTCTCAGACAGGCCCAACGAACCGCCCGTGGATCCAAGCCCGCCTGTGTGTGGCCATCAGCCTGCGCTGCAGCACAGCGCCGCTCCAAAGACACCAGAAAAGACCCCACCTTCAGGGTCATCGGTCCCCTCCTCCAGGGGCGCGACCCTGCCCTCGCCGCCTTCCTTCCAAATGCCGGCTCTTTTCAGCGGGTTGAGGGTGCTGAAGAAAGGGGCGGTGGGTGATGACCGGGACACTACGGCGGAGATCAAGCAGAGGGAGAAGGACGCTGAGCTGGCCCTCCTCAGCCTCAAGAAGTCTGTGAACAAGGCCAAGCTGTACCCTGAGCAGAAGACGCCCTCCCCCAGCAAAAAACAGCCAGCAGACGGCAAAACGACTGCAACTGGTCAGCCGACAGACACGTCCAACGGCTGTCAGGACACCACCGCAAACGGCAAAACAGTTCCTGAGAATGGAGAGGACGGGACAGGAGAGAAACAGCCAGGCGCTCCGGGAATAAGGACGACCTCTGACCTGGCCTACGAAACCTTCAGGAGCATCTTCGGAACCAGAGCGGCCAGAAAGGAAAAAGCAGAGGATGTGGACCTGGAGGCCGTCAAAAGGAAAATCAAGAGCGACAAAGAAAATCTCAAGTCCATTTTTGAGAGAGTCTCTCGAACTCCCAGCAAGGAGCTCAAAAGTCCGACAGAGACTCACGTACGATTTCCAGCCACCTCTCTGAATATCGCACGTTCAAGTGGCCCGTACGGGGCCCGGACAGACGCCCAGAGCAGAGTCAGGGTCCCCGGCTGAATGTCTCCACGTGTTGTCTTCTTTCTCTCTGCAGGCCGAGGTCACGTCCCCCACGGACAGCGAGGACCGGACCCCAGGCCGCCTGCAGGCCGTGTGGCCGCCACCCAAACCCAAAGATGAGGAGGAGAAGGTGGGACTCAAGTACACGGAGGCCGGTAAGAAGCACAGAGCAGTCAGGTCACGTGTTACATTTGTGGATTTTCAATCCCGTTTTCACTATTGAAAGTGTCTTGCTGGAACAGCCATCATTTCTAGGCTGCTCAGCAGTCGGTTGGAGCAGTCACATGTCCTACAGCTGGCCAATAGGACAGGGACTTAAATATCTTTTAAATCCACTTTGGGCCACAATGAGGACGCGTCTACGGTGTGACGCTGCTCCTAGGGTGACGCAACATGTGTGTTGTAGGCAACAATAATGGTGTGGAATACTGGGCGTGGTGCCAGGTGGAGGATTTCTTTATAGAATCAACAGGGAGCCTTTTGATTACCTGTGTTCTACCAATCGAACCAAATGGCCAAAATGATGTTCTGTTCAGACGTTTCAGTTTTGGCCAGGGCTGCTTTGTTTAGCCTTTCTATTTATCTTTAAGCCTTTTGGTTTTGCTGTTGTTGTTTCAGCTGACTGTGTCGTTTCAAACTGGTTGGCCGAGTTGTTATCATATGACAGTGACCATCCCTTTATTCAGGTTTCAGACCAAATGCTCGTTTCTTTTGGCTCTGCTTTAGCCGCCATATTCCTAAACCCAGCCTAAAATTCTATTCTCCTTACAGAAATACCAGCGGTCTATTTTTTTTTACTAAACTGCAATAAAGTTATTCATCTAATCTTTTAGTTGTTATGTATGAATTGGTGTTTGTTTTGTTTCAGAGCACCAGGCTGCCCTCCTGCAGCTGAAAAGAGAGTGCAAAGAAGAGCTAGAGAGGATGCACGTAAGTGTGTCACTACGCCAGCAGACGGGCCTCAATTAATTTAAATATCATTTATCAAACAGCCATAAATATTTAAAAAATATCAGGCTTGTTATGGATAAACGCGTGAGACAAACGAGACATTTAAACTTCACTTATGGAAATGTTGACTGTAACTTGGCAGTTGATTTTTTTGAACACAAGAGGGCGCTAAGAAACCAGGACATGCGGAAATGGCAGCTGGACTGCTGCTCATGGAGGACAGGCTCCACTTTCAGGGCTGGGAGGTCTAAAAAGTCCCAGGTTTCACACCACAGTGATGCTGCTTTTGTCTTTATTCAGCCTTTTTGTTTATTATTTATGAAGAACAATCTTAACAAGGAAAACTAGCTCATACAAGTCACTATTACTTTTATTATTATTATAATTAGTTTCTGCTTTCATGTTTCCTTCTTGAAGGCCAGAAATATCTCAACTCTGGTTTTGCAGACAATTACAGCTGACACGTTTGCACTAATGTCTAAACCTGTGATATCGTGTCAAACATTAAAGGGTTGCACCATCGGGAAAATATGGGAATGCGGCTAATTCTGTTTCTAAACTAACAGCGTTAACAAGGACCATGTGTAGGATTCATCACAAAACAATTTCCTTTCTGTCTCAGATCAATAGTTTGCTTTGGTTGGATTATTCTCCAGTGTTTGAAATGTCAAATGAAGGTTTTTGCTGCGGTAGTGAGATATTTATCTTCAGGTTAGAGGGCAAAGGAAACAGTTAATTGAAAACATAGGGTCAACTGGAATGCATGTATAGGAAGAATAATCAAGTTCCACCTGTTGTTTTAAATACATTTTTGTCTCTGAATTTCCTCTCATAGTCCGACTTTGAGCTCCGTATCTTTGGGGTTCGGGGAGAAAACGCCGTCGCTGTATCTCACCTGGAGGAGGTCATCGCCAAGATGCAAAGGGACAGGACGTACAACACGGGTCAGGTACGGCCTGAGGTCTGCCATGTCGCCGTGTCGACGGCTGACGACCCCTTCCTGAGGAACAGTCGCACCGTGAGCATCCAGACGGACAGGGAGTCCTTCATCAAGAGCCCCGACGGAGGCGGCGGCAGCCTGGCTCCCAGCCCCACCCAGGCCCTCCCCAAAAAGCTCAACCTGGACGCCATTGGACTGAATCTGAAGGCCGGGGCGCCTCCGCCACCACCCCCTCCACCTCCTCCCCCAGGTTTCTTAGGACCTCCACCACCACCTCCTCCCCCTCTACCGGGCAACACAGGAGCGCCACCACCGCCGCCGCCCCCACCGCCGCTCCCAGGTGGTGGTCCACCGCCCCCACCACCACCGCCTCCCCCTCCTGGTTTACCTGGAGCCGGCCCACCTCCCCCTCCTCCTCCTCCAGGCTGTGGACCACCACCTCCTCCGCCGATGGGAAGCTTCGGCCAAAAGCCAGAGAATCCCCCACGGAAACCCACCATTGAGCCCAACTGCCCCATGAAGCCGCTGTACTGGACCCGGATCCAGATCCAGGACAACAAGTATGTAAAAAGCAGTTAAATCTACCCATACTGGTTGTAACCAGTTTAAACTAAAACCCACAGAAGTCTGGACTGGTTTACCTCCATTTCCCACATGAATTTAACAACAACATAATTTTTCCGCCCAGCAGTGCTGCTCTGCTGTATTTTACAGACGTATCTGTTTATGGCGGCTGATTAAAAAAGAAAGTGCAGAGCAGGAAAAGCAGAGGGAAAATCCCGAATCCCAAGAATACACATGGCACATTTGATTGGATAATTAATGGTGTTTGGTCTAAGTGCAGCTTTCTTGAGTTCATTAGGTTGTTTTGGTTTTTTTTTGTAGAGGTGGGGTTTCTGCAGAGTGTCATAAAAGTGATGTTTAGATGTGGCATTTTCAGATAATTGGCTGGAGCTCATGCCTGCGCTCACATGGCTGATAAACAATAAAATGTCTGCAGACACATGTACAGACGTGAGGAGGCGGTGGAGGGCCGCTGGTTCTGACACGTAGGCCCCCAAATTCCCATCATGTTGTTGTCACAGCTGAGGTTCAGGATACTTGGTGTGGTGGATAATAATCCAGGTTTCTGGAGGTGAAGAGTATTTTAGTGGCCCTGCTTGACGGGGATGTGCGCACCCAAACTTCAGTAATTGTATAAATGGATTATTCAGCCCATTTGGAGCAGCTGCGGTTGTTACCTCTGAGTGTCAAGCTTCTTTAGCTTTATGACCTTGTATTTCCATGGCTGGATTATTGGGGGAAACCGAGCTGCGGTTCGCGCGCCGCCTCTTGCCGCCTGGGCCTGCGCACGAGGCCTGACTAACGCCGTGGCAGTGTCACGTCAGCTGTAAATCGAACTGTAAAGGGCCAGGTTAAGCAGGATTTAATGGGCTCGGATGTTTGACTACAGCTGGTTCAGCGGCACAAAGTTAATGGAGTGCGGTTCTGAATTACGAGGGGGAACGGTGTTAGGTTTGAAACACTGCCAGGTATATAAAAGGAAGGCCAAACGCACATATTACGGCTGGCAGGACACGGGGCTGTCTCTCCCTCTCCCTCCCTGTGTCTCTTCACCGTGCAGTCAGATACAGTTATTGTCAGAAGCTGCTCCGACCGAGTCAAAAACGGCTCTTAGAAAGTGTGGTTGCAATTTTCTTTTCCGTGCTGAACCCCTGTTCAGAGTTAGAGGCTGTTTTTTTGGAGTGGTGTCCTCAACAGTACAGCTCTCCCTCACCCCAGATAGGTTCCCACCCTCCACCCAGCGCTACCCAGACTTACTCAACCATAATAAACTCTTTAGTGATGTTTCTGGTACCAAAGCAGAGGCGGCGAACCCGCCAGCTTTCACATTGACCTGCAGGTTTCACGAGCTCCCAGATGAGCTGTGTGAGTCAGTGAAAGAACCGGTAATTATCCCCTTAATGTCATTTCATCAACAGGAAGCGAAGCCCGGACAGATGTGTTGATTTTGACCAAACAGATGTAATATGTTGATGAAAGCGCAGCGCCGAGATCCGGAACGTCCTCCCGACGTTCGCAAAGCCTCTTTGTTTTTTCCAGGTTACTCAGCAACTTATCAAACACAGCACGGCGGCGCGTATCGCCGCGCGTTTGCTGGAAATGCTCTTTATTACAGAAACAAACTTGGCTTCAACTTCTGTCATTTTTACCACCTATCCCATAAACAGGCAGCAGCGTTGCCAAGTTCGAGCCGCTGTGTTTGTTTAACGAGGATTAGATGTTTCAGGCTTGACACACCGTCTCTGATTTACGATAACCCAACACAGAAGATCTCCTATCCTTTTCTCTCGCAGCAACAACACGCTGTGGGGATCTCTGAAGGAGCCGGACATCACCAACGCCAACGAGTTTGAGGACCTCTTCTCCAAAGCGACGCTGCAGCCGAAGAAGAAGCCTCTGTCGGACACCTACGAGAAGAAGGCCAAAGCAAAGAAGGTGAAAAGAGCTGCTGTGCTTGCTCCACCACTGATCTCTGCTCTGTCTCTATCTTTGTCCTTCTCATCATTTCCAGCTGAGGGCATTCTTTCTTTTAAAGATTTGTTTAAAAGACGATTAAGGATGAGTTATGGAAGGAATAACAAAAGGTGAAGGATGAAGAAAAGGACCGATGATGTTTCTTCCTCCAGACTGTTGTCTGCAGTTGCCAAGTTCTGGGCAAACACAGGCCCGTCAAGGGAGTTCGGCTTTTTTTTTTTTTTTTCCCTGCTCTGCGCAAGCTTTAATGATTTAAAGATGAAACAAGATAGGAAAAACTTAGCAAATGTGCTTTTGCACCAGATTGATCTGGTTCCCTCCTGCCTACCATAGAGCCACTTGATGTCTTGTCAGACACTGCAATCCTGCACTTCTGTTGCGGCCCGCGCCGCGTCAGCAGCTTGGCCCGCCGGCGTGCTCCTCACTGCTGGCGTCCGGGCCGAAGATCGGCCGTCCCCCAGACTGTCCTCTCTAAATCCATACGCATCCTCCGTTCTGATCAATCTGTCAGGCTTCCACTCCGCTCCAGAGAGCCCGGCCATGTGGTTGTGTGTGTGTGCGTGCGCGCGTGTGTGTGCGCCGCAGACTTTGATCGTCATCCTCAGCTCCAGCTCAGCCAGCCACATCCAGACACAGATCCTGCCAGCAGTCTCCTGTCAGGGCTTACATCAGCCTTAAAGATGGCCGACCCCCCCCCCCTCTAATGGAAACGCTACAGAAACAAACTCATAGATCATTCCAGAACTCTCACGGCTAAAGCAGCATCAGCGAGGAGGGTCTGTGGACCTCACCTGCACGGCTCCAGACCTGCATGCCTTAAAGACACAAGTGTTTTCTTGTTTCTCCTTGAAAGTTTGAGAGTGATTATTTGAGGCACAAATGATAAAATACTTTATTCCTGCTATTCTTTTGCATTCTAGCGTAATTCTGTGCCTTTTCTTCCATTCTTTAACTGATTGGTTACACTTGGGCTCACGCACCCGGACTTTAAATTATGGATATGATCATTTACTGTTGGATTACATACAGTCAATTGTGAGAACCTAAAGAATGTCAGAGAGAAGGAGAACCACATGTAAAAGACGCAATTTTCAAAGAATTATGTGAGAATAACTTCTAGCGCTTCCATATTTAATATCCAACCTGTGGCAGGCAGGTTATTCTACACATGAACAAGCTCGTCTACATTCAGTGACCCCCAGGTTGGTTTGTGGTAAAATGA
>CAAE01015019.1:4659563-4693089 GCA_000180735.1 Tetraodon nigroviridis
TTAATAATGTGTTATAAATCATTAATAAGCTCTTACCATCATTAGATACGTAATTACATGTTTGTTTCCGCTAAATGGCAATGACATCACAATTATAAAGGAAGCCAAAGTATATCTTAAAATAAAGCCATACCTGATTTTTAAATTAATAAATGCTTTAATCTGGTTCTTTCTGTGTTTCCAGATTGTTAAACTGCTGGATGGGAAACGCTCACAAGCAGTTGGCATCCTCATATCCAGCCTGCATCTGGAGATGAAGGACATCCAGCATGGTAAAAACACTGCTCTGTGACCAGTCTGTTCCACACGCCCGCCTGGACGCGTGCACATTATGTTATCATTGAACCTATTATTTAGTCAACAGTAATAAAGGGAGTTCAGATGGAGGAGATAGTGAGCCGCACAGCACAGAATAATTTCCAACCTCTTGACAGCTACTAATTTGTAACCAGGGACATTTTTGTTGGGGAAGTAGACTTGTTTGTGTTTCAAGCGGAATGTAGATGACTTTTCCACTTACCGCAGTGGGAACAAAAACGCCACGATCTGTCAAACCACCGGCGACACTGGGATAAGAGCAGCTTTTCACTTTTTGCGTCACGCTGCTCGGAGCGATTAAACACAGGGTTTGAGGAAAAATGCAGCCCCGCTCCCACGCGTACGCTGCTTGCAGACGTGTTGGGGACAGAGGAGACAGGCTCGGGACTGGTCCTGTCTCTCGACTGTGGCGGAGAGGGGCCTGCCGCCTGCTAGTGTGAGCTTGTGGCCAGCAGATCTGTTTATTGTAGCCAGTGATGGTTTCCACAAGCCTAATGGGACTGACACCCCACTAATGATCTGAGCCCCCTTCCACAGTAAGCAGACACTGCACTCCCACATAAAACTAGCGCCAACACAAGCCAAACGGCACAGAACACCAGGAAACCCGGTCTTTTTAGATTTTTGGGCACCCTTTACAGGGACTTTATGTCTCTCTGCTCGACATGTTGGTTCACGGGTGGGGGGGGGCGTGGCACGCCGCCATTTGTTCTTACACTCACACATACATGCCCACACGCACACATAGACTAACACACACGCACACACACACACACACAGCACAGATCAGAGCCAGGGCCTCCCAAGTGTTAGGAAAGGGTGTGAGGCGGTCACGGGGCATGTATTGAGAGGTCGCTGGGGAGAGAGATCCGGCTCCCCCCCATCAGATCAGAGGGATCGTGTGCACGCTGGAGGTGACCCCCGTTTGGGGTGTGATTGACAGCTACATCGGCTGAGGGACCGAATTATGCACTTTAATACAGATATAGGAAGACGGACCTCCAGCACGCTCTCTGATACACACATCAGGACCACATTTAAAGCTTTGGAGCGGGCGGGGGAAAGAGAGGGTCTCAGAAGGTAAAGTGGAGCGCCTTGTTATGCAGCAAGCAGCGCGAGATCCAGAGCCCAGACCTGCGATGTGAGTGGGACACGAGAAAATTGGCCCCAGCAGATACACAATCTGTCTCGACAAGTTCATCCAGAAAGTGGAATTTCAGATTTATTCCCTGATGATAGAAACCGGCATATTGACTGTTTGTTTGGGTAACTTTAAGCCGGCTTTTGCAGTTTGTCACTGTATTAGCCCATTGCCTCTATTTCACAAAATGAATTGCTGACACCGTTGTCGCCACATTAGTCTTCGACAGCAGCCCAGCCACGCTTTTTTTAATCATGTCGTAAGACTGATTTGAGTCCCGTAGGAGGTGTGCAGTGCTCCTGCGTTGAAACCAACCAGACAACTGTCAGCTGATCCCGCCGCGTCGCAGCCATCCCTCTCCCACCCCTCCTCCACTACTAATAAACCTGTGACACCTCTCAGACAGAGAACAGGAGTCACTCCTTTACTGCGCCTCCCTCCACGCGTGGCCTCCCTCCCAGTTGTCCCAGCTTGATGTATACGCGGCCTGCAGACAGGGGAGGTCGGAACAAGTCTTCTATTTCAGCTTATTTTTCAATCACGGGTCTCTGCCAGCCTTTAGTTACACTTCTCCTTGAGTTTTTTTTTTAATGTTTTTACCTCCTCCCACCTCCAAATAGGCCAGTTTAGGACCCGGGCTGTGTGAGGTTTTGGCTTTAGCCTGGTTTTACACCAGTCAAACACTAGCTCACCTCACACCTTGGCCATCTCAGCCATATAAGTGATTGTGCCATAATTAATTATCATTAATTTAGAAGATGGTCTTACATCTGTTTTGTGTTTTGTCTCGCAGCTGTTCTCACCATGGACAACTCTGTGGTGGATTTGGAGACCATTGAAGCCTTATATGAAAATGTAAGAATGTCTACATTAAAAAAAGTGTAACAGAAAATACTAATGTCTCACTCTGCATCGCTGCTCTGTGTATTTTTGGTTGTTTATTTTTACAGAGGGCCACCGGTGATGAGCTGGACATGATCGTGAAGCATTATGAGAAGTGTAAAGCTGATGAAGGGAAGCTGCTGGATAAACCTGAACAGTAAGATCAGAACCTGTCATGTCCAATAACGCCAAAGAGACGTGGAGGTCGTCTGGAAGCTTAAAGTCTTGGTTTCTGGATTATCTGCTCTCTGCTTCAGTGGTTTAATAGTTCCGTCAAGGTTAAGAAGTCTGGCCTGGTTAACAAGGCCTGGATCCCGCGGTGCCGCTCAGCCTAGCCTCCCCATTTCCATGTTTGAGCAGAGCTGTCACAGCGGCTGCCCGAGTCATCTCTCCTCGGTGTCTCCCCCCGTCAGCGGGGCCTAATCACACAGGATGTTACCGCTCCACTCCCCTCTGACACAGCACTGTTTACATAAGTCGTCCCACATCAGGCCAGATCTACCTTTGATCAATGCCCGCCAGCCTCTCGCTGCTTCTCCCTCCCAGCTGACCCCGTGGACCTTTCAGACTCAGCCGCGCGGCACCGCTCATGAATTTCGGCCGCCCGCCTTCCTGTGAGCAGCTCCAGTGACTCAGCCAGCCTGCGCAGGGTTACGCACAGCCTGCCAAGGCCCCAAAATAGTTCTTCCTGTTGGACGTTTTGTTTAATTCTGTCATAACATATCATCCCCCCCTTCTCCCCTCTCTCCTCCTTTTCCACCTCTTTGTTTTCCAGGTTTCTCTATGAGCTCTCCCAGATTCCTGAATTTGCCGGCCGGGCCCACTGCATCATCTTCCGGTCAGTGTTCCTCGACACCATCTCCTCCCTCTGCCGCAAGGTGGTCACCATCTCAAACGTGTGCAAAGTAAGACACAAATCAGATGCGGGACTTCGGGATAGTTCCTTTAAACAAAGTTGACTTACCCGGAGGTTGTTTCTGTTTGCGTCAGGATCTGTTGGAGTGCAGACATCTGCGGGAAATAATTGGTCTTGTTCTGGCTTTTGGGAACTATATGAATGGGGGCAACAGGACGAGAGGCCAGGCAGATGGGTTTGGACTGGAGATCCTTCCAAAACTTAAAGATGTCAAGAGCAGGGTAACCCACCACACGGTTTGACCTTCATCACGCCCTCTCCTGCGTCCTGACGTGACCTTAACAGCCTGTAATTTCCCTTCCCAGGACAATAAAACCAATCTGCTGGACTACGTCGTTCTGTACTACCTACGTAATTTTGACAAGGTAAAGAGCCGTCAGTGTAATTCACAAGCTTATTCCGGGTTTCTGCTCTTCATGCTCACCAATGTTTCAGCATGCCGGCACAGAAAAGAGCGTTTTCCCCCTCCCGGATCCTCAGGAATTCTTCCAAGCAGCTCAGGTGAAGTTTGATGACCTCATCAAGGATGCCAGGAAACTGAAGAAAGACCTGACTGGTAGGACCTGTCCTGTCAGCTTGCTTACTTCTATTTTTTTAGGCTTTAACCTACACAACGAGCTGGACATATCATTTTCCTACATCTTTAAATCGAACCGTTAGAATATGCGGAGCCATTTTTCCATCTTGCCAAAAGATGCTACCACATTTTCCAAACCAGTCAAAAGCATTAATTAAATGAAATCCACAACACAGATCAGCACAACATCAAATTAATAAATAATTACTTATTCTAGACCTAAAGCACCATGGGCGCCATTCTGTAGCCCAGCCAGCCAGGCAGTCTTGGCCAGGGCCAGGCGGAGGTTAAAGGCGACGTCCCCCAGTGGCCCTGGTGTCTGCGGTTATTTCAATCAACCAATAACACGGCATATGAAAGCAATTAGATATGCTCTGTAGCTCTCCCCCGACGTTTTTCAGATCGCTGTTAAAGTCCTCTCCTCCGTGACCTGAGGGGAAAACACAAAAGAGCCTGCTAAAGTACCCAGACCCGCCTCAATCTGTCACTCATTTATTAGCAAAAATAGAAAACCCACAGACAATAAATGTAACATAAAGGCTCTTGTATTTGATCTCTGCCGCGGCTCAGTCTGGCACAGTAGTCCTCCAGGGATTTAGCATCACAGGGCGAGCCTGGGATGGCGAATGTTTGCTGAGCTCCACCTCTGACTCCCACCATTTTTATCCCCTCCAGCCGCCAGGTATAAATATTTATGCCCGGCTCTTATAAACCTGCCTAAAGAAAGCAAGTGGTCTTAATTACGGCGTAACGCAGATCACTTCCATCCACCTTGTAATTTGTGTCTGACATGATCGGAGTGAGGGAATGGTGAGAGGATTAGGCCTCCCGCCTCTCACCTGACTGATCCCGAGGTGGCGACTGCGGTGTCCTGCCCTCCAGGCTCCGGTCAAAGGTCAAGCAACCCGGCACTAGCAGCGAGAATGTCGCCTCTGCTGCGTTAGCCCCAGACAGAACCGTCAGTGGGTTACACGCTTTTTTTTCCAGTTTGCAGGTCTAATTGGGTGTTTCCCACAGGTGTGTGTGTGTGTGTGTGTGTGTGTGTGTGTGTGTGTGTGTGTGTGTGTGTGTGTGTGTGTGTGTGTGTGTGTGAGACATGGTGTCGTCAGCGATGGTCAGGAACTATCACAACTCTTCTTGACTGACTTACACAGAAACCTGATCCTCTTTTGTTGGGGCTTCCTGTTTGGGGAGAAGGCGGTGACCTCTCCACTGAGGGAAGGGGGGTGGAAATGAGATGAACTGTTACCACCAGCGTCTTCTGATCAAGGTTGCGTAGAAATTCTGCCAACGTTGACATTATTGAAACAAAAGGAGGAGCTGGGACATTAGCAATCAAATAAAAGAGAACACCGAGGGCTCGTTTGCCTCTCACAGGAGTTTAGTGTTTCACAGAAGGCCTGGACCAAGTTAGACTTTCATCACTGTGGCAAATCAGACAGTGTCCGCATTTTTAAATGGTCTTTAATGTCAGGTTGAGGCAGGGCCTTTAGCCTGAGCCCACGTTTACGACTGAGGCTCTGCTCAGCCTGTGTGAAGAGCAGTCTGCAGCACTTGACTCGACACTACTAGACTGGAAATTCAGTCAGTCTCTGCGCTTGTTCAGAACTTTAAGCCTATTTTTTTTCTGCCAACATGCCCAGAAAGCTGTGCGCTGCATTCCGAAAAAAAGAAAAAAAAATATTGCAAGCCTAACATTTGACAGATTTATGAGGAGAAACAAAAGGCAGAGAATGTTTTGTGTGTTTTATGGTGATAACTGGGAATTGCCAAGAGAATTCACTTTTCCTGGTATAAATAAGGCCAGGGCACGTCTGGACTGTAGCACCGGCTTAACCTCTGGGGTTAAAGGAAATAAATTATTGTCGGCGGTGCCTGCGAAAACACAACAAACCTCACACCGTTTAGAGTCTTAAAAATCATTCGGTGTGTTCAGGTTTCCTGCCTCCCGAAGGATGAGATAATTATCTTTGTTCATTTTCTTTTTTGAAAGAAACAAATCAAAACTAGGTCTTGGACAAACGTGTTGTCACAGAGGGACCTCAGAGGCAAACAACTGCCGACCACTCTCGTTTTTAGGCCTTCTATTTGTAACTCTCCTCCTCTCTCTCCTCTTCTCGGCCAGTTTTCCAAACCTCCCTGTGTAAATCCTGGAGCAGACGTCTGGCTCTGCTTGCTTCCCACTCGTTAGAGGCTCCATTTGCAGCCTCAGACCATTGTTTGTCTGCGGATGCTGAGGCCTGCGTTGCGAGGTTGAGCGCTTTCAAACTATCTCGTTTCTCTGCTTTTTGTGTTTCCTTTCACGCTTTTTTGAACCCAAACACTTTAACGGCTTTGCTTCCACAGACACCAACAGCTGGATCCCCCTGTTTACGTTTTGGGATCTGTTAAAAGACTTTGAACAGCGGGCTGGGGCTCCTTAATGACCCAGTGGGTGATTGGGATTTTAGGATTGCTGAAAATTCTTCCAGAAAACTTGTTTATTTCCTTTTGCTGGCTGGCTAGGAATGTGATTGAAAGAGACTTTTTAATCATAATTGTACAAATGAGTGAAGGAAAAAAGCACAACAAAGAAGATTGAATAAATAAACCCCAAAAATATGTATAGCAAGATGTTTTTATCACATTTTTTGAGCCACAAACTTCTACATCAACCCCTTCTAACCCAACCACCGATGCTAACCATAAACCTCTTGTACTTTTGTGTAATAGTGGACCAAAAATAGGGATATTAAAACTGAGAACATAAAATAATTGTAGTTACATGGAATGTTTCACCACACTCGTAATAGGAACAGTCTACACGGAACGCGAAATCCAAAAGAAACATAAAAGTACAGCCCCAAGAAAAGGGGACGCAGAGTCTGTCACTGTTTTATTGTTCCTGTTATGATTAAGCTCATCAAAGATCGAATTATTCACAATAACTTGAGTGACAGCACTAAATGCATACGTTTTCATCATGAAAGCCATTAAATCGACCCGCCGCAGCTTTGTGTTGTCTCTTTGAGTCTGATTCCTCTTTGGTGCCATCAAAGACTGCGGGCGCCACATTAGCATTCGCGGCTCTTTTGACACACATTCTGACTTGTTTTGACCCATAAACACATTTGTGTAGCCTCTCTAACCTAGTGCAGGCCAACACGCCGCGTACCGAGACAAAGCCTCTGCCTACTTTTTTAATTATTCTTTACAGCTGCTGCGTTTCTGTGGCTTTCCTCTCTGTGGCCTTTGCTGTCTGAGCCACATTTGGGACAAAAGCGCTTGTAAATTGCCGATTCGATGTTTTGAACACTGTTTTAATGGAGTCTTTTGAGTTGGGGGATTTCTGGTTAGGAAATGTGGTCTGCGCAAACAGGATATTTTTTTATGTTTGGCTGGCTGCTGATTTCTGTCGTTTTATTTACTAGCATTCACAAAAGAGACGCGCGTTTCCTGATTCGTGATGATGGTAAAAGATGTCCTCGATGGAGCTGCAGGTGCGGCGGCTTCACATGCGAGCGCGCCAGAGCCAAAGTCGGATCAAACGGCAGCGACACAGCGAAGTGAGACAGCGGTCAGACCTGTTAATGCTCTTGTTGTGTTGCAGAGCTGTGTAGCTATGCACTCATAAGCAAGTGAAGGTATTTATTGCAGCCATTAATGAGTTACAGGTTGGGGGATTGTGCCCGAGTTCCTCAACCAGGCGTCTTTGTGTTCACGGTAACGCGGAGAGGAAATGAGAAAGGCCCGTCTGGAACACGCTCAGTCACGGCTTTTTTTTTTTTTTTCCTCCCTTCTTTTCTCCGAGCAGTGTGTGAGTTGGCTCATTTGGTGCCGCACAGAATTAAAAAGACAGCAAACACATCTGCTGCGCTCACATGTGCTATATTAAGACGCCAGAAGCGGCAGCAGCACGCACGAGAGTGCCCAAGTGTTAGTGATTTGTAGGGATGTTGTCCTTCAGCTGAAACAAGAGGGAAACGAGCTTTTACTTTAAACTGTTTTTAGTTTCACGCTGAAAGTTGGTTTGGATGCGCTTAAAGTGAAGCTCGTTTTTGGCCTCTTTTTGAGAGAAACTTAAAGAAATCTGCAGATGGCGGAGGGATAAAAACATCCAGTTTGGTTAATTTAAAGTACAAAATCACATTAATCACCTGCAGAAAGACGGTAACAAAACTAGGATGTACGGTAGTTCCTTTCCCTTCTTCATCATGGTAGCCATCATTCGTTCTCCTCTCTTCTAGCGTGTGAGAAAGATGTGCAGAAGGTGTGCACCAACTCCTCAGAGGAAAACCTGCAGCCTTTCAAGGACAAGATGGAAGGATTTATCTCTGCTGGGTGAGTCAATCTCTGCATTTTTGAAAAACTCAAAACCTCAAATGAGAACTGAACTTTGTCCTCCACTTAGTGATGAAGAGATGCTCATCAAAGCGTGATTTTGGATCTAGAGGTCCCCCCTTTACCACCACGAGCAGTATGGCTCCTTGTTTAAGAAGTTGAGGCCATAATTATTTTTCTGCCGTGTCAGTCGCTGGGTCGTCAGATTGCTCCTCAGTGTCTGCCTGCGCGCGTGTGTGTGTGTGTGTGCTTGGTAGGAGAGGGCGTCTTGGTACACTGTAAGACAGCAGGAAGACAGCGGTCTACAGGCCTGTAGAAGGGATCACGTTGCCTCTAACATGGCTCCCGTGTACTCTCGGCTTCCATAAAGCTGGCGGGACGTCTCTGGCCACGGACTCGTAAACATGGGCCGGCCCCAGTGGATCAGGCCCGACCACCATGACAGGCTCCCTGATCCTCTGCCCCCTTTCAAGACCAGCTGCAGAGAACCCTGTCACATCACCTAGCTAGCAAGAATTCCTTTAAAATCAACTTAAGTGCAATTAGTGTTCACGTTATTTCTGCTATACATTCCAGAGGAAAATGTGTAGTGCTGCCCCGGTTAGATTATTCGCCGCAATTAACAGTCGCATTTTGAGGCTGAACTTTCCAGCTGAATACTTGTAAAGCTCTCTTTCATAAACAGGATTCCTCAAGCCACGCTAGCTGTGTTTTGGCAGGAGCGCTTTATAATCATCATTAGTGATTATTCCATGACTTCAGAAGGCAAAGCTCATATACGGAAAGCGCCAGAGGCCGTTAATGTCTCCTCCGCTCTGCGAAAGAGCGACATTATGATGCATGTGTTTGACAGCTGATTTCATGTACGCGGAGGTTCCTCCCAAACCCGCGTCTGTGCACAGCTGGAGATTTTGTTCTTTTCTATTGTCTTTATGAAAATCGCATCTTTGACTTTTTTTATGGTTTACAGTCAGCTGATGATGTCAACGCCAGAAAAAGTGAAGGAATGGATGGAAGGATGAAAGTTGAAATGAACCTTCCAGCTCTGCTTATTTCACTCTGTCCATTACCCGTCTGGATGAGTTACTCCAGTCTTAAAGCTGCATCTCAGTCAGCTATTTTTGAAGCCTGGCATCTTTTCCTCTCTTTCTGCCTGACTCCTTCATTTGGAAGTGTGATCTATGATTGTTTCAGCATCTAATCAGCCTTTATCCTTGTTGTTTCCCTTGTTAACTGGATCTCTTTGAAACCTCTGGGAAATTCTCTGACGGCATAGTTTTCGCGAGCTGCGGCTAATTGAAAACAAATTTGCCTGGATCCCTTTGGAAGTGCGGGCATCATCACATCCCGGCATTTTTCTTTGTTGTCAGTGAGTCAGACCACGATAACCTAAAATTCCATTCTGCTAGGTGATACAAGGATTATTTGGAGTGAGCAGAATCTACCCTCAGCGTCTGGTTTTGATGAAGACGTGCTCAGACGAAGGCTGCCTTCTCCGCATCTACCGCTCTCCGTTTCTTTGTTATCTAGCGGCACTTGGAAAAGTGTGTCAGAGTTTTAAAGCCCTAATTTATTGTCCCTCTCTCAGCATGCACATCTCATAACTTTCTAGTTAGCGACTACTGGTTTCATGTTTACACGGGGAGCTGAGGAAGAGAAACTTCACACATCCTCTCTCTTTGAGCCCCTCTCTCTCTCTTCCCCGGCCTCTCGGCTCCAGTGCCACCCCTGCACAGTCGCCGCACTAGAGGGGTACCTCAGGCGCCAGCCTAACCCCCGCTGAGACCAACGCCATCGGTCACGGCCTCACTTTCTGTCCCAGACGTGGCTGCAACCTCTTTTCATTAGGCCTAGCTCCGCCCCCTTAGCCACATACAAGCAAAAAGAATGTAAAAGTGAAAGGGGACGGTTGGTCGGAGGCTGAGGCTCACCCCTCTCCCAGAAGACCCCCAAACCTGCCTTTGAACAAACTTTTGGGAAACTTCCCGCTCTTAAATCTTCAAGTAGGAAAGGTCCCCCATCATTGTAAAAAAAGATGAATCTGGAAAATGCAATAAATCTGAGATCACAGGCACTCTTTGGCCCTAGATAAATTCTTGCACCTCAGCTCGGCCCGCTGCACACATCTGCCTTGCATTTAGACACTTTTACATGGCAGGAGTCCACAGGAGCCTCCAGTTCCCAAACCCCTCAAATCCACACCTCTGCTTCAGACCTGAACACGCACACGCGTGTCACACACTGCCGCACACACCGCCGCTCCCCACGCCAAGCCACAGGCAGACGCTCTCTCATGTCAACGCACACAAGCCGGCTGGTGCTTTGAAACCTGGCGAACTTGGATAACACACTCTGCATGAGTAAGATCTCCACCCAGACCTTTCTTCTTCTCTGTCACTGCTGACCATCCTAAAGGGTGAAAACAGCGCCCCCTGTCCCCCACATTGGGTTTTGACCGCCGCTGTTACACACGTGCATCATAATCTGCCCTGTGATTAATCTTTCTTCTCATTTTCTTTTGTCTTTTACAGCCCAAGAGGAGCACTTAGCAGAAGTGGATCGCCTCAATGCAGCCCAGAAAAGGTAGGAAAACAGCCACACTTTCAAATCTGTCTTTAAATAGGATGCAGGTTCAATTTCCTGGATTTCATCTTTGAACACGGATTTGCCACACTGTCTTGCTGAAAAGACTTTCTTTTCTGGATAACACAGAGGAAATTTAAACGTTTGTATACAGTTTTTGATGCCGGGTGATTTATATAGCGTGATTATTGAGGCAGTATTTTCTGCGTGTGGACACTTGTGCCAAACTGTAATTTGTCCAGAGCGGGACGCCAGCATTCAGCAGGAACCCACACGCAGCTGTGACGTGCGGCAGCAGTGTATTTCAGGCCCCGGTGCCCTGCGTTTCCCCCTCTGCCACTGCTATCATTCTTGTCTGCCATGTTCTTGCGCAGTAGGCTCCCGAGAGTTCTGTGAGAGGCATCTGATTTATGCGCGCGAGGCTCGCTGGCAGCTGCCGAGCTCGCCGTCCGAGCTGAAATCATATCTGGAACATTTCATATTGGAAAAATATGGTGGAGCAGACAAACAAAGCAAAAAGATTATTTTTGCCTTGTTTGGACAGCGAGCAGGACTGTTTGCTTTATATTGCGATGCTCCCACTTCCAAAGTAAATCACCCAAGCACATAAAGGAGAAAGTGGGAGACGCAGGAAAACGGGAACTCTAAACAATTAGAGGTCGATTGCTTTGGACAAACTATAACTCGGTGAATGCTTCAATCTGCTCTGCTTCTTGTCCGCCAAGAGGACCTGCGCCGGACTACTGCCCCCTCACCCCCCCACCCACACCTCAGCATTCGGTGACAGCACTACACACTCCTCCTGTGCAGCAGTGACAGCAGTGTGACGGAGGTGTCCGACTGGCTGCGGAAAATTGATCAAAAGGACCCCTGACGGCACCTTTGCCTTTAACGAAGGTTTCCTTTAATTCCATCCAAAGTGGGGGCTGGCTGACTGGCGCTAGCTTGAGCGGGGGCGGGGGGTGGGTGGCTCTTTCCCAGGTTCCCACAGAGCCACCTCGTAAAAGTGACACGCTGTTGATGGATACGGGCGTCAGCAGGCTCGCCGGGCCCTGGGTGGGCTTTCACATCTGCACCGATATGAGGGATCTGGAGAAAAAAAATAGAAATCACACTATAAATCACACACACACACACACCAGTGGCAGGATTATGGTTTAGTGTTAATAAAGAAACTAACACATCCTCATGGCTACCGAAGGTCTGGGCTTTAGGGGGAGGAGGAGGAGGAGGAGGAGAGTTTTGGCCAGAACATGTCTGTAGGACCAAGAGCTGACCTCATGTGCAGCCTGTTGTTTCTCATTCAATCTCCTGGTTATTTTGTCTACAATTATTCACAAACACCAGATGTTCTTTTCACGAGTGTGTCTGACCAGCTTTCTGCTGCACTTATTCCCTTATTTCCAATAAGCTTAAGGGAACATGAATGATGTGACACGATAACAAGTGTCCTCTCACAGTAACATTGTGTGTGCGTGTGTGTGTGGGGGGGGGGAGGCAAAGGCTTGTTCTTCAACATGCAGTCCCAATTTGTCTGCTTCACGTCTGGGTTCCTCTGGGGTTTTCCGGCTTCTGTCGTCCGTTCCGTCTCGTTAGGTTTCCCTCTTCCACATCGTGCTGTTTTCGTTTGGTTGGCTCGTCTGCAGCCATCGCAGCAGCCTGTAGCCACGTGACTTCCCCTCAGATGCTGTACCAGGCTCTCTCTCTCTCTCTCTCTCTCTCTCTCTCTCTCTCTCTCTCTCTCTCTCTCTCTCTCTCTCTCTCCCTCTTTCAAATCCCTTTTCCTCTGCAATCGTTCTCACTCTAAAACTTTGAAATATTTTCCCGATTGTCTCGGTCGCTCGCACTTTCAAATGGGTCCATCTTCACGGCTGTTAGCCAGGAATGCTGGCCACCGTCGCTGCCGTAGCGCCTCTCTGGGCCGCAGCGCTGCGGTGCATTGCAGACAGGCGTACGCGTGTGCATAACTGTTGTGCTCAGACGAAGGTCAGCTTGATTTTGTTTAGGTCGCTCACCGTGTGAGGGGTTTGTGCATGTTTGGAGTGAAGCCGTGAGTGTCGCCTGGTGTGCTAAGGGAGGGAAGCCTGATTTGTGCCTGCTTTGACAGGACGACCCAGGGTCAGGAGAGAAGGCGAGGAGGGAGCCTGTGTGTGAAGCACACACCTGGCCGGCTGCAGCACACCAACCTGGGACGGACGGTCCCAAATGTCCCAGAACCCTTTTACAGCAAACATCACTTTTTATAGCATCTAAGCAAAGCGATGCAACCTCAGACATGGAAATGACTCAGAGGTTTTCTCTGCAGACCGTCTGGAAAGCATATTTGCCTCTGTCTTGGATTAGCGATGCAAAGAGCCACCTAGCATCTGGAGGTCAGGGCTGTTGGGTTGTCAGCGAGGACAGACTCGGAGCATCCCTTGAATCATACGCTTTGACAGGCAGGGTAGAAAATGGCTTTCATGTTCGGGTCCGGCAGACAATCTGAAACAGCAGGCTGCTCCTCGGGACTCGTTCGAGCTGCCGGGAGCCGTGCAAAGACTCTGGATTGGGTTACACGGCGGCCATGGAGCAGAAGGGCGGGTCTCAGCGAGCAGCAGTCGGGGAAACTCCACCTATCTGTGACCGTCACTCATCTGTGTAGTGTGTTGTCCTGGAGGAGCTGGTGTGTGTGCGTGTGCGTGGGGTGCACGCTGCTGTGTCTGGAGGAGCAGCAGCCTGCTCTCTCTGTCTCCAGCTCCTCTGGCAGTGTTTTGCCCCGCAGGCTGCAGAGGTCAATACGATAATGGCTCTGGCGCTACCGGCTCGCCCCCGCGGCCCAGCGGGGTGGACACACACGGGCTCCAGCAGGGTGGATGCAGGACGCCACTCCTGGAAGCACACTTTCCTGTAAACGGCTGCAGACAGAGTAGAGTTCAGAGTACGGTGTTAAAAACATACAACCGAAGGAAAGAATGTCTCGTAACAAATGTTGGTAAAGGACAACATTTCTGTTTCCTGCCAGAACCTGATTACACAAATGTATTGATCTTGGGGCCATTTTCTATTTAAAATATATAGAGAGTATTAGTATCTATTGTGTTTTCATTTTGTAGTTTATTGCTGGGAAAATGTCAAAAAAATTTCCCTAAGAAATGCATCCGTGACGAGGCTGCCTGTTACCGCTGACCTCCAGAGCGACCTTGCGTGGTGGTCGCAGTGCGCTCTTTGGGGCTGACGGGTCAACAACACCCTTTGTGCTTTGCTCAGTTTCCAGGACATGGTCAGCTACTTTGGGGTGAAGCCAAAGGCTGGAGATAAAGAGGTGGTGCCCGGCTACGTTTTCATGCTCTGGTACGAGTTTTCCAGCGACTTCAAGAACGCCTGGGTCCGCCAAAGCAAGACCATCTCCAAGGAGAGGTGAGTTGGACTCGGCTGAGGATTCCACTCCAGGAACAGGCTCACCTGTGTGTGTGTGTGTGTGTGTGTGTGTGTGTGTCTTTAAGTCTACTATTATATTGTTTGTAGTGGATATTGCTTGTTTAAACGTGAAATGTCACCCCTTTTTTTGGCAGGTTGAAGGAAGCTCAGGAGAACATCAAGAAGATCACGGCGGATAAGCGAGTGGAGACCAAGAAGATCAACGCCAACAGCCTGGTGAGCAGCAGAGTCGGCCCCCCCTGGGTCAGAGTTGGGATCCGGCGTGTGAGCGTGTTGTCTCTGACCCACAGAAAGAGAGGCTGCGGCAGAAGGAAGCCAGCGTCTCCTCCAGCTGAGGCCCACAGGGCGGAGGGCGCGACCAGGGGCAGCAGCGTTGGCCTAGACAGAAAAGCCGCCACCTGCCTCAGCCACAGAAACTCTTCCAGACGATCCCCTCGTGCGAATCCCGCTGTTTTCCCCCTCCGCCCTGCGCTCCTCCACCCCCACAGACCAGAGGCTGCGGATGCACAGCTGACGCGGCCGACATGACGAGCATCCCCAAGGCCAAAGGTTGATCTCGTCTGTCCAGCCCGGCGTGACCTCTGAGCGCCCGGCTTGTGAAAGGTCGCCGGGGTTCAGGGGGACTCACAACAGAGCCCGCCAACAAATCAGTCTGGGTCTCCGAGAGCCCAGAAACCGATTCTTTTTGATCCAACAGAAGAATAATAGCGCAGCCTCAAAGCTTTAGGACTGAGGCGGAACAAGCCCGCTGAGAAGCTCCCCAAGAGGAGCCCCAGCGAGACCTCGGTCCGTCCAGAGTCTTGGAAATATGCTGTAGAACCTGCAGGGACCGTGGGAGATCCAGACCGAGACCCACGCGCATGAATCTGTATGTAGCACTGCACCAGGCCGACCTCCCCATCAGACACCTCAAACATATCACCTCTGCGTTGCAAACGTGTCGCCAGCCTTTGGTTGAGTGTCGTGGCTCCACACTGTGGCCGCAGCACTTTCAGCACTTTACTGCCCGCTGTAGCCGCCTGGCTCCTAGCTCGCTACAAGCTACCCCTCCCCCACCCCACCCCCACGTGCATCGTTTCAGACGTCCAGCACTTTCTTTTGCACCTATTTTCTTATGCAAGCATGTGGTTGCCACGTGGATGAAATGTGTGGGGTTTTTTTTTTTTTAAATCTTGTTTTTATTATAGAAAAAAGAAGGATTGATATTTTCTTAAACATATTGAAAGATTGAAAGAAAGTTTACTTATTGAAGTGAAGAAGTTTGTGTCTCCTGTTGTGTCTTATTTCTGTGAGTGTGACCAGTGTCGGAGGGGTCTGAAGACACGTGCAGAGGGCGAAGACTTCTGTCGTTTCTGTGCCGCTTTGCAGACGTCCAGCTTGTCCTTTGAGAAGTCCCCCGCTGAAGCCAGGTACCTCAGACCTCCCATCCTCAGAGTCACCATAGAAGCTGCACCTTAAACTCCTAAAACCTCCAAACTCTTCCACGTGTGCCCTTGATTTCATATTTATAGTTTAGAAGTCTGGGGAAAAGAAATGCCGCAGAAGGAAGGAGCTGCTGTAGCCTTGTGCATTTGTGGAACCTGGAATTGTTTGAAGTTGTGAGAATAAATTTCTGGACGCCAAAGTGCCCGAGTCATTAATACGATTTTATTTTTTTTAATGCAGGAGGCCATATTTATACAGTAAAATGTTGATCAGCTGTTCAACAAACAGAGCGGAGTCATCAGAGCTGCAGATGCCTGAAATGGAGTGATGATGGCTGGCAGGAGGAATTTCTCATATCAGGGAATCCAGATGGTAAAATTTAATGAGACACATTTCTGAGCCGTGAGTTTGTTGGTCTGGAGTTGTTTGTTAGTTTGTAACGCCCGTATATCGTCCATCAGCTGGATCAGACTAAATTCCATAGAGCATTCATGTTTCTGACTTCAAATCCTGCAGTTAAAACAAATCAGTGTGATTCAATTTATTTTTCACTTATAAATAACTATTCAAACTTATTTGCGACAGATTACTGGAATTAATGTGATAGTTGGTGCTTCAATTTGACCTTAAAAGTGACTGGTTTGTGTGATGGAACTGCAGGATTTTTTTCCAGCTGATGATGAAGGCGGAGAGTCTTCCTCCTTTGCTCTGGATGGAACGGAACGCATGCACAATATCCAAACATCCATCTGATTCATCGGTGGATCATTTAATCAAAGTATTAATCCGACCAGTTACAACAAGGACAGATTTACATTTTACAGCTATTCACCCAGACCACCGCCGTACGCGGTCACTAACGAAGAATGTCTCTATTTGAGTAGTCGCCCAACTTAAAACCAAATAATAATAAAATAGCGGGTTCTTGCGCTCTCGTCCTTTCACAGATAGCTGTACTCATCCATCAAATTCCACACAGTGGAAACATCCAGTTGAACAAACAACATATGCAGACGAAACAAAGGTGGCCGGGAATGATTCCCAGTCCCACGTCGACAGTGACTATGTTAAACCGTGGTAAAGCGCTCCCCGTAAAGCGCGGAAGCCGTGCGTAAAAACGTGCCCGTTCCGAGTCAGCCTCTCCGCGCAGTGGTGCTCGTCTGTTGCGTGTCCGTGTTTGGTCACACGTCGTGTTGAGAAGAGAATCGTCCTAGTTTGCGGCTGGTTGCAGACTCCTTCAAACATTCAAAAAAGGGAGCATTTTAAAGCCACGCGCGTCGCTTCAGTCCAGGTCGATGGAAATACAGCGGCACTGTTTGACGCGCTGGATGCGCTTCTTCTTGGTGGGGGGCTGCTGGTCCGGACAGTTCAAGGTAAACGTCATGGTGGTAAAACGCTTCGGCTTGCAGAACGAGCAGGACTGGAAGGCGCCCTCCTCCCTGCGGATGTGTCTGGGGATGTAGAAGGAGTTGCACTGTCCGTAGCAGAAGCGGTTGATGATGGTGCGGCTGACGCAGCCCTCCTCATGGATGGTCTGCTTGAGGGGCTGCGTCTTGCACCAGTCCCGTTTCAGATACTGGCGCTCCGTCACATGCAGAGCCTCCTGGCTGGACTCCAGCACCTCGTCGGCCGGTGAGGTCGAGCCGTGCCTCTGCCGGGGAGCGGGGCCCGCCCGCCCCGGCTGCGGGTGCTGCTCCGATTCGTTTGGGTTGTTTTTGTCGGGGTGAGGAATGGCGCCCTGCGAGCCTCGGTTCCTTTTACAGTCCACGGGAAAGGATAGCAGCCCGATGATGAAAGCCACACTGCAGAAGATACGCGTGGTGTTAGCCATCCTTGGAGAGAAGAAAGATAATTTATCATTTCCGAGGCTGGACGCGCAAAAGTCAAAAGGTTTTACGCTGCGTAAAAGGGACAGTTACTGTTGCCTTTTTTCCATTTAAAAAACCACAAAACAAACGTTTTTGTATAGCAGTAAGTACTGTGTACAGTTATTGTGCATCATATTCTATATTTTACAAAGATTTCAGTAACATCATCCCGACGTGGGGGAAAAAAAGTCTTATTCAAAGCGAAAGCGTTTTCTGTCTAAAATAAATCTTCTTTCCAGACGCATGGGGAAAAAAAATAGCAGGCATTAAAATTGTGTAGATTCTGGATAGAGGCATTCAAATTTAATCACAAAGCAAATAAGGGTTTCAAAGGTAAAGAGGACGCGCCACTCACCTGTGTGCGCCACAAGTGCTCCAAAGGTGATTTTCTTTGCGGTCCTCGACACCTACTGCTGGGGACTGTGCGCTGGCGGGACTGCTGAGAGGTGGGGGACCAACAGCTCCATAGACGGGGGCCAAGCGCTCTCATACAAATTGCTCAAGCGCCGGACTGTCTCCCTTTTAAATGTCTGCCAGCTGAGATGCGCACAACCGCTCCCTCCAGATTATTGGCCGAGGCCGAGAACAACGCGGAGAAAATCACAACTATCCGCCCCCTCAACACTTCCCTGAACCCGCTTCAAGGGAAGAGACAGCCGAGGAGGAGGAGGAGGAGGAGGAGGAGGAGGAGGAGGATTCTAAAATAGTTTGATCCGTTTATACAAATTTACCCAAATATTACTGACACGTTTGACAAGTGTAAATAAGTTCCCACTTCAATCGAATTCCTGTGGTGAATCAGTTCTATGGTTGGTTTATTTAACCGTATTTCCTCACTACTCAGAGTTAGAAATGCTGCCCCCGAGTCCCAGTTTGCGGTCTTGAACTGGGACAGCTGGTTCAGAACTGGGAGGTTTCAGCAGGTTTTTCCTGATGATTTTTTTTTTTTTAACAAATTTGTCCAACATGAAGCTACCGCTGCAGGGAACACCAAGATGAGCAACTGCGTGGAAGCTACCCAGAACCTCCACAGAACTGTGGCGAAGCACTGACCTCTGACCTTCCCACTCCTTACTGGACTCTTTGGAATTGTGGAAAAATCAGCCATATTCTGCGTGTCAAAACGCACAAATGACATTGTGCCATCTTTTTTCTATTTTAAACGTTCACAGGCATTTTCACTAAGGCTCAAGTCAAAATCCTCCAGTTAGATTTCAGGACCAGTCAAACTGGTGGCTTACTGGTAGCAGGTCGGTGGACCAGTGGCTCTCTGCGACTCTAGGGCGCCTCCCTGTGGCAGCTTTAATTACCCAACAAAGAAATTACAAAATCCATTCAAAATCCTCATATTCCGGTTGTCTTTTATTTTTTTTTTTAAGAGGCTCACACTGTAAATGTTTCATTGGACATGAGGGGACCAGTACAATACTGCTTGGTTTGTTTTCAAAGCTCCCAACTCAAGGTGCATTTTCTCCCATTGGCTCCAACTGTAAAAACAGATTTTGTAACAAAAGGAAAGCTTTAGCTTTTTAAAGCGTCCAAACTTTAGATTTAAAACGCATAAATATCAGTCAGGCTCAATCTCAACATTTCCAGTCATCTTCCAGTCCCATTTCACGGAATCTGGCCAATACACTAGTCTACACACCACCCGACACCCCCTAGCACCTTCTAAAGCTTTCCCACATAAACTCAAGGCATCCAAACATCTCATTAAGGCCCCAAACCAAAACTCTCCTAACCTACCTAATTAAAAAATAAATTAAGAGTCCTGAAATGATGGGAGAAGCACGAGGTGCTAAATATGACATAGTCCCACTGGAAGCTGCATAGAAAGGAGCAAATAATAGAAGTAGCAAAGGAAGAGTGGGTTATAAATCTACAGGCCTGGTGGCTGACAGCAGTCGTCCCTGGTTGAGAGGGTTCCTGGGGGAACCTCTGTAGTGGCTCATGTCCTTCTCTACCAGCTGCATGGCTGGTTTCTGCGCTGCTGCTGCTGGACTGCAGACTGAATCGTCTGCTCTGCTCTTTGGTTGGATCTTGTTGGTGACGTCACCCAGAGCTCCGGCCTTTAGCTTCTGGGACCGGGTGCTGGGCCTTCTGGGTGGGACGGGAGGTGGCCTCTTGATGGCAAACGCCTCGCTGGCCACCTCCTCTGGTTCCACGCTGTGGATGAGCGGAAGCTGTGGAAGCGGCAACAGCCCGCTTTCAAGACTCAGCGCCTTGACCACCTGCCTGGGGGGCTGAGGGCACCTCCTGCCCTCCCTACTCAGGGAGTTGATCCTGCGGACCGCCTGGCGGACCGGGGTGCGCTGGAACTTGAGTGGTGATCGGACCTGGGCCAGCCCGGACGCTTTGGGGGAGTGAAGGGTGAGCTTGTTGAAGTGGTGGATGTGATCTGCCACACGGCGCCTTTCTCTCTCTGGGACGCTGGCCGCTTGACTCTGTTGGCTTGGGACTCCAGCAGCGACCTCTGGGTGACCGTCGTTCTTTGGCGGCTCTGCGCCGGCAGCAGCCCCCCTCTGAGACACGTCTCCAGGCCCTCTGTCCTCTTCTCCGCCCGGCTTGTACGGGGTGGACTGCAGGCTGGAGGAGACGCCCAGCTGAAAGAGAGTCTGGATCAGCCTGCTGCAGGTCACCTGCTCCGCTTCCTCGTCATTCTCTCCCTCCATGGAAAGGTTCCTGGCTGGTACAGCACAGAAGGAACCGTTCTCAGTCTCTCCAGGTGGACCCGAGTATGCGCCGGGCTCGAAAACAACACTGTCGATATGCAAAGGCGTTAAAGCTACGAGTTCAGCCTGATCGAAGGTGATGTTGAGATCGCTGCTCAGACATCGGTGCTGAGCCAGAAAACCGGGGGTTCCTGCATCTGCAGACGGACCTTTGTCCTCTGGGGCGGGTCTGGGGACGCGCTCGGATGGTTCTGCCGTATTTACTCCTGCAGAGCTGCAGGGGTCTGCGGCCTGGAGGTCACACCCCGACTCTGACTTCTTTATCGGTGCGGGACTGGCCCGGTTCTGGACGTCAGTCCCGGAGTTCTGGCTCTCCAGGCTCACGGCGCTGGAAGCGCAGCACAGCACCGCGGGAAGCCCAGCCGCCGCCGGAGGCTCGGCCACGGCCACGGTGGGCTCCGAGGCGTAGGCGCCCTTCAGGCACATCTTCATGGGGGTGTCTGAGAAGCATTCAGCTCCGAACACCTGGGTTCCTATGGGGGTCCTGGCGCTCCAGGAAACCTGAGGGGCGCTGGGGGCACAGCGGGGGGTCAGCAGGTTGTCTTCAGACCTACTGATGAACTTGGAGCCTGGAAACAGAGGAGTGTGAACACACACTAGCACGCTGCAGCTGCACCCCCAGAGACACTGCTCCGGGTCAGTCTGCGGCTCACCTTTAGCGTCGACGTTCCCCTGGAGAAGTGCTGGACTGAATCCCGTCTCTTTGGCACAAGGAAAACTGGCGGTGCTCTCCTGAGTGGCGAGACGCAAACCGATGGACTCAGACCCCTTTTTGTCAGCGGCATGGAATGAGAGAGGAAGAGCGAAAAGACAGGAGAGAGAGGATTATTATGTTAGAAAGGAGCCCAGGGAAGTTACCCACAATGCAGTGTTGGTAAGTTATCAATGGCTGATGTGGTTAGTTCTTAAAAGTATTGAATATAAAAAACAGTCAAAAGAAACGAGGGAGTGGAACTGTTGGTCAACGGCGTTTATTGATCCCAGAAGGTACACATTATTATTGCATCTCAGGGCTGATGCTGTATTCCACACCAGCTAACGACAGGTCATTATTGTAACAGAAAAGGCATAAAACATCCACCAGAACCCGTTTTTAGTGTTGTCGTGCCACAGACGTAAGAATAACTCTGCTTTTATATTACGAAAAGTGAAAAATAAATGTGCTAATCAATCATTTTTAGTGATTAAGCTGTGAAAAAAATCTGTAAACTTGTTCTCAGTTTTGAAAAGTGCTAAAGGACACAAAGACGGGTGCAACGTTTGTAAATAGTGTTATTTGCAGGCGTGGCTGCATGCACCTGATTCAGCTGAGCCTCTTTTCAGGTTTTAACCACAGTGAATTTGTGAAGTTTAGCGAGCAGCCACACTTACGGCATCTTTGCTGCTCTTCCCCAGGCTGAAACGCAAGCGCAGAGATTTGAGAGGCGCTTCTTTTTTGGTGACTTTGGGAGAAAAGCAGCCCGTCTTTCCAGACTCAACTCTGAAAAAGCACAACAGATGAGTTCAAGTGAATCCAAGTCACTTGCGTAGCACCTCTCTCTAGGTAAGGATGTGAGGAGCGGGTGTGAGTGGGCCTGACCTGCTGATGGCGTGATGGCTGCTAAGACGCCGGCTCTTCCTCCTCGCAGAGGTTGCTGGTTGCCTTCTCGATCTCCCAGCTGGCGATGAGATACTCTGAGAGGATTCCAAAACTCCTGAGGCGCTGTAGGCTAGAATAAATATAAAGAGGACGACATTGGAGCCTTTGACTCAGCACCGGAATGGTGGAAGTGTTCATGTTGATTTGGTGCATAAAAACATCATCGTCATCTTTACCTGATGAAGGAGTCAAAGTCCCGCTGAACAAAGTATTGGGAAGTAATTCCACCCCAAGATTCTTTTTAACAGATCTGCGCTTCTTGTTTGAAAATCCAAAAGAATGAGCCGATTCCAGTGGAAGTTTCCGCTTTGAGGAGGGTGTTCCACCCACGGGGGTTCCAGAGGAAAACACTGGGAAAAATCAGGGGAAAATTAAAACTCAAGAGGAAAACAGGGTTTTGGACAGATTAGATACTGGACGACCAGTCATTCCCTGATTACTGAGCCAAGACTGACAGGATTTAACGTTCACTAGATGGACAGAAACACGAAGCAGCCAGGAAAAGAAAACAGGAGCAGGTCAAAGCAAATTGGGCATGGTGCCACGTCATTCAATCAGAATTACTATCCCGAAAGTGTCGGATGCAAGGAAACTGGTTTAGAAGCGCAAGCGGAGAAAGCAGCTCCTCTGAGTCCACAGTGGACAGACAACTGTGGACTCACGTCAGGCCACAGACGGCGGCTGGTCCAGCCACGGTACCTACCAAGAGCATCTGCCCCAGGGGCATTTGTGGGGGTTCTGTTAGTTTTCATCTTATTGAGAGCACCACTGACCACATCTGAAATACGAGACAGACCAAACGCGTTCAGGCTGGGTTGCTGCGGCGCTCCGTGGCATGCTTTCCAGCATGGCTGGTGTGGAGGCGGGTGGAGGGAGCTGCGGGCCGCCGCAGCGGGAACCATAAAACAAAGCCGTGATCTGGGCTCTACCTCCAAAGCTGCGTCTGTTTCTCCTCTTCATCCCAGAGCTGAGCCCCTCCTCCTCCAGCTCGTCCTGGTTGGGGGAGAGAGCCCCAGACTCGCAACCCAGCATGGCTGGAACTTTGTCCTGGAGAAATCGTGGCAACACCCCTGAGACACATGAAAGGAAATTAGCCGCCGGGCTCTGTTTGTGAGCGGCGTGTGGAAGAGTGGACCTGCTACCGAAGCGGCTGGCGTTCTCGATGAAACAATGCACGACTGTCGTCTGGAGCTTGATGCGCTTCTCCGTGTTGGCGTTCATTTTTTCTGTCCCGTCCCCGAAGTGAAGGAGGTTGGGAGCCAGTATCACAGCCAGGTTGCTGCTGTCCATCTTGTTCTCCACGCTCCTGTAACACAAACCCGTGAGCCCTGCGCCAAGGTGAGGCTACAGATCAGCAGAACCACGCAGAGACTTCAGCCACCTCTTGGACACGTGGTGGAGGAAGTGGAAAAAGTGGTGCAGAGTTGTGACGTTTCTCTCCGGCAGCACGCAGGAGAGCAGCATGGTGGCCGCGGTGCGCTCCTCCTGGGTGGGGAGCTGCTGGGCCTTGATGAAGGCCTCCTGCAGCTCGGTGGGCAGCACAGGCTCTGGCAGCTCCCTGAAGAACTGCTTCACCAGCCCGGCGACGTCGCAGGGGAGTGCGGAGGACAGGCAGTCCTCGCCAGCGTCCACTTTGGCCTGGACGTTGATACACGGAGTTGCAGTGGTTAAAAATAGCAGCAGCTCTAATGGCTGCAGGCTCAGGCCCAGGCCATCGCTCACCTTGAGGGCTTTCAGGCGAACCACAGAGCCAGACTTTCGGAACAGGCCCTCTGTGTTGACGTGGGCCATCAGGCACATGCACGCTTTGACGAGAAAGCTACAAGAGAATCGAAAAGTGTCATAAAGAGTGAAAGGCAACGAGACAAAGATGCCAACCGCGGACTCAATTACGAGTAACTTGCCTCGGCACGCTCCCACATTCCATATTACAAGACGGCAAGCTCTCCAGCGCTACCCCGAAAACCTTCTTTTGTGGGGAAAAAATACATTAATTAAACACTGGAATTCTGCACACCAGAAACCTTTAAACAGGAGTTACAAAAGGAACCTGCTAAATGAACTTTCCTGGACTTTGTAACCATGTCACAACAGGAGTGTGTGTCTCTTTAGCTCTGCATTAATGAAATGCATTTGAATTTTTGTGCCAAAGGAGGGGACAGGGAGTGTTTGCGCACAATCCACACTCTAATTTTGTTGGCTGGTTGCAAAACACACTGTTGGGCCTTGATATGACCCCTGACCCTTGCTTCTGAAAGAAGAACTGGTTTGAGTTGAGGTTGACTCTTTGCAGCAGCGCTGCAAATGCAGAAGTTTGACAGCTATTTCCAAAGTCACAAGGTTTCCCCAAACAACCCCCTGACTTCTGTCAGGTTATTAAGATGGAATTGGATGCAGCCTTTTTCAATTTTACCGTCCCACTACACTTTTTTTCGCCAGCACATCCCGACAGAGATTCTGAACATTTATCGCCTCTTCTTGCTTTGGTTTTCTACTGTTGGCAAAGATTTAAAGGTGTAATCGAAGCTGAGGAGCCCAACAAACATGTGCAACAACAACAGTCTGCCAACAAACGGGCCTCATCAGGAATATGCTAATTTGATACAACAGACAAAACAAAGGAGCGCCATTGCTGGCGACTTGTTGACCTCGGTGAAAGCCGGGTTTCTAACATGTGAAACTGGGTGTTTGACTTACCGAGCTGCTCGTCGTCTTGCAGTTTGTCGTTTTGTTTTTGTTCCAGTTCTTTGTCTTTATGCCGTAAGCTGCGCGAAGGTGCTGCACGGCCACCAGGCGCATCACATTTTCTCCATGGCTTTCATTTTACACTAATATCTACCTATAACTAAACGACAGATCGTGTGCTATCAGGCCTGGACTAAGATCGGCATCTGTTGTTCTTTTGACTCGATCCAGACTTTTGAATTCTATTGCTTTTTCCAGACTTCCGCTAACGCATCCTCATGTGACTTGGAACGCTCACAAAATACTGGACTAAAAGAAGAGTATTGGAATTTCTATTAGTTTCTATTCTATTATGAATAGAAATTACACCCGAATAGTAAAAACTACAGGGCTGTTACAAGGATTACTTACCCCTCTCCTATCTTTATAAGCATCTACGAACAACTTCACTCGTAGTGCAGTTAGCTACCCGACATTAGCATGCTATGTTAACGAGTTTCGTTTAAAACTGCATCAACAAATACAGGCTCGTATCGCACGATTTACCATTGTTGTTTAACACCTTCCAACGGGTGTTCCGTGTCAATAAACTCCGTATAATCTGAGACAGCTAGCTGGATTGCTGGAAAGCCTTCGCCCAAACGGTCTTTGGGAAGCGTCTGATTTCACAGAGTATTCAAACAACGGCGCTCCTACGTTTTCCACCGCGATTGGCTGAACCTTTTGAACGCGTCACGGGAGAGGTGCGTATGTTTTAATCACAGGGAAAGTGGACTGGGCGGGGCGGTTCCGTCTCTGCAACTTTCAAGAGATAGTTTTTAATCCACCGGCCCACTCTGCAATAGAAACCACACGCACATATACGCGAAACTACGTCAGTAATAGGATTTATTTACTGAGAGAACTTTAAATTCATTTTTCTCACTGGTGTTGACCAATAACTGAAGTTAACTCAAGTAAAGATGCTGTGTGGTTTATTTAATTTTTAGATAAAAATAAGGTGAAATCTTACTATCTAAATCTTAAGCCCGATTTCTGACGCGTTGGAAAATTTATTTGCCAGCTATGCTGTAAATGCATAGCAAAAGAACTTCAAAGTCATAACACGTCAAATACTGGCCGTGTTGTGTAGTGTGCGAGAACTTTAACGGTTAAGTTTAATGAATAGGTGCTCTGTTCTGCCTTACAGAAAGCGAGTCCTGTTAAACTATTCAGTGAAAAAGAACTGTCATTTCTAAAACCACCACTAGGTGGGGGTGTAACACCAAATGAGGCGCTGAGATTGAAACGCGCAACCGTGTGTAAGTTACTCTCAAAAGGCTCATCTTTATTACAGAACAACATTCAGATATATATATACACAGGACGAAAGGAGTTTGGTTGAATCTTTAGAAGCATTTCCTGTGGACGATGGAAGGTCCGGCCTCATCATACTCCTGTTTACTAATCCACATCTGCTGGAAGGTGGACAGGGAGGCCAGGATGGAGCCACCAATCCAGACAGAGTACTTCCTCTCTGGTGGAGCAATGATCTATAGAATAGATTTTAAAAAATGGAAAAATCTGTTATTTATGTATTGTTTAGAGACAACTCATTTACACGTTTCAAATATTTGCACAGCTTTTTCACCTTGATCTTCATGGTGCTTGGGGCCAGAGCTGTGATCTCCTTCTGCATACGGTCAGCAATACCCAGGGGTACATGGTGGTACCACCAGACAGCACCATTGTTGGCATACAGGTCCTTGCGGATGTCAATGTCACATTTCATGATGCTGTTGTAGGCTGTCTCATGGATACCAGCAGATTCCATACCTGAGTGATAACAGCCAAAGATTAGTTTTACACTGACAAAACACATTTAAAATGCATCTGATAACTCACCGATGAAAGAAGGCTGGAAGAGGGTCTCTGGACAACGGAAACGCTCATTACCAATGGTGATGACCTGCCCGTCTGGCAACTCGTAGCTCTTTTCCAGGGAGGAGGAGGAAGCAGCTGTGGCCATCTCGTTCTCAAAGTCGAGGGCGACGTAGCACAGCTTCTCTTTGATGTCACGCACAATCTCACGCTCAGCTAAGGGACAAAAGGTTTGGACACACTCAGAAACAAGATCTGCAACACATTTCATATGAGCAAACAAACACGGATGTTGCAGTTAACCCTACCGGTTGTAACAAAGGAGTAACCACGCTCGGTCAGGATCTTCATCAGGTAGTCAGTGAGGTCACGTCCGGCCAAGTCCAGACGCATGATGGCATGTGGTAGGGCGTAACCTTCATAGATGGGCACGTTGTGGGTCACACCATCACCAGAGTCCAGAACGATACCTGCAGCAAGCAGTAGAGGGATCCTAATAAATCAGCAGTGACTGGCTGGAGAAAGATTGACAGCTAAATCTGGCCTCTGTCTTCCATGGTGAACTAAACTATGCTGCTAAAACCACTTGGCTAGAAGCCCATCAGAGGGATTCACACCTTCTCTGAAAAAAGAAACAGGTTGACACCCCCCTCTCTGGAAATGCCAGCTTGTTACATGAGCGGAAAAGCATCTGCATACTGACCGGTGGTACGGCCAGAGGCGTACAGGGACAGGACAGCCTGGATGGCCACGTACATGGCAGGAACGTTGAAGGTCTCAAACATGATCTGCAAGAATGGTCGGGCGGGATGTTAACGGTGCATCGCAACCCCAAGAGCCTGGTCAGCGGTGACAATCAGGTACCTGGGTCATCTTCTCCCTGTTGGCTTTAGGGTTGAGGGGGGCCTCAGTCAGCAGGGTGGGGTGCTCCTCAGGGGCCACACGCAGCTCATTGTAGAAAGTGTGGTGCCAGATCTGACAAAGAAGGACAAAGAACAGCTGATGTCTGCACTTAAAGGACCCCCCCATCCGAACAAACAACAGCGGGGTCTTCTAAATAAAGCGCAGGGACAAGGAGGCCTAACGGCAGCAGCCAGGCAGGGAATTCTGAAGGATGCCAACAATCAGCTGTTGCCAATGTTGTAAATGAGCCCTGCTGTCAACACCCACCTTCTCCATGTCATCCCCAGTTGGTGATGATGCCGTGTTCAATGGGGTACTTCAGAGTCAGGATGCCCCTCTTGCTCTGGGCCTCATCACCGACGTAGCTGTCCTTCTGACCCATACCCACCATCACACCCTGAGGAAAGCAGCGTGAGGCGGGACATTAGACGACCTTCCAAGGAGCCCCTCTCAGATGGCGACAGTACAGAGGTGAGCTTATACCTGGTGGCGCGGCCTCCCGACGATGGAGGGAAAGACAGCACGGGGAGCGTCATCTCCGGCAAATCCAGCCTTGACCAAGCCAGAGCCATTGTCACACACGAGGGCGGTGGTCTCGTCGTCGTCACACATGGTTACGTTTTACTGGGGTGGTCTAGAAATGAGGAGAGCCGAAACACGTGCTGTGAAATACCTAAAGCGTCTAAATCTGGAGTCAGTAATGCAAAAAAAAAAAAAACAAAAAAACAGGGCCTGCCAGTGCTCCCTCACAACTTCTTCCCACTAAAACATCCCACATCAGTGGCCTGCCATCAGTAGATCATTAATTAAGGGCCTTCAGATGCTATTTCGGTGGTGTTATCCTTGCTGCACAGTCACTGATACGGTATCACCACGGCCGCGATTGTTCCTAGAAGGTTTAGAAGTGGCTGAGGTAGCACCAAAAAAGGGGCATAACATAGAGATAACTGTGATCTATTCTATTTAAAGCTCATCACCTCCACTCTGCGTTTAAAGGTGGGGGGTTGAAACAAGTGACACATGGGTCTCCAGCTATTTCAGGTCTGTGGGTGCTTGTTAGGAGCCGGGCCAGGATCCATCTGTCTGCACCAGAGTGAGATCTTGTTTTACGATGTGGCTTCACACCTCAGCTGCCCCTTCATTTCTTATGCAAGCAGAGGCTGAACTGGCTCAACTCCATCAGCTTAACGTTTAGATACTTATCGGTGAAATGTCGGTTTGCTTCTTGGATCGAACATCCCTGTCTAAAAAGTCAAACAAGCCCAGGCTGGAACTCTCAGAAAATATTGCAAGTTTTTAAAACAGGTATGTTGTTAAATTGCTCATTCATCCCAGAATGGCTAGTTCAAGTCAGCTCAGCATATCAGTGGCTCTAAGAATCAAGCCATGACGGGTACTCACCAAGGTGCACTGATAGACGGATGCTTCCACTGGGACAAAGACCCAGGCTGAGAGGAGCCCCCCCCTTAAATAAGACAGGGACGCAGTTTAGGGACCAGGGGCGGAGCTAAGGGGGTTCATACAAGTCCAAATAAGAGCTTGTAGCAAAAATCATCAAGCCACAGGAAAGTGTGTTTTACATACATGTATGGAAATCTCTGCGCTGGCCCAGACTATGATGTGTAAACGCTAACACATTAAAGATTTAATGTGTGAGTCTTAAACACATGGTCCTTTCACACTTCCCAGTGGAGATACAATTATTTTATGAATTGTATAAAAAGAAATATCGTGTTTTAAAAGAGTGCTTTACCATCAGTGTCAAGGCTCTGTGGCTATTCAGTCAGTAATCCCTGTGAATGCAAGATTTTCTGCAAGAAATTTTATATTTTTTTGTGGTTTTGTCCAGCTCATATTCATCTAATTACTCGACAGTGGTGACCTAGTCAGGCCGGTGTCGTCGCCGTCCCATTGCGGGGATGAAAACATTGTGCACGGCTGTGCCGCTGGTATGTGGCAGACCTGAGCCTCCTCAGCGAGCTGAACATCCTGAACAGCTGATGGTGAGAGCAGCCTCGGCTCTGCGTCTCGTCTGACTGTCTGAGCATGTGCCTGCCGGTGTCAGTGCACGCAGCTGATTGGTCCGGCTGTCTCCTTGTACGGTTATGGTAACCAGGCGAGGTCACGAATGTGACGCCGCTGAAGTTCCCAAGCTGCGATCACAAACATGCGCTCCATATATGTGCCAGCCTCTTAAGCATATATTTCATTTACGTACATAAACCTTATGTGGTAATACTCTCATTCACGCAAGAATGATGCACATATTTGATGGACTTTTTGTTGATACAACTTCATGTCCGGAGAAAATATTGTATACAGTGAGACACAAGCAAGAGGAATTATGTCTCTGGGACAATAAAGGGAATTTTTACTTTTAAGTCTTCGGAAAAGAGCCAATGATCTTCCGCAGGGAAGTGCGGCGAAGCTGGCTGTGTGTGTCCGCTTAAGTACGGGTGCACAGGTTCGGCCGGGGGGGGCTCCGAGCAGGCCCGCTGCGGACGCGATACGCACCAGCCGGGAGCGCTGACAGGCGGTCAGAGCTGGCTGGAGCCCCGGAGCTAGCTGCGTGCTAGCTCCGGGGACCCCCGGGCCGGTTGGCTAAGTGTTTCCCAGGGAAGGTTGCTCGCACCTGGGCAGAGGTGGCAGGAGCCCCGGGCTAGCAGCGCGCTAGCTCAGGGGACCCCGGGGCGGTGGCTGTGTTTCGCGAGGGAAGAGTGGTCGCACCTGGGCAGAGCTGGCAGGAGCACCGGGTTGGCTCCGAGCAGGCCCGCTGCGGACCCGATACGACCCAGCCGGGAGCGCTGACGGGCGTGCAGAGCTTCCTGGAGCGGCGGGCTAGCTCTGGGGACCCGGGGCCGGTGGCTCCGGGTCATAGGGAAGAGTGGTCGCACCTGGGCAGAGCTGGCAGGAGCCCCTGGCTAGCAGCGGGCTAGCTCCGGGGACCCCCGGCCGGTGGCTGTGTTTCCCGAGGGAAGAGTGGTCGCACCTGGGCAGCGTTGGAAGGAGCCCTGGGCTGGCTCCGAGCAGGCCCGCTGCGGGCCCGATACGCCCCAGCCGGGAGCGCTGACGGGCGGGCAGAGCTTGCTGGAGCCCCGCGCTAGCTGCGAGCTAGCTCCGTGGACCCCGGGGCGTTGGCTGTGGTCGCACCTGGGCAGAGCTGGCAGGAGCTGCGGTCTAGCTCCGGGGACCCCCGGCCGGTGGCTGTGTTTCCCAGGGAAGGTTGCTCGCACCTGGGCAGAGGTGGCAGGAGCCCCGTGCTGGCTCCGAGCACCCCCGCTGCGGGCCGGATACGCCACAGCGAGGAGCGCTGACAGCTGGGCAGAGCTTGCTGGAGCCCTGGGCTAGCTCCGAGCTGGCCCGCTGCGGGCCCGATACGCCGCAGCCGGTAGCACCTGGACAGAGCTGGCAGGAGCTTGCTGGCTAGCCCCGCGCTAGCTGCGGGCTAGCTCCGTGGACCCCGGGGCGTTGGCTGTGGTCGCACCTGGGCAGAGCTGGCAGGAGCTGCGGGCTAGCTCCGGGGACCCCCGGCCGGTGGCTGTGTTTCCCAGGGAAGGTTGCACGCACCTGTGCAGAGGTGGCAGGAGCCCCGGGCTAGCTCCGGGGACCCGGGCCGGTGGCTGTGTTTCCCCAGGGAAGAGTGCTCGCACCTGGGCAGAGGTGGCAGGAGCTGCGGGCTACCTCCGGGGACCCCCGGCCGGTGGCTGTGTTTCCACAGGGAAGGTTGCTCGCACCTGGGCAGAGGTGGCAGGAGCCCCGTGCTCGCTCCGGGGACCCGGGCCGGTGGCTGTGTTTCGCCATGGAAGCGTGGCCGCACCTGCGCAGAGCTGGCATGAGCCCTGGGCCGGCTCCGAGCAGGCCCGCTGCGGGCCCGCTACGCCCCAGCCGGGAGCGCTGACGGGCGGGCAGAGCTTGCTGGAGCCCCGCGCTAGCGGCGGGCTAGCTCCGTGGACCTCGGGGCGTTGGCTGTGGTCGCACCTGGGCAAAGCTGGCAGGAGCAGCGGGCTAGCTCCGGGGACCCGGGCCGGTGGCTGTGTTTCCCCAGGGAAGAGTGGTCGCACCTGGGCAGAGGTGGCAGGAGCTCCGGGCTGGCTCCGAGCCGGCCCGCTACGCCCCAGCCGGGAGCGCTGACGGGCGGGCAGAGCTTGCTGGAGCCCCGCGCTAGCGGCGGGCTAGCTCCGTGGACCCCGGGGCGTTGGCTGTGGTCGCACCTGGGCAGAGCTGGCATGAGCTGCGAGCTAGCTCCGGGGACCCCCGGGCGGTGGCTGTGTTTCCTCAGGGAAGAGTGGTCGCACCTGGGCAGAGCTAGCACGAGCCCTGGGCCGGCTCCGAGCAGGCCCGCTGTTGGCCCGATACGCCCCAGCAGGGGAGCGCTGACGGGCGGGCAGAGCTTGCTGGAGCACCGCGCTAGCTCCGTGGACCCCGGGGCGTTGGCTGATGCAGCACCTGGGCAGAGCTGGCCGGAGCGGCGGGCTACCTCCGGGGACCCCCGGCCGGTGGCTGTGTTTCCCAGGGAAGGTTGCTCGCACCTGGGCAGAGAGGTGGCAGGAGCCCCGTGCTCGCTCCGGGGACCCGGGCCGGTGGCTGTGTTTCCCCAGGGAAGAGTGACCGCACCTGGGCAGAGCTGGCATGAGCCCTGGGTTGGCTCCGAGCAGGCCCGCTGCGGGCCCGATACGCCCCAGCCGGGAGCGCTGACGGGCGGGCAGAGCTTGCTGGAGCGGCGGGCTAGCTCTGGGGACCCGGGGCCGGTGGCTGTGTTTCCCAGGAAAGAGTGGTCGCACCTGGGCAGAGTTGGCAGGAGGCCCCTGGCTAGCAGCGGGCTAGCTCCGGGGACCCGGGCCGGTGGCTGTGTTTCACGAGGAAAGAGTGGTCGCACCTGGGCAGAGCTGGAAGGAGCCCTGGGCTGGCTCCGAGCAGCCCCGTACGCCCCAGCCGGGAGCGCTGACGGGCGCGCAGAGCTTGCTGGAGCCCCGCGCTAGCTGCGGGCTAGCTCCGTGGACCCCGGGGCGTTGGCTGTGGTCGCACCTGGGCAGAGCTGGCAGGAGCCCCGTGCTCGCTCCGGGGACCCCCGGCCGGTGGCTGTGTTTCCCTGGGAAGGTTGCTCGCACCTTGGCAGAGGTGGCAGGAGCCCCGTGCTCGCTCCGGGGACCCGGGCCGGTGGCTTTGTTTCCCCATGGAAGAGTGGTCGCACCTTGGCAGAGCTGGCAGGAGCCCCGGGCTTGCTCCGAGCAGGCCCGCTGCGGGCCCGATACGCCCCAGTCGGGAGCGCTGACGGGCGGGCAGAGCTTGCTGGAGCCCCGCGCTAGCAGCGGGCTAGCGCCGTGGACCCCGGGGCGGTGGCTGTGGTCGCACCTGGGCAGAGCTTGCAGGAGCCCTGGGCTAGCTCTGGGGACGTCGTGCCGGTGGCTGTGTTTCCCAGGGAAGAGTGCTCGCACCTGGGCAGAGCTGGCAGGAGCCCTGGTCTTGCTCCGAGCAGGCCCGCTGCGGACGCGATACGCCCCAGCCGGTAGCGCTGACGGGCGTGCAGCTGCGGGCTTGCTCCGGTGACCCCGGGCCGTTGGCTAAGTGGTTCCCAGGGAAGGTTGCGAGCACCTTGGCTGAGCTGGCACGAGCCCCGGGCTGGCTCCGAGCAGGCCCGCTGCGGCCGCGATACGCCCCAGCCGGGAAGCGCTCACGGTGCGGGCAGAGCGGGCTGGAGCCCCGAGCTAGCTGCGGGCTAGCTCCGTGGACCCCGTGGCGGTGGCTGTGTTTCACAGGGAAGAGTGGTCGCACCTGTGCAGAGCTGGCAGGAGCCCCGGGCTTGCTCCGTGGAAACGGTGCCATGGTGAAAGAAGACATAAAACAGCCATCACATTCGGGCTGGGTAAAACCGGGTCATGATTAGGGGGGGATTATTAACGCCCCCGGCGGGGCAGCTTTTTTTATGCTCCCGGGATGACGGGGCAAGGGCGACGACGCCAGGGGAGGGGGTGGGGGTGGCTGCGTCCGCTATAAGGGAGCAACCACTGCGAAGGGAAGGCCGGGAAATCAACGGGGAGGTCGGCGCCCGGTCGGTGTTAAATCCAAAAGCACACCACTCCCCCCCCCCTTCTTTTACAGCCTCACCCCGCGCAGCCAGCGGTTCCGCAAGCCGCACCGCGTTTTCTTCTTTCTATGGCGGGCTGTGTGTGTCACAGGCACAGGAGTGTGCCATGTAGAAGAAGGAGCAGTCAGCGCACGCCAGCCGACGCGACGGAGCAGCACACAAGCCAGCAGCACAA
>CAAE01015019.1:4699450-4733777 GCA_000180735.1 Tetraodon nigroviridis
GCGAGCACCCCGCGAGCGCCGGCGACCCCGGGCCGGGGGGGGGGGGGCCCACCGAAAACGGGGCGCACCGCCCCACAGCGGGCAGCACCCCTCGCGCGGGCGCCCACCACCCCCCCGGCGCACCCGATACGCACCAGCCACCAGCGCTGACCCCCGCGCACACCTGGTTGCAGCGGCGGGCTAGCTCTGGGGACCCGGGGCCGCTGGCTGTGTTTCCCAGGAAAGAGTGGTCGCACCTGCGCAGAGTTGGCAGGAGCCCCTGGCTAGCAGCGGGCTAGCTCCTGGGACCCGGGCCGGTGGCTGTGTTTCCCGAGGGAAGAGTGGTCGCACCTGGGCATTGCTGGAAGGAGCCCTGGGCTGGCTCCGAGCAGGCCGCGTACGCCCCAGCCGGGAGCGCTGACGGGCGGGCAGAGCTTGCTGGAGCCCAGCGCTAGCTGCGGGCTAGCTCCGTGGACCCCGGGGCGTTGGCTGTGGTCGCACCTTGGCAGAGCTGGCAGGAGCTGCGGGCTACCTCCGGGACCCCCCGGTCGGTGGCTGTGTTTCCCAGGGAAGGTTGCTCGCACCTGGGCAGAGGTGGCAGGAGCCCCGTGCTCGCTCCGGGGACCCGGGCCGGTTGCTGTGTTTCCCCAGGGAAGAGTGACCACACCTGGGCAGAGCTGGCATGAGCCCTTGGCTTGCTCCGAGCAGGCCCGCTGCGGGCCCGATACGCCCCAGCCGGGAGCGCTGACGGGCGGGCAGAGCTTGCTGGAGCCCCCGCGCTAGCTGCATGCTAGCTCCGTGGACCCCGGGGCGTTGGCTGTGGTCGCACCTGGGCAGAGCTTGCAGGAGCCCCGGGCTAGCTCTGGGGACCTCGGGCTGGTGGCTGTGTTTCCCAGGGAAGAGTGCCCGCACCTGGGCAGAGCTGGGCAGGAGCCCCGTGCTAGCTCCGGGGACCCGGGCCGGTGGCTGTGTTTCACCAGGAAAGAGTGGTCGCACCTGGGCAGAGCTGGCCGGAGCCCCGGGCTGGCTCCGAGCAGGCCCGCTGCGGGCCCGATACGCCCCAGTTGGGAGCGCTGACGGGCGGGCAGAGCTTGCTGGAGCCCCCGCGCTAGCAGCGGGCTAGCTCCGTGGACCCCGGGGCGGTGGCTGTGGTCGCACCTGGGCAGAGCATGCAGGAGCCCCGGGCTAGCTCCGGGGACCCGGGCCGGTGGCTGTTGTCACCCCAGGGAAGAGTGGTCACACCTGGGCAGAGCTGGCCGGAGCCCCGGGCTGGCTCCGAGCAGGCCCGCTGCGGGCCCAATACGCCCCAGCCGGGAGCGCTGACGGGCGGGCAGAGCTTGCTGGTAGCTGCGGGCTAGCTCCGTGGACCCCGGGGCGTTGGCTGTGGTCGCACCTGGGCAGAGCTGGCAGGAGCTGCGGGCTACCTCCGGGGACCCCCGGCCGGTGGCTGTTGTTTCCCAGGGAAGGTTGCTCGCACCTGGGCAGAGGTGGCAGGAGCCCTGGGCTGGCTCCGAGCAGGCCCGCTGCGGGCCCGATACGCCCCAGCCGGGAGCGCTGACGGGCGGGCAGAGCTTGCTGGAGCCCCGCGCTAGCTGCGGGCTAGCTCCGTGGACCCCGGGGCGTTGGCTGTGGTCGCACCTGGGCAGAGCTGGCAGGAGCTGCGGGCTAGCTCCGGGGACCCCCGGCCGGTGGCTGTGTTTCCCAGGGAAGAGGTGGTCGCACCTGGGCAGAGGTGGCAGGAGCCCCGTGCTCGCTCCGGGGACCCGGGCTGGTGGCTGTGTTTCCACAGGGACGAGTGGTCGCACCTGGGCAGAGCTGGCATGAGCCCTGGGCTGGCTCCGAGCAGGCCCGCTGCGGGCCCGATACGCCCCAGCCGGGAGCGCTGACGAGCGGGCAGAGCTTGCTGGAGCCCCCGCGCTAGCTGCGGGCTAGCCTCCGTGGACCCCCGGGGCGTTGGCTGTGGTCGCACCTGGGCAGAGCTGGCTAAGGAGCTGCGTGCTAGCTCCGGGACCCCCTGGCCGGTGGCTGTGTTTCCCCAGGGAAGAGTGCTCGCACCTGGGCAGAGGTGGTAGGAGCTCCGTGCTAGTCTCCGGGGACCCCCGGCCGGTGGCTGTGTTTCCCCAGGGAAGATTGGTCGCACCTGAGGCAGAGGTGGCAGGAGCCCCGTGCTAGCTCTGGGGACCCGGGCCGGTGGCTGTGTTTCCAGCAGGGAAGAGTGGTCGCACCTGGGCAGAGCTGGCATGAGCCCTAGGCTGGCTCCGAGCAGGCCCGCTGCGGGCCCCATACGCCCCAGCCGTGAGCGTGGACGGGCGTGCAGAGCTGGCTGGAGCCCCGCGCTAGCTGCGGGCTAGCTCCGTGGACCCCGGGGCGTTGGCTGTGGTCGCACCTGTGCAGAGCTGGCAAGAGCTGCGGGCTAGCTCCGGGGACCCCCTGGCCGGTGGCTGTGTTTCCCCCAGGGAAGAGTGCTCGCACCTGGGCAGAGCTGGCAGGAGCCCCGGGCTGGCTCCGAGCAGGCCCGCTTCGGGCCCGATGCGGCCCAGTCGGGAGCGCTGACGGGCGGGCAGAGCTTGCTGGAGCTGCGGCTAGCGCCGTGGACCCCGGGGCGTTGGCTGTGGTCGCACCTGGGCAGAGCTGGCAGGAGCCCCGTGCTAGCTCCGGGGACCCCTTGCCGGTGGCTGTGTTTCCCCAGGGAAGAGTGCTCGCACATGGTGCAGAGGCGGCATGAGCTGCGGGCTACCTCCGGGGACTCCCGGCCGGTGGCTGTGTTTCCCAGGGAATGTTGCGCGCACCTGTGCAGAGGTGGCAGGAGCACCGTGCTAGCTCCGGGGACCCGGGCCGGTGGCTGTGTTTCCACAGGGAAGAGTGGTCGAACCTGAGCAGAGCTGGAAGGAGCCCTGTGCTGGCTCCGAGCAGGCCCGTACGCCCCAGCCGGGAGCGCTGACGGGCGGGCAGAGCTTGCTGGAGCCCAGCGCTAGCTGCGGGCTAGCTCCGTGGACCCCTGGCCGGTGGCTGCGTTTCCCCAGGGAAGAGTGCTCGCACCTGTGCAGAGGTGGCAGGAGCTGCGGGCTACCTCCGGGGACTCCCGGCCGGTGGCTTTGTTTCCCATGGAAGGTTGCTCGCACCTGGGCAGAGCTGGCAGGAGCACCGTGCTAGTTCCGGGGACCCGGGCCGGTGGCTGTGTTTCTCCAGGGAAGAGTGGTCGCACCTGTGCAGAGGTGGCAGGAGCGGCGGGCTACCTCCGGGGACCCCCGGCCGGTGGCTGTGTTTCCCAGGGAAGGTTGCGCGCACCTGGGCAGAGGTGGCAGGAGCCCCGTGCTAGCTCCGGGGACCCGGGCCGGTGGCTGTGTTTCCACCAGGGAAGAGTGGTCGCACCTGGGCAGAGCTGGCATGAGCCCTAGGCTGGCTCCGAGCAGGCCCGCTGCGGGCCCCATACGCCCCAGCCGTGAGCGTGGACGTGCGTGCAGAGCTGGCTGGAGCCCCGCGCTAGCTGCTTGCTAGCTCCGGGGACCCCGGGCCGGTGGCTGTGTTTCCCAGGAATGAGTGGTCGCACCTGGGCAGAGCGGGCAGGAGCCCGGTGCTAGCTGCGGGCTAGCTTCGGGGACCCCGGGCCGGTGGCTGTGTTTCCCAGGGAAGGTTGATCGCACCGGAGCAGAACTGGCAGGAGCCCGGTGCTAGCTGCGGGGCTACCTCCGGGGACCCCGGGCCGGTGGCTGTGTTTCACAGGGAAGGTTGCTCGCCACCTGGGCAGAGGTGGCAGGAGCACCGTGCTAGCTTCGGGGACCCCGGGCCGGTAGCTGTGTTTCAAAGGGAAGAGTGGTCGCACCTGGGCAGAGCTGGCAGGAGCCCCGGGCTTGCTCCGTGGAAACGGTGCCATGGTGAAAGAAGACATAAAACAGCCATCACATTCGGGCTGGGTAAAACCGGGTCATGACGAGGTTGTGATTATTAACGCCCCCTTCTGGTCATCTAGTGCAACGCCCCGTGATGACGTTGCAAGTGCGACGACGCCAGTTGAGTGGGTTGTTGTGGGTGCGTGCGCTACAAGTTAGCAACCACTGCGAATTTAATGCCGTTAAACAACTTTTATTCGTCGCCCGTGCGTGTTAAAGCAAAAAAAGACGGCGGGGAGTTGTGTGAGAGCGAAGCGTCGGAACAGCGTGCCGAAGCGGAGCGTCTTTCTTCTTGTATGGCGGCTGTGTGTGTGTGACAGGACAGGAGTGTGCCATGTAGAAGAATGAGCAGTCAGCTCACTCCAGCCGACGCGACGGACGAGCACACAATCCAGCAGGACAACGAGCTAGAGGCCCTCGCGTCTATTTTTGGAGATGACTTCCAGGACCTACGAAACAAGGATCCGTGGAAGGTAAGTTAGCGGGGCGTGTTAGCATGCTGCTATCCTGTTTATGTTAGTGCTGGTGTCGGTCACATTTGATTGAGTATGTTTCCGGTAAAAGTGGGTCTGTTTGCAGGTTAAAAGGCCCCCAGAGGTGTACCTCTGCCTGCGGCCCAACGGGCTGAATAACGGCCAGGGTTGCTACGCGACGGTGGATTTGCAGGTCAAATGTCCACCTTCGTACCCAGACGTGTAAGCACAAATTCTGGATTTCCATTTTCATCACCTCTGCAACGCAAAGTTTGTGGCTGTGCAAGGCTTGGTTTAATGCTGAAAAAAGAGTTTTGAAAATAAAAATGCACACGTGTGCATTTATGTGCAGAGATGATATATTATGAAATGTTAAGATAGGTTTTTGTTCATCATCAATAGGCCTCCGGAGCTGGAGCTAAAAAACGTTAAAGGTCTTTCCAATGAAAAAGTTCAGAACCTTCAGAATGAGCTTACCAAGCTGGCAGCTGCACGATGTGGTGAGGTGAGTGATAAACATTAACACAAAGAAGTAATATTACACTTGGGCTGACATTTTTTTTTTTTAACCTTACCTGCTGGTCCACCCAGGTGATGATTTATGAACTAGCGGACCACATCCAGGGCTTCCTCAGCGAGCATAACAAACCCCCGCCACGCTCTTTCCACGAGGAGATGCTTAAGAACCAGCAGAGACAGCAGGAGAAACGAGCACAGGAGGAGCAGCAGAGGATGGATCAGCAGCGCAAGCAGGAGGAGGAGATGGTGAGGATGCGAAATATAACGGCTCCTAATGGAGTAGGTTCATTGAGGGTTTGCCACAGTACATTTGAGTGAGATTAATCTAGTCAAAGGAAATTTATAACTTGTCTATTGGCAGTGAGGGAAACGACACAAAAATGTCTCATTTTCCTAAATTAATTTAAAAAAATTTTTCCCTCTTTTAATAGGAAAAAGAAATAATGGCTGAAATTCAAAGACGCGAAGAGGAGAAACGAGAGGAAAAACGAAGGAAAGAGGTTGCCAAACTGGTGTGTGTGCCCTGCACGACACAAAACCCATCACCAATAATCACCTTGATAGATACGGTGTAGTTGTACCTTTTGTTTGAACTCATTCACAGGAGAGACTCGAGAGTATGGATCAGTCAGCCAGTGCAAGCTCTGCCCTGCTGGGAAAGAGCCCCCCCACCCCTGTAAAAGCTCCTCCTGAAGCGACTGATGGAAGGAAGGTAGTTGGTAACCGCCGTCGGACTACCTCAAACTCACGCCACAGGTACGCGGCAGACAGACAGACAGACAGGTAGTGACGGTGGCTCTGGCAAAAACACTCAGGCTGTTTTGTGTTTGTGCCCACAGACGTGATACCTTCAACGAAGACAACCATCGTTCGCCAGAAGTACTTCACTTCAGCAGCAGTACTTTTGGAGAGCTCCTCGTCCACATAGGGAAGAGTTTGGGTGAGACCTGTTCAAGTTGGCCTCAGCGGTCTAAAACTTGGCCAGTTGACATGTTGCCACAATATTCTGACAGGTGTGAGCCAGCGTCTCGTCCGCAGTGTTTACAATGGGTTTGAGACAAACTCTGGGGAGTTTGCTGTGATATACCAGTGGACTCTCCACTGGAACAAGAAAATAGGCAAGTTCCTCACCACTCAGGAGAAAGCCAAAATTGATAACTGCAAGAAGCAGGTCAGTAGAATAAGAGATATGTGTTATTACTTTTGTAAGTTACCACAGTTAAAACAGTTTCTCGTGCAGATCCACGCAGCAGAGAACGAATTTAACTCCCTCCTGAAGCTGGATCATCCAAACTTGGCTCACTACATGGCACTGAGCACCAGTGAGAAGGAAGAGTGCCTGGTGGTGAACCTGCTGGTGGAGCATGTGTCCGGCACCAATCTGAACCAAAGCTTGAGCGTCCATGGGGCAGTCCCTCTGGACAAACTGTGCCATTACACAACCCAGCTGCTGGCGGCTCTAGACTACCTACACTCCAACTCTGTGGTCCACAAACAGCTGGGTGCCTCCAGTGTGCTGGTGGACTCTGAAGGCAACGTTCGTCTGACTGATTATAGCCTCTCCAAGAGATTTGCTGACATCTGCAAGGAGGACGTTTTTGAGCAAGCCCACGTGCGATTCTCAGAGGGTACAGCCATGCCCACAAAACTGGGCAAGAAGGGGGATGTGTGGAACCTGGGGCTGATGCTGCTGGGTCTAAGTCAGGGGAAGGAAGTGAAGGAGTACCCAGTGAAGGTGCCTGTCAGCCTGCCGCATGATTTCCAGGACTTTCTCAACAAGTACGTGTAACTGGACTCCTGACTGTTTACTTTTCACTGCCTGTCAGGTCTATATTTCCCACGTTACACTTCCCTAAAACCAATAAAAACATTTCTTTCAGGTGCTTGTGCTTGAACGATGCAGATCGTTGGACACCTCAGCAGCTCCTGGATCACTCTTTTCTCAAACCACCATCACCTAAAAACTTACCACAGGATCAGGATGCTAGCCCAGAAGGTGATTTCCTTTTTTAATGCATTCTTCTGTTTTCAATATCTTGACACTAGATGTGCAATAATGCTGTGTTACAGTAAATTACCAATTATATATTTCAAGCCTCACTTTGTTGCTGATTGTCTTGTTGTCTCCTCAGATCTGGCTGTGGACTTTGCATCAACAGTCATCCCACGGAGTCAAATCCTCGATGCCCCCTTCATCTCAGGAGTGCAGAGGCAGTTTTCTCGGTACTTCAATGAGTTTGAAGAGCTGCAGCTTCTTGGAAAGGGTGCCTTTGGTGCTGTTATCAAGGTATTAGGAGTTTTAGCTTTTACTGGAAGACAAGCTGGCAGTCTTGGGACTAGCCGCTCTACTTAAACCTCTCCTGCTTCCCCAGGTTCAGAACAAACTAGACGGTTGCTATTACGCCGTGAAGCGCATCCAGGTCAACCCGGCCAGCAAGCATTTCCGGCGAATTAAAGGTGAGGTGACGCTCCTGTCACGCCTCAACCACGAGAACATCGTTCGCTATTACAACGCCTGGATCGAACGTCATGAGACGCCCACCACTGGGGTGCTGAGCAGCACGGAGAGCTCAGAACCACAGAGCACCCCGGACAAGTCCCCTCAGGGCAAAAAGCCTCCCCAGCGCCTGAACGAGCTGGGCCTCCCGGACAACGTGGAGGACGCCGCGCCGCCTCCCACCCTGTCCAGCTCTGTGGAGTGGTCCACCTCCATTGAGAGGTCCTCCAGTGCCAAGTGCAGTGGAAACCAGTCAAGCGATGAAGAGGATGATGACGAGGATGAGGACGTGTTTGGCGCTTCCTTTTTGTATGTTTCTTTAAAATGTCCCCGAAGATCTCCCCTGGCTCGAGTTATAAACATGTCTTTTTTCCGTTAAGGCCGTCAGATAGTGACTCCAGGAGTGACATCATCTTTGGCAACGGCGATGAAAGTGCAGATGAGTTGTCGCAGGTTTGAATATTCTGTTTGTCAGACCCTGGTAGTTATGTCATGAAATGTGCAGCAAGGTTTGTCCCCATAGGTTGAGTTGAGCAAAAGGCAAACAAAGGACACAGCCGAGACGATGGACTCGGAGTGTTCACCCCTCATTGCACATTACCTTTATATACAAGTAAGCTGGGTCCCATCCTTTACTCTGCTAGTGTCGTTGCTGTCTCTAATGTGGCTGTTCTCCGGCTAACAGATGGAATACTGTGAAAAAAGTACTTTAAGGGACACAATAGATCACGGCCTCTACCAGGACCAGAACCGCTTGTGGAGACTTTTCAGGGAAATCCTGGATGGACTGGCCTACATCCATCAGCAGGTATCGGACTACACACATCTGCAAACCTGTCGAACCGCAGTTGGAAAAGTTACAAGATGTTTTTATCCACCCTCAATTCCCTCCTCTGTGTTTTAAGGGTATGATTCACAGGGACCTGAAACCTGTCAACATCTTCCTGGACTCACAGGACCATGTGAAGATTGGAGATTTTGGCCTAGCTACAGACCATCCTGCTAACGTGGTAGGAGGATGAAATCCCTTGTTCATGTTAGAAACATCCTCAACCGTGGAACATTTGTAGAGATTTGCTCCAAAGAGTGCTGAAGGTGTTAAAAACTCACAGAGACTTTATTTATCAGGCTGCAGGAAAATTTGAGGTGGAAGAGCACAGCACAGGGTTGATGTCCAAACCAGACCCAACAGGTGATGGCGGTTCGATCAACACGCTTTGCTCTGAGATGAACGCTCTTCTCTGACACTTTGGTGTGGTTTTTCTACAGATAACATGACAGGCATGGTTGGCACTGCTCTTTACGTCAGTCCTGAGGTTCAAGGAAACACCAAAGCCACCTACAACCAAGTACAAATTTTAATCAATCTTAAAATAACTCTTCATTTTAAGCTTGGGTTGTTCATTCTTCATGTGTTCCCTCTGTCAGAAAGTGGACCTCTTTAGCCTGGGCATCATCCTCTTTGAGATGTCCTATCGGCCCATGACCACTGGGGCAGAGCGTATATCTGTCCTCAGCCAGCTACGTGGGGTAAGTCCATCTTCTGGACTTGAAGCATTCATTGAAATGTTCATTCAAACATGTGTTTTTTCAGTGGTTTGGGTTTCTTCCTCCCCTCTGTAGGTGCCCATTGTCTTTCCTCAGGACTTCTGTACCAATGAGAAGAGTACGCAGGTGAGGTGCTGTGGTGCTGCGGCTGATTGGAGCTCCCTCACTTTCAAAGGTTCTGTTTTTTGGCCCTAAACTTCTCCTGATACTTTCTTTTTGGTTCTGTCAGTGGAGAGTGATCGAGTGGCTGCTGAACCATGACCCAGCCCTGCGGCCCACCACCCAGGAGGTGCTGAAGAGCCAATTACTGCCTTTGCCACAGATGGAGGAGTCTGAGCTTCACGAGGTGCTTCAGCACACCTTGGCCAATATCAATGGCAAGGCCTATCGCACCATGGTGGGCCAGCTGTTTGCCCAGAACACCTCTCCTGTCATGGATTACACATATGACATCGACCTGCACAAGGTATGATGGGCATGATTTCCAGAGGAAAAGAAAGGAGTTGTTCCTTTCTTTATCGTTAGATGTCGCTGTAGCCCAACCTCTGCAGCAGCTCTATATCCTGCTTTCTTCCTCCGATCCTGCTTGAGGCCTGCTAGTCCTTACTTGATATCACCTGGTCTCTAAACGAGGCTGTTTGTTTTGGCTCCCTTCAGGGCAGCTTCAACGTTAACAGTGCAAAATTGCAGCAGCATGTGCACGAAACAATCATAAGGATCTTCAAGAAGCACGGTGAGTACAATAAGCTTTACTGTTGCATGACTGCACATGTGGGGGCTGCTCTTTATCACCTCTCCCCTGCAATCATTTTGCACTCCTGACCTACTGTAGGTCCATTTCAGGGTCTCCCAACATCTGCTCGAGTTAACCGAGCTAAACAATAAGCGCACTGTTGAACGGTACAGATTCTGCGCTGGTGCCAGTGTTTTTCTTCCACAAACTTCTGATGGCATCCAGATGTACTTGTTTATTGTTTATGCTAGGTTTGTATTTGCCCACATGCATGGCCTGTGTCGTGGTTTTATTTTAAATGCGCCCACAGCATCTGTGCCTGATGTTTCTTCGCAGGTGCTGTGCGTCTCCAGACCCCACTGCTCTTCCCTAGAAACAGGAAGCTGTACGAAGGTAGCGAGCTGGCTTGCTTTATGGACCACAGCGGAATGCTGGTTACACTGCCCTATGACCTCCGTGTGAGTCCACCGCACACGAGTGCACAAAGACTAATTATCCAACTATTTGCATCAGCACATGCAAACGCAGAAGGAGGCTACAATCAGCAGCAGCCCTCAGTTCCTGCTACTGCAGGAAACTGAGGACAAAATGGTTATTTCCTCACTGTGATTGATTACAGCCTGCTACGCAGTGACCTCACCGTTTTTAAATCAGCACACTAAACGCCTGCGCTCTTTTTACTTTAGATGGCGTTTGCAAGATATGTCGCTCGCAACAACATCACCCAACTCAAGAGGTACAGTTATGACTAATTTGCAAAAAATGATGTTGGATACTTAGGAGTGAAGTTTGGGTTACTTTTAAAGTCACACATGCCTGGATTAATTGTTTGTTGGACAATAATAAAGAACACCTCTGCCATTTAGGCTTTCTTTGCGGACACGTTAATTAAATTAAATGCGGCCTCACTGGTTTTCTCCAGGTATAGCATTGATCGCGTTTTCCGCCCCCGGAAGCTGGATCGAGCCCACCCCAGGGAGCTCCTGGAATGTGCCTTTGACATCATCACGCCCGTTACAAACAGCTTGCTTCCTGACGCTGAGGCCATTTACGCCGTCTCCGAAATCATCCAGGAATTCCCCAGCCTTCAGGTCCCACGCGCCGTGTTGTTTTTTTCAATGGCAGTTTTTTTACACCATTGTCCTGTATTTTCCCATGGCACCCCTTGTTTTTTCCGTTTCAACTTTCCATGCCACGTTCCTAACATACCAGAGTACTTGCAAGTCAGAGGGTTTCCACAGATATTTATGTAGTAAATCTGTTATCTGCAGCCCTCTGCCCTTCCTTCCCGGCCTACCAGTATAGTACATTTCCTGCTACGCTGGTGTCTCAGTGCAGCCTGATTCTTCAGCTTCAAGGCTTAGCGTATTCTTCAGTCAGAAGCCGGCGCACACGTTCCGTGAACCCATTGAACTCTGGCCTTCATCCTTCACAGATCCTGTTTCTTATCATTTTTGTCACTCTGCTCCTTGTGTGAAAGCTTTTAAGAGTAAAAGAGTCAAAGAAAATGAGAGGGCGACGGACATAGAAGTCATTACTCACCGAGGTGCTCACTGATGGAGCACAGTAGTGCTCCGGCCTCTGGAATTGCAGCTGAGAGGGTTAAAGATGTGTGTGCACGTGTTTCTGTGACTGCAGGAAAGGAACTATCACATTTACCTGAACCACACCAGCCTGTTGAAGGCCATCCTGCTGCACAGCGGGATCCCCGAGGACAAACTGAGCCAGGCCTCCAACATACTGTGTGACGCCATGGTTAGTGCATGTCACACGTGCATCACAGATGTTTTTGACACTGCACATCTGTTGCTGATGGGCTGGTACGAATGTCAATACTGGTCAGTCTCTCCAGGATTTATGTAACCAAGCTGGGATTGTTCCATTGATTGTGGAAGCAGGTGTTGTTCTCAGAACGGCCTGATTAATATGATTAGGGGAACTTAGAGGTCTGGCTAAATTTGCACGTTTGTGTGTTGTATTTAGGGACAAACAGTATTCTTTTCAAAGATTGCAATTTTTTTCAACACTTCTCTTTTGCTTCAGAGTGAAAAGCTGACCAAACGTGAGGTGGAGGCAAAGTTCTGCAATTTTTCTCTGTCAACCAACAGTGTAAGCACCCCAGCTGCAGACCCCATTGAAAAAACCCCAAAACACCTGAGCTGTGGTAGCTAGCACGTTCACGTCAGTATCCTTTCCTGTCATGTCCAGTTGCAGATGTTGTACAAGTACATTGAACAGAAGGGGGACCTGCAGGAGCTGGCACCACTGCTGACGTCACTCACCAAACACAAGACTGCTGTCAGTCAACTAGCCAAGCAGGGGCTCAAGGACCTGGAGGAGGTCACGGGGTTGCTGGATAAGCTGGCGGTGAAACTGCAGGTGGATCAACTACAGGCTTGAAGAAGCATCTATGTGTGTGTTTTCTCCACCTTTTTAACTTGGATCCAACCCCACCCAATAGGTGGTGATTAATTTAGGGCTGGTCTACAAGGTGCAGCATCATTCAGGCGTCATCTTCCAGTTTGTGGCTTTCGTTAGAAAACGCAAGAAGACAGTGCCAGACATCATAGCTGCTGGGGGACGCTACGATCACTTGGTAGGCTCCATCACAACTCGCCGGTGTGTGGTTAATGTGTGCCTGTTGTATTCGTAAAGTGTCCACATTTCTCCTTATCTGGGTTCAACTCTGTTCTCATAGATTGCAGAGTTTCGAGGTCCAGCCTCGACTGTACCGGTCCCCTCTGCCGTAGGAATCAGTTTATCCCTTGAAAAAGTCTGTTTTGCCCTGGCTACCATGGAGGAGCCAGTAAGAAACACACGCTCACACACACAAGCAGCTTCACATTTATCAGGGGCTTATGACAGCAGGTTCTACTTTTAGTATCATGGTAATCACTGCTCTCTCTGTAACTCCTAATGATGTGGAATTATTTCAGGAGGCACATTTTTCATACTTAACCTCAGGTAGCGGTGTAGTTTTAAAAAATAATGAATGGACTCTTTAAAGCAATCCAACCTGCTTTTGCTTAGCTTGTTTGCTTTGTTTTCAGCCTTCAGTGAGTTATTGCGATGTTCTGGTGGTCCCAGTCGGACAGTCTTCGATGACCAGAGCCATTAATGTTGTCCAAAGACTGTGGAGCACTGGCATCTCTGCAGACATCACCTACGACGTCTCGCAGGTGAGGGAACGACTTTACATTGAACCTCCTTGTAATTTTTCTACGTTTACTCTTAGACTTTTAACCAGAGGAGCTTTACAGTCTTATATTTTTATATACGTTGGGGGTTTAACCAGCAGGGTTGAAGTATTTGCAAATAAAAAAATAAAAATGTATCATGTTGTCAGCTGAGCCAGAATCAACAACGCTGAAGCTTTAATCACCCTCCTCTGAAAGGAAAGGAAAGGAAAGGAAAGGAAAGGAAAGGTTGCGCTTCACCTTTAGCACAATTTGCATTTTACCGTCCTGTTTCGGAATCAATGACCCTCCACTCTAATTTGTGATCTTTGATTAGCCTCATCCCTCCTCCAGGGGGCAACACTTGACTTCCGTTCTGGAGAAAAGGGCCCCTCATTTGTCAGCAGCAGGCTTATCAGGACCACATCGAAAATAGTAAACAACCCTGAGAATGAGCTTAATTCGGCGGTCTTTCGAAAAGAGGATTATGAGAAGCGTTGGGATAATAAGACCTCGCTGGGTTATTTTTGCAATAATTAACTCTTGTGTTTGGTAATGTTGGTGTGATTGTGCACAGGAACACTGGCGTGATGGGAGCTGTGATCAGTCCCTTAAGTGAAAGTGATTAATCTCCTTCCCTCCAGCTCACTCATGTTTAGAAGACAGACGGGCGTCGGCCGTGCGTGCCCTTGTGTGCTGCTCGGCCTCTCTGGTGGATTGCCATGCCCACTTTCAAACCGTGCCCATGTTTTTTCCTTCTTTTCTTCTTCTACCCTATTGTTTGAATCCCTTTGAGGCGCAACAGTCTTCATTGTCTCTAGATCTGCAGAACACACGAGGAAAGCTGCCTCCTTGTTTCCCTGTGTCTTAGGAGCAATTAGGGAAACCTGGTGCTCGAAAACAACAGACTTTGCTTTGCGGCAGGATGTTACGAAACATGGCGGTCCACCTCGAACATACAGCTTAAATTCACCCTCTGGAGACCTTCCACCCCTTTTAAAAACCAAACATAGCAATCCCCTTTTCTGATATAACCCGATCCGCATCGGTGCCTCTGTCTGACCTGACACCAGTTTACCTTGTATTGACAGGGCAGAACGGCACACAGTGAACGGCCGGATGAAGTTGATGAAAATAAAGATAAACACCCCCTACACTGAGTCAGCAGCTGGCTCAGTGGCCCATAGCTTTAATGAGCTCATTCTAACATCAAGTTTTGAGGCGTTTGACTCCTCTGGACCACGTCCCTGAACATAAAATCTGGCAATGAAATCAATGTTTATGCTAACGTGTTTTTTTGTGATCGCGTGTGTTTAGTCTCAGGAGACCTTGCTGGAGCACTGCAGGCTGGCTGGGATCAACTGCATGGCCCTGGTCTCTGACAAGGAGGGGAGCCATGTGAAGGTAACGGAGCCAGAAGCGTCCACTGGGCCTCTGTTTTAGAACAGGGGAAGCCCTGCCTGTGGTGGTACTGATCAGCTGTGCGCATGTTAAAGTCGTTGTGTGTCTTTCAAAGGTCAAATCCTTTGAGAAGGACAGACAGTCCGAAAAGCGGATTCCTGAGTTAGATTTGGCAGACCACATCATCCAGAAGTGTCGGAACAAATTTATTGAGGAAAAAGGCATCAGGTAAGGAAGCCGAGTTGTAACAAGGCAGCTGAGATGTCTGTTGACCCATCTGGGTGACTGTTAACGCTGCCCTTGTGTGCCAGCAGAGAGATCTCTGAAAGCATGGCTCTTCAGAACCCTAAAGGATCGCTCACCTCCTCAGGTATTCTGCTCAGTCTACGCCTAATCAAACTGACGATCTTCCAATCAGAAAAGATTCCTGAGCTTTGATTCCTGATTAAAATGCCAGACTTGGACAGTCAGTGTGTTTATTTTTGCAGGACTTGAATATGTGTGACTGATCCTGATCTTGTGTTGGCTTTTCTGCCTGATAGCTTCGTGTAATCGGTCACACTCGGTTAGTTTCTTATGAAATCTGTGAACCTGGAATTCATGTGTGTTTGTTTTTTTTGTCTCTAGGCTCTTCCGAGCAACATGGCGGCAGCAGCAACGTGAATGTGAACGTCATCAGTCCAGAGAAGGTTTCCGCCAGCACGCGGCGGCGCTACGAGACTCAGGTAACGACGTTCTTTTGTTCATTCGGAGCTGAGGCTCGTGTTCTCTGTCCATCTATCGTTTTCCCATGTTTTTGTCCCTGTAGTAAGCTTTAAAAGCGCACAGCTGGGATTCTGCTCATGATCACACCGCCCTTCCCACCGGCTCACGCTGTGATCACTTCTCTTTTTTAGATCCAAACCAGGCTGCAGAACCTTGGGAGCAATTTGCAGAACAAAAGCAACGACATCGAGGTTCTGGCTGTAAGTTACTCGTCTGTCAACCTCTTCCCCTTGTTTGTCCTTCCCGCTTTGATCTCCTCCTTCATGTGTGTTAATGTGTGTGTTGTTGCTCTGAGGGCTGTAACAGCTCACTCGAGCTTCCATGTACAGATGTCACATACGCTCAGTGTTGATCTTGTTGGTTATCGACAAATGTGAGTGGTTGAGACATTCCTGGAATAAGGGCTTTGATTCCAGTGAAGCGTTAGCTTGGATGGCTCATTTTCCACAGATAAACCCAGGAGAACGTTCCTGAGAGCATTGTGAAAGTGCAGTTCTTAGAAATTCCTCCATAGGCCTGAACAATAAAGCCATAAACATTTTCCAAACATCGGCCTTTCAGTCTTTCCATTAATCAGTCACCTTGTTTATACAGCACAAACACTAAACTCACATAATAAACATCCATTAAATGGATAGATGGCGCTCCAGCACCCATACGTTCAACGAAGTCAACAGACCAGAAGAAACAGAGCTATGTGTTGATAAATTAGTACTGTGCTGAGGTCATTTTTTTGAACGCTTCTATCTATTAAACGCCATGCCGTCCATGTGAAAGGAGCTGTAATGGTGTTTTTACGTTACAGGTGGACCTGCAGAAGGAAACGCTGATCAACTTTCTGTCTCTGGAGGTTAGTTTCCACGCTGGACTGGATCCAGAGCGCTGCGGAGTTAATAAAAGGCTCGGCCCCGGCCAAGGGCGGGAGGGAGAAGGAAGTGGAAAGAACAGCCTGGAGGGGTCGGGACCCCAGACAGGACGAGGGGATCCCGTCTCCTTCCTTGCCGTTGGCTGATGAGAAGGGAGCTGAGGGAACACCCCTGCCTTTCTATTGAAACACACTACAGTTAACAAAAGGAACCCTTGAGAGGTGGTAAATTCACATTCCAAACTCCTGACCGTGTCCCTGCTCATAAAAATTATAGGTCCACAGAGCAGAGGTTTCAAAAACAAACTTTAATTACGTTTCACACAGAAACATGGAGAAAACTGAAAAGGGCTATTAACAGGAGCATTATATAAGCAAAAGCCTCACTTCATAAACGAGCAGGCCACCTGTACTGTTGGCCCTTTAGAGCACTTCTGTTCAATAACACACCACAATACAGAGTGTGTTTCAGCCTCTTCACCTATGATGCACCTACCATCACTGGGCTGTGAACGCAGCAAATGTCGGCCTCATCCTCGTTTTCTTTCTGTCCCCAGTTTGACAACGAGTACCAGTTCAACATCAGCGTGAAGACCCTCCTGTCTCGCCTGCCCAAGCAGCGCTACCTGAAGTCCATCTGCGACGAGTTGCACCATTTCAAAATCATGAAAAAGTAAGTGGCCTCACAGCTGCGTTGCATTCATGGACATGTGGTAGTTTCTGGGTCAGTGCCAGGGTATTTGGTTGTGACGTAGTTTGCCTTTATATCCACGTTAATATTCAGGGAGTTATTCATGGTTCTGTGGGCACCCGCCTTTTCTAGCTCCCACTGACTTTTGCTTCACGTTCCATGAAAATGAAACTTGAGGCCGACAGTGGAATAAGTTTAAGGAGCCTCTTAAAAAGGCGGGCTTGCTTTTACGGGCCCCCGCCGCTCTAAATCTGGTAGCGAGCCCTCACGCTCCAGGTGTAACAGTGACAGTCCTTCAAAGGGAGCTGTTAGGAGGATAACGACTGCCTTGAAGAACGTTAAATCCTCTACTGATCCCGTTTCCTGAGGCGAATTCTGGTGTAGGATTAGCCTTTTTTGGTCATCTGGCGTCTGCCCCTTCAACACCCTCGGTGATTGATGGCCAGACGGCAGCACCAGAGGATGACTCACCCGCTGGTGGCGGACGTAGTCGAGTATTTCCAAACTTAGCAGAAGAATGTTGTTTCAGAAGCCACACAAATCTCCAGAGTCTGAGCCTCCATTGTTGCGGTGCGAGTGGAAGGCTGAGGAGCGCGGCCCCGCGGGGCGTTTAGCGGCGTTCGTCTCTTTAATGAATGAGATGGTAACAGAAATAGAATATCAAAGCTTGGCTGCGTTACTGCCCGTCAGCCTGTCGAGCTGCTTTTCCTTTCAGGTCTGGGCTGGTACACCAGCGTCACGGCATCAGGACATTTTTACATCCTCTTAGCTGCTCAGTGATGTAGGTGTTTGAAATAAACCTGCTATACCGTCAAAATTCATACGATAGCTCCATATGCTCAAATGTTGGGAAATGTTTCCCTGTGCGTCTCTCCTGGACTTGGTCTCTCATTCGGATTAACTCCTGCATTATTTCAGCAGAACTTGACTTGAGTGTCTCAGCTGACAGATGTTGTCACCCCCCCGCAGGGTCGGCGTGGTGGTTCTGTACAGCTACAGAGACGACTACTACAAGATCCTGGTGTGAGACCCTGAGCCAGTCCACCGAGAACCACCATCATGGGGGAGACATCTGGGGTCTACTCAAAGATGTCCTGCTCAGGCCAGAGGCTTCTTCTTTTTTTACAAAGCTGAATTTAGAGTTTTGCCAAATCACTGAAAAAGTTTTGATTTTTTTTTTCTTCATTTTCTGATATCGAGACGGTTACTGAAATTCAATGCCTTAATAGTAGAAAACGACTTAAACAAGAATTTGTGTTGGGAGCGCAACAGTTTTACATTTATATTTAGCAACAGAAAGTAGAAATAAAATACTTTTCTACCCAATTGGTGCCTTTCTAAAGTGTGTTTTGTAGAGAGCAAAAATTTGGTTCACAGATTTATTTTTCAAAATAAGTGTAAATGTTACAGTTCATCATCTAGGAAACATATTTACAGGGTTTTTAACAGTGAAATAAATAAGGTTGTAGAGAATATAGCAGATAGAAACGGTAAATAGTCTACAATGTACAGCAGCTTTGGCTACCAAGAGTTCATAAAAAAAAAAAATCTCAACCTATAGTATTAATAAATAAAGCTATGTGAAAAAATAAATAAGGTTTTCTTCTGTCCTGCTAATTTTAACTACTTTTTACACAAAGAAAAACAAAGATTTGCCTAAGTCAACAGTCACCTCTTCATTCGAAAGCACAAGATTCATAATTCCAAAAAAAAAAGAGACAGATCTACAGAGATACTGAAACACTTCAATGGAAACTGGTCTCCAACCAATTCTGGCATCAGAATGTGACGGTTGAGCGCTGCCATGCTGTCTTTTCACTCGCTTCAGTGGTTAAACGTCTCCGCAGAGACCCCTGATCAGGAGATTTATCCCCCCAGGAATCCCACAGCCAGATTTCCAAAGGAAAACAACACTGGGTCTCCTGAATGCGCTTTGATTCTGACCAAAGACATTATTGACGCCGTCTCCTCATCGAAACACTGGAGGAATATATTACTGATTTCACGGATAATTAATGAGGAATAAAGGTATCGAAGAATCGATTAAGGCTACAGAATTAAGGCTTGTCGACTAGCTGTAACACTCGAGAACAATCAAAGAGCTATCAAAGACATTCGTCCGGCATCCGGATCAAAGCATCCGTTGAGTCAACTGCAGTTGATGAACTGACATTCGTCCTCCTCAGGTGAAAGTGGAGCGAATCCTACCAAAGCTGGATCCGTGTCCGTGTCCTTCCTGAATGCGGAGGTTAGCGGGAATGTTTGGACTGCCGCCGGCAATCCAGGAGAAGTGTTCCAAAAACAACGCTACGACATGCACAAATACCGAAGAAATATACAGAAACAAAAGGTTTTGGATCAGGGAGGCAGCAAGGAGCCTCTGTATTTGGCTGCTGGATCTGGAGCCGATCCAGCTGGATCCTTGGTTCCTTTGGGTCCCGTTAGTGATGCGAGCTGGGGTGGGGGGGCGTCATGATCCGCACCCCTTGGAACTCCTGGCACTGCTCCAGTTTCCAGGTGATTAGAGAAAAAAATAATAATTCTGAGCTGCGTCACTGAACGCAGCCCAGACCGGCTCCACAAGTCCGTGCGTGCACACGTCCACACGTCTCGCTTCGACCGTGGAGCGCAGAGACGTGAGGGAGAAACAACAGAGGTCGCTTGTCTTTTCTTTTGTAGATCACCTTCGGCTTCGCTCGGAGAGAAGGCAGGAGAAGCCGATGCTTGAGGTGTGTGTGTGTGTGTGTGGGAGTAAGTGTGAGCATATTTGGTGTGTGTGTGGGGGGTCCTCACAGCAGTATAGAGAGTAGAAGGTGTGGGGCAGCTGTCGTGAGGTCGTTAGCGCGGCGTCCACTCGTTGCCCGTGCTCAGCTTGGCCCTGGGGATGCTCATCTTTTCCATGCAGGGGGAGCTCATCTCAGGGGAGAAATGGATGATGCCACAGTCGTTTCTAACATTCTGGAACTTGTTCTCCTTAGAGGGCTCCATGTAGACCACCGGGTTCTTGTTCACCTGTTTCTTTAGGATAACCGTCTGGGGAGGGGGGACATAATCTCTCGTTAGAGTCTTTAGATTAGCATTACTTTACAATCAATAATCAAAAAGTGTTGCGTTAGAAGCAGGTCGACTATGTTTAATCCCCGTCTTTTACAAGGTTTTTGCGAGTACGCTTTTAGCCTAGCGTCTGTATTTAGCAGTTGTCCTGGTTGTTCTTCTGATAATCCCTTCAGACATATTTTCTGACAGCATAGTCTCATTACACGGGGCAGCTTTTTTATGAGGGACGTAACTTTGTTTGAGCTGGAAGCCGAGCAGGTCGGAGGGGAAACGGCGTTAATCCCGAAGTCATGACAGCTTTAGCGCTGGTTGCAGCAGAAGATCAAGGAGCCCTTTTTAAGCCTGTCCTTCAGAAATAATGAGCCGCTTCATGTGATTTACTGGCAGCTGCTCACCTTCTTTGGAGCGCTGTAGCACGACATCTGCACCCACTTCTTCTTCTTGTTGATGAGGATCGCAACAATGAGGAAGAGGACGATGGCCAGGAGGAGGCCGGCCAGGATCCAGGCCGCCGACTGGTAGATGAGGGCCATCTCCGTATGGCTCGGGTAGTTCTCAACCGAACCCGGAGCGCCTGCGGGGCGGAGACCCGGGTTAGAAACTGCTCGTTTACTGCTCGCCGAAACCTTCCGAGTGTGATTTCACTGACCTCTGTCAGCAATGATGGTCGGCACGGTGACGGTGGTGATCCACGACAGGCTCTTCACCGTGACAACGACGGTAGTCTTGTCCGTAGGCGCCGTCGCTGGCACCGATGTTGTCATATCTGTTCAGACAGGGAAAACGTTCACGGTTAACCCAACAGATAGGAGATTCCGAACACTAAGTGAAGGTGAATTCCAGGATATTTGGGTTGATAAACTGTGTTTACAGGAGCTTTCCTACGGAGCCTATCCTTGAAAAACACCCACGTTTCCCCAGCCAATAACAAAAACAACGGCTGCACGTGTCAGCGGGAACAATGGGAGCCGGCGCTGAGGTGTTCCTCTGTAGGAAAAGCTGACACGGAGCTTTCAGCTTCCTGCGCTGCCATAAAGAAAGCATTGTGAGCCGATTCAGCCGGGGACAGGAAGCACGTGTGAATGCGCAGATGCTAAAAGACTGTTTTCATGGAGCGCTGCCGCTGGCGGCCATGTCTGCTCACGCCTGACAAACAGCTTCATTCTGATGGCGAATCACCACCTTTCCCAGCGAGAGGCTGCAGCTCGTTGCGGCAGTTGTGTTCCTTTTGCCCTCGCTCTGTGGAAAAAGGTCATGTGAGCCTTGGAGGACGGGCTGAGACGCTCACCCAGACAGTGCGGGCAGCACTGGCCCTTGCGCAGGACGGGCACCCTGCAGTTGGCGGCCGGACAGCTCTGAGAGAAGCACTGAATGGTCCCGTTGTTGCAGGTGCAGCTGGTGCAGGCGTTGGCTTTCCAGGAGTCTCCCACCAACAGCACGTCCCCGTCGTTGGTTATGCAGTACTCCTGCTGGCTGCTGTTCACCGGCAGCAGGGGGCTCTGGGTCTCATCTGTGGGTACGGACATGGTGAGCAAAGGGACAGAATCATTTCATCACTAATGCGTAAAAACACATATGCTGCTTGCTTAAATGTGCTGCCATCCAGTCGAATGCAGAGAAAACCAAAAAATGATTCTAATTTTCCCTATACAGTGTGGAAACTACCGGAGAGGCTGCCGGTAAAGGTTAGCTTCTAGACAATGGAGAAAAAAAAGGCTTTTGTGTGAGATGCCATCTCTAGGATCTAATTTCCCCGCCTCAATAGACCGCCACGGGCCCCCTTCTGACTGAGGAGCTCAGTGAAAGCACGGCCGTGCTGCAGCGCACACACACATCACAGGCCTGTCAGTCAGACGTGTATTATTCCCACATTCCTGGTACCCGGGCCAGTATCAAAGAGCAGCCGCTGACAATCTGCTTTTGTGGAGACGCTGCGATAAGGCCGGGCAGCGTTCCGGGGGAGTGGGTCCTCGCTCTGCTGGTCCCTGCGCCGCGTGGGCGTATTTAGGTTAGACGAATGTGTTTAAATAGCTCGTAAATGAAGCATCCGCAAATGTTTGCATCCGCCTGGACGCAAGCTGTCGGCGTTTATTCCCGGAACTGGGAGCAAAACTGGGAACATTCTTGCCATTCCAGCTCTGCCGAGTTATGAAAACGCATCCAGCAGCCTTGACGAACCCAGTATAAACCCCAAGCGGCCTGGGCTGGTTTCTTTACGAGCCTCACACGGAGCTGTTGAGGAGAGCGAGCCTTCCAAACGCTGATATCCAAAACATCTGACATCTAAAAACCTTTTTCTGCTCGTCTCGCTTGTAGCAGGATTTACGAGCCCTCCTGGGGTATCTTCTGGCTTTTTCCCTCCCCCGTTTACCTGGACACACGTGGCAACAGGTGTCCTTGGTCCTGGTGGGTGCCTGGCAGAGAACCGGGGGACACACTTCAGTGTCGCACAGGACACGTCCCTTCCTGCAGGTGCAGCGGGTGCACTCGTCCAGGTTCCATGTCTCCCCTTCCACGTAAAATTCTCCCCCGGGGGCTCTGCACACAACCATGTCCATCCCGTCCGGCTGACCGCTGCCTGACTCATCTACAAGGAGGGGAAGGGGAAGAGGAAGAGGAAAATGTCAGTATTAGCTAACCGGGACAAAAAACGTCTCTGGGTCCAACATCTGCGAGGAGTTAGCTCGACTCCGGCGCAGAGCTAATTCCTGTTGTAGACATTCCTTAAAGTTTTGAGTTGAGTCACTGGCCTGTAAATAACTTCTGAGTGGATAAAAATGTGCAGGAATAAGACAGCAACTCTGAGTTCTTCAGAACAGAAGGAGAGAACCGTTTTCATGGTTCTTGAACGCGACCACGGATGACGTACCCTCGCAGGTCGGGCAGCACTGGTCCGACCTCACCACCGGCTGGGTGCAGCTGGGAACCGGGCAGGATATCAGCACGCACATCTCCCGGCCCGCGTGGCAGTAGCAGTCGCGGCAGCCGTCGTGCCAGCCGTCGCCCTCCTCGTACCGGCGTCCGTCAGAGGTCAGGCAGAAGCCGGGCGTCGGCGCCGGGGCGGTGGTGCTCGCAGCCTGAGCGCTTTCTGCACGCACGAGAAAGACGGAAAGGGTGGACATTTCAGTCCGTTATTGATTTACCAGTTTCATCAGTGGGAGCTAACTGGTCCCAGTTCTGCCTGGAATGTTCACTCACCCAACTGTCCTCCATTAAAGTAACAGTTGGCACAAAGAATCAGGTGAACGGCTGCTTTTGTAACAATTTTCGCTGCTGCTCGCACTTTTAGTATTTACCAAATAGAAAACGTGCAAGACTGAGATATTTGCAGTCCAGCTAAGTGTGTTAAACAAACATCTAAAATGTGGTGCAGCGTAAATACGGCATCAGTTTGTTTGCTTTAAACTTGAGGGAACCGAGAGTTTAAAGTCAAGATTCATCCCCTTAAAGAGCTTTTTTAAACACAATGTTGCCAAAATTAGCACCAAACTGAGACAAACACACTTTCTCCTTCAGCAGCTTCTCTTCTTTGCTGAAGTATCCTTGCAGCCATATTCAGGGGCTTTTTTCAGACGCTACCTTTACACATGCAGATGGAGCAGCCCTTCTTGTTCTGGCGGTAGCCGTCGCTGCAGTGCTTGTCGCAGGTAAAAGGAGGACACTTGACGCAGCGGCACATCTCGCAGCCGTGTTTGTTCCTCCTGAAGGTTGACAAGTGCAGATAAAACCACAAATTATGAAAGGAAGACTTGAAAGGCTCATTTACATAAACGCCCAGCTAAACTAGTCGGCATCCATCCGTCTTTCCTCCTCTCCTCCAGGTGAGTGATGACACCTTGGTAATGAAGCAGTGGCCTCATTAGCTTTGGGTAATTGCTCCATTAATCTTCATGTGTGACCTGAGGACGGTGGATGTGGAGGACTGGATCTACCGACTGACTGCTGCCCGACTGTACAAACACGGGAGGCTTTGTGTGAAATACCAAACAGCTCCAGGGAGATGGTGAGGCCTGAGGAGGCACTGGGGGCCCCGCGTCTTCCAACAAACATACTGGGATGATTTTTTATCTGTAGTCCCGCCGCTCGGGGTTGGGGGGTCGTGTATATTTGCTCATCGTTTTATGAAATGAAAGGGGTTACGGTTATGGAGTGTTTCCAGATGTGTGATGGGTTAAACTGGATTAGGAGGACAGGGAGGCTTGTGAGGACCTCACAGTTACAGTCACACACAATTAAAGACCCCAGATTTACCACCAGCAAAGAACCATTTATTTCGGATTAGGAATTAGTTTTGCTATAGATTAATTCCTATTCTGAAAATACCAAAGAGGCCCTGATTTATTGGAATCGAGACCAGTCTGGTGCCTGGAAGTCTGTGTAATGGTTTCTGGTTTATACATTTTTTTTCTTTTTTGGTTCTTATGATGTTAAATTGAAATAATAGGTTCATGTAGCTTTGATAATAGCTGTTAAATTAAGATCAGGCTCAGTGAGGCTAACTGTTAAATCAATGCCGCAACACCTAAATTGGCGCATTTGCTAAAGTCCTGAAAAGAACTTCTGTTAATTATGAAACTGGTCACCTCTCACTCACTGTCTTATGTAACCAGTGAAATTCCTGCACGCCCCAGCGTGGTCACGCCTGCTGGAAACACAGATGGTAAACAAGCTCGGCTTCACCCGCCTCACTTACACGTATCCGTACGGGCAGGTCTTGCTACAGGTCAGGGGGCGGCACTTGGGCGCAGGGACGCTGCACTCGCACACCTCGCAGCCAAAGTCGTCCCTCTCGTACCCCGTGGGGCACTGCAGCGGGCAGTATCTCCCCAGGTCGGGGCAGGAGTCGTCTGAAAGAGCGGAGGAGGAGGGTCATGTGACTGTGGGCACAACACTCACGTAGCTGCACCTTCTGCGGCCAGTCTCATGGGTTAGGGTTGACATGTTCATGCCTCCCTGGCTGTTCGGGCTGGAAGTTTCAGCAAAACAATGCAAGAGGCCTCATGTTTTAGTGAGACGGCCTCCCGGAACCCGTCAGGTCCACCAACGCTGAGAAAAGAGAGTGGACTTACTGCTGAGGCACTGGCAGAGCAGACACCCGTTCTGGTCTTGTTGGAAGCCGTAGGGGCAGTCGTTAGCGGACAGGGAGCAGTTGTCGAGCGGAGGGCAGAGCATGGGGCTCACCGTTTCATAGGAAGGCTCTGAAACACAGAACAGCAGCGTTAGCGGCGGCCTTCCCAGCACACCAAGATTTCACTGATGATTCCTTCCTTTGGTTCCTGAACTGTCACGCTCACAAAGCAGGTGTAGCCCCGCCCTGTTTGACAGCTGCCGTCTACGCTCCCGTCAGACTGGGTAAATACAGAGCATCAGTGCCTGGGTGAGACGCTGGGTCCAACCCCTCGACCCCCGGTAATGACCAGACTGGACTGAAATTAGATAATGATCTCCACTGGATGGGGGCCAGATTTGTTGTGAAGCCACAACAAAAGACTGACACACACACACACACACACACACACACACACACACACACACACACACACACACACACACACACACACACACACACACACACACACACACACACACACACACACACACGTGCTGTCAGTGGCTCTCTGGACATGAGGAGCAGCCTAACGAGCTGTAACTAATTACGCTTGCATAAAGAAAGGATCCACTTTCGTTAGGCAACCGCAGCCTCACACACACACACACCCACAAACAGGTGGGTCCCATTTTGGCGGGCAACAGTAATAAAGGCGAACAAAGGAGCCTGCAGCTCCAAGAATGCTCCGTGGCCTCCTTTTAATGAGCCCACGCTGACGCCGCCTCTGCGGCAGAACCGTGGAGACAAGGAACCTCCGAGGGGAGCGTCCACCAAGGGCTCTGAGACATGCGATGGAACCAAAATGAGAGGACAAAAAAGAAGGCGGCTGTCCGTACCTTCGCAGAAAGGGCAGCATTCTCCGGGGATCTTGACCGGGTTCTGGCAGCTCTGCTTGCAGGCCATTGCTGTGCAGTGCGGTTCCGAATCCACGCACTGGCAGAAGGTGCAGTCGTCCTCCTTCCACTGTTCCTCATGGGCCCGCAGTTTGTTGTTGACCCAGCAGCTGGCCTTGGTGCTGTCCATGGCCAGCAGCTCCACATCTGGGAGAACCAAAGACGGGACAGGATGAAGGAAGAGGAAGAAGAAGCCCGATCAGCCGTTTACCTCACAAGCACCAAGGGGTTTCTAGTGTTCTGATGCCTGCAGGATGACATCATTTACCCTCTCTGTGTCACGTCAGCAGCAAAACCTGCCGTGGACGGGAGGTTCTTCCCATCTGGCTGCGATTAGCCTGAAAGGATCCATTTTTCTCTCACTGTACCTCACGCATGCTGAACCGTGGCCTCCAAAATAAAGCTTTAAAATGTTGCTCCACTTTGATGACCAAGGTGAAATCAGCAGCTCGTGGGAATGAGGCCGATGCCAAGATTGTTTTTTTATTTAAACCCCAAAACTCCCGGAATGTACAAAAAAATATATGAAAATGTTCAGTAACTTAAAGTCAGAAAAGATGTTTGTTAGCTGTTAAGGAATAAAAGCTTATGGCACTTTCTTGGCTGAGTAAGGCATAATTTAACATTTTAGGAGCGCAGCACTAAAGAATACTGAACCTTTAACCAACAAACGTGAGCTCTCAGTACAAATCATCTCCTACTACTCACTTAAAAACATGCCTCTTCTGCAAACATCTGACTTAAAATTCCTTGAAATACCATTCATTCCTTCAGAGTCACGTCCCTGCTTTAACTCTGGTTCCATAATTCAGATCTGATCGGGCCCTGGCCTGGACCCAATAGCATGCACATTTAATTAAGAATCATTCAGAAACTGCTGGTTTCCAGTTCAATGCTTCCATCCCTGCTGAACAGACACAGATTTCCTTCCACTAGTTAGCTTAGCTCAAACACTGATGGGCAGAGTTGACCTGTCAGCATTCCTGTCAGGTAACCCCAAAGTTTATTCGTAATAAGGTGCGGAAGTGTGACCAACGCGTGTGCGGTGAACGTGTGTACCTATGCAGACGGGGCAGCACTCGCCCTCAGGAATGTAGAAGTTTTCACACTCCTGCTCAGCGCACTCTGCCTTGGAGCAGAAGGAGATCCCACCACGGCACTGACACAGCCAGCACGGGTCCATGCGGTACACCTCCCCCTCCGAGAACTCCTTCCCGTTGTGGACGCACTTAGGAGATACTGAGGAGAGGAGACCAGGATCAGGAACCTTTGAAGCGACCACCGTGGCATGGATGGCTGGGCCCCCAGCCAAACACGTGTTGTCCAGTTGTCTTCAAGAAACGCAATCACTCGTGAAAACAAACGGTGTTAGTTTTACAGCGAGAGCGCCATTGAAACTTCGAGCAGCACTTTCACTGGAAATGCTCAATTAAGCGCTGAACGCCACCGCAGTGGTTTGGGTGGTCATTGTTGAGCAACCACACTTAAACTCCTCAAACTCTCAGCAACAGGAGGGAGGTGAGGCAACGTGGTTACATAAGAGCCTTTCCAGGATCACAGAGGAGCGACTGCGCTGCCAAGCACACCGGTGTCATACAGATGCAAACAGATGTTGGGCCCAGCAATTTCCATCGATGTTGGAGGAGGATGAGCCAGCATCTGCACGCCATGCCTTCCAGCAGGACCTCGGACCCCCGCGCCTCCTGACAACCAGCATCGCGTGCTAACACAAAGCAGATGGGCCAACGGAGACAGGGATTTATTTTCCTCCTCTTTACCTCTCCGTTGTGGCGGCGTTCGTTAGGTCCCGCAAGGTGGCCTGAAATCTCTGACCTGTTTAAACCTACGTAGCCGAAGTGCTGACGGTTGCTGCTTATTGGGAACTGAGGCTGGAGTGAACTGGAAACCATTTCGGCGCCATCGCAGCCCTACTGTTTAACAGGGGCCTCAGAAGAACTCCCGCAGTCCAGAATTTATAAGGTACCTGGCGGGGGCGTTGGGGAGGGGCTCACTGAAGTGTTAACCAACAACAGAGCCAGGCTAATTGAATCAAACAGGATTATCTGTAACATTAGATGTCATCAGATCGGGACGGTGCTGCCAGGTTTGCTTTTGCCACCAAGTCTGCAGCCAGTGGAAAGAGTCTGGGATTTATCCTCACTGCACCCACAGCGGCTACATACGAGCCCTCATGTTTAACCTCAATCTGTTTCCAGTTGACGACTGACATGTGCGCTACAACGTACAATGGGGGTTCTGTGGCATCAGGTGGAAACCAGGCCGTCTCCGTCTGGAGCCTTCGGACGCGGCGTGCAGTCACGCGGGCCTAACGGACAGTAGGGCCTGCACAAAAGGCATCAAGCCCCGGACCCAAAGGGCAGCAGACACTTGTTATCAAAACACTGATCCCGTGGCCCCCACGGCCGCCATTCAGCCCCCACTAGGCTGCCGGACTCGATTACCCTCCCCACTGGCAGACTGGAGCACATAAAAAGCATTCCCATCCATGAACTGTTGAACCTTTTCCCGTTGAACGTGTGACCAGACAGGAACCCTTTGACACTGCACTTCTGTTCAACAAACTCATAGCCTAAGCACTTTTCTGGTCACTAGGCTCGTTAAGTCCATTAATTCCAGGACACGGCCCTCATTTATTCAAGTGGAGGGGCCAGAATGGGAATTTGTTCTGTTGGTAAAACAGTGAATATTTGTTGGGAGCGCAGAGTAAACAGCGCTGGACCGCAGGTCCCCCCCGTCTTCCTGACTCTCCTGGCTGGCTTCTATGTGCCATCAAGGTCAAGGCTGTCTGCTCGCTGGCTTCCTTCAGCAGGATGAAAAGCTTCTCTCAGACAGAAAAGAAATTGCTTCCTTCCAGGCAGTAACTTGTGGTGTGGGGGTCTGTTCTGGTGCGAGAATTACCTTTCTGGCACTCAAAGGCGTCGCAGCAGTCTCCCGGCTGGCCGCTGGCCTTGCTGAGAGGCACTGCACGCTGTCCACTCGGGCACTGGGGCTTGCCGCAGGCACCGAGGTCGCAGGTGCAGCGGGGCGGGATGGAGGGGCAGCAGCCACCTGGGGGGGTGTAACTCCTAGTCAGGACAGAATCCTTGGGGCAGGAAGGTACCTCCAGCGTGGGGCACACGACCCCGGCACACCTCAGCTCCTCTGGAAGACAGACGCAGGCACGGATCGAGGTTACGCTGCAGGAACCAGTAAAAAAGAGGCACTTGCAAGGCTGCAGTGTGTGAGAACTGCCTCCCGTAGCATCATTCAATCCCCCCTCGATGAGTCATAGGACCTCCGACATGCTGAGGCCTTCCTGGAACTCTTCGCAGGACTCTGATCCAACCTGGGACTACTCAACTGCCTGAACAACTCTAGAAGCTCCTCGTAGTCTAAAAGCCGTCATTAATACCAGGCAAACATCAATGGAGCTTTTCTTGCTGCCAGTTTGGAACCTCCTCTTTACTTAGAACGTGTTTATTCGTTCCTTTAGCGGAGCCAGAGTAACAGCTCCGATAGCCCTGGATAATGTTGGAAAAGGCTTGCACCAGTGCTGGAATCCCCAGCTGGAGGCTTTAAGGATGTATTTTGGAAACTGCTCAGGAAAAGAAAAGTGGGGTGCCCCTCTGTACAGTCATTGTATGAGAACAGTAGCCACCTTACAAGATTGGATTACCGTAACCAAAGAGATGTGCTTATTTTGGTTCTCAGTGTAACTGTAATTCATCCAGCGAAGGCAGGAGTGGAGGATCAGGGCGAGCTCACTCTGTAATTGTCCATCACCGAGTCATTTTCCAGATCACCTCCTGAGAGCTGAGTCAATGAACACTTTGTTGGATTTCACAGCAGAGGACGCACGCAGAATCTAACAAATCAGTGTGGAAGCACTTCTGCTTCCATACATTATTAGTGGGTAAGTGGCTGTTGCATAACAAAGACATAACAAAGGAAAATGGTGGTTTCTGAGGGGGGAAGTCAGCCGTGCTCACTGTTGATGGGCTTTCCAGATCTAAGCTGAGTGTCTCAGGGGACGTGACCTCGTTCCAGGACCAGTAAGTGGATCCCTCCAGGTGTGGACACAAAACACCAGTCGGCAGGTCAGGGTCAAGGTTTCTGACGGCCCAATCCGACCCCAAACCCCTGCTGTCGCACTCACGCAGCCATTTGACGTCTATCAGACCCAGAATCAACAGCGGCCGACAGACTGCCGTCGCTGTGTTTTGCTGGCGTTTCTGACAGATAAAGGTGGGGAAAGCTAGAGGAAAGGTGGGACTTGCTCCAAGTCCAGGTAAACAGAGTGGTGGTATAAAATATCTGCACTGTAAAGTTCACTGGAGCAACCAGGAAGCAGTAAAGACAGCCACAAGGCTCCCATTGACACTGCTCAGCTGTGATGTTTATCAAAGAAAAAGGGGGGTTTTACCCTGAATGAAGCAAGGCTGAGCTCTTTTAACGGTTTTGGCCCCGCGCCGATGCTAGAGTTAAATAAACGTCAGCTGGAAACATCGATTGGCCCGTGTTTCACTTCGAGTAAAGACGAATGTCTTTTGCTGCTCTCTTGGTTTTGCATATGAAAACCTCTGCGTACGGTTAAAGGCTGTAGAAATTACCCTGGAGGGTCTTGCACAATGTTCTGAGGTTAAAAGAACCCTTTCCTTGTATTGTGGGCGTCTCGGAGAAGCCCGATTAGTCTTTCAGCGGCGATAATAGCCGAGGCTAGAGCGCGCCGGGAGAGGCAGCTGGCTGACGGACCATTGTCATTTAAATGAACTGAATTATACCCACCCGCCTACACCGTCCAATTAATATCATTTTCCTGCTGCCGCGTTTATAGTAACAATAGTCAGAGGGAGGGCAAAAGAGACGGCAGCAAATGGATTTTACCCTACATTTGTGTTATTTATCTCAGAGGACTGTAATTAGCATCTGCTAAACCTTTTTTTTATTTAAATCACAATGGTGGCCAACTTGCACGAGCACACGAGCTCTGGCGAGTCTGATAAATTCCTTCTGCTGATTAGGCAACACGTGATTAAGAGATAGCAAAGAGCAGGAAACCTTTGACCTGCAGAGCACACCTGACACGCGCCCAGAAGAGGTGGGATTCGGAAACCGCCGTTGCTGCGGGTCTCTTTTATTAGCGGCGCATATCTTGGGCACGTCAGCAGCTCATTAAAGAGAGAAAAACAGCTCCTATCTTCAGGTTTGTTTTTTTCCTTCTTCTCTTTGAGTACAAGGAGCCGAGTCTTTCACCGAACCAGGGCGGGTTGGCCAGGCAGAGGAGGCTGTGTTGACAGCCCGAGTTTACTCATGGAAAAGAGCACACAATGTGCGTTCTGTTCACTCGCTGACTTTGGAAGCAAGTCAGCGGAGAACAAAGCCGTCTCAGTCCTGCTGCTCTCTGCAGATTTGGGGTTTGTCCTCAGGTTTTCGAAAGTTACTCCAGAAAGAGTAACTTGACGTAAAACTGCGGAGGCCCCGAGCTCCAGCTGTCTCTATAACAACACGTGTGAGTAAACGGAGCAAGAGGAGGATGACATAGCAGCGCTGGGACGGGGTCAAAAGGCACAGACGGGGGACTGCAAAGAGACACCAGAGACTTGGCAGCGCCGTGTCTGGAGTTCAAAGCACGAGCCAGTTGGTGGCAGACATGCTCGCCTGCACGCGCCGCTCCCTCGCTCAGTGAGCAGGTATTTGATCAAGCCGACCTGCTCGGGCACAGCTGTGAATGTTCGAAGGAGGAAAAGAGAATCTTTGGATGTTTGTGGCGAGGGTACTGGCGAGTATAGCAAGCATGTGTGCATTCCCTCGCAGTCAGATGGCCCCAGATAAAAATGAGCAAGAGCATGTCCGCTTGTGTCTGACGGACGGCCTCGCCGTCTGCAGCACGTGCTGTCTATCACGGCATCTGCAGAAAAATGCACAGGAATAGGGTGCGCATACTCGGGCGTACTGCCGTTTAAGGGAAGTACACTTCACTTTTCTGCTGACGTACATGGGCATGGGCCGGCTGCTGGATTTTGGTGGTTGGCGGCTGAGCGTTTCACTAAAACCCACCTCAACCTTCTCGGGCTTCACACAAGACTTTTGTTTTGCCTCTGAAGCCGTCACCCACACCAACGCAGACACTGACGCACCGGGCAGCTGGCTGGCCACACCGGCGGAGCGGAGACATCTCATGCCCCTGCCAGCCGCTGGCAGGTCTGGTTTAGCCAGTAGCGGCGTCACCACAAAGAGCCTGCAACCAAGCAGAATTAACAGTCCTTTCACACAGGCAAGGATGGAGAGGCAGGGTGGAGGTCTCGGACACGGCTGTGTGAATTTGCGGGCATGAGGTCAGCTGGTGCACACCGCTTCCCTGTGGATGAACTTCAATGGGACTGTTAGCCAAAAAAAGGAAAAAAAATAAAATAAAAAAAAAATCATTAGACAACCAGACAGTTGAATGCTTGTGTGCCTCATCACACAAATGTTAGCACGAAGTGATTCCGGCTGCGGTTGAACCCACTGACTCATCCTCTTTAGGGAGCAGCAGGGGAATTCCTCTAACACAGCAGCCAGGGGCCTTATCGCACATGAAATATGTAAACCATCCTGGGGTGTAAAATTACAAAACGCCACCCTCTGAAGCCTCTGGGGATGACACTTGACACAAATAAGTTGATGAAAAAGCCTGCTTTGATTTGCCATCTTCCTATGTCTGGCCCCGCCTCCCCCGCCTGCACTCTTCCCATCCTTTTACCCCGACATGCGGGTAACACGTCTAGAGTGCAAAGGGATCCCTCCCCAAACGACCACATCACAGGCACTGCCAGAAAGTGAGATGCAGATCTATATTTCCCGTCAGCAGCTGTTTTTGCGTTGCTTCGCTGCCACTTTGGCGTCCTGAGTGCATGTAAAGACAAGAGCAGCGTCAATGCCTCGGAAGCCAGTTTACGAGATCCATTTGCTCCCCCACACATCTGCTAACAAGCTCTTAATAACTGCTTGTGTCATAACAGAGGGCTAGATGGAAGCGGTCCCTGGGGAGCCCAACGCCACTGAGGTAGTAAGATCGGAGAGGAAGCTCTTTCCGATGACAGACAAAGAAGATGTCCGCTGAGACATCCACACAAACAAGATAATTATCACAAGCAGCCACGTGTGCGTCTCTCTGCACACACATGATTACTTACAGACATAACAGACACACAATCTGGTATGTTGCTTAATGAGGGGCCATCAGAAGGCTGGCTGGCTGGCTGTGTGTGTGTGTGTGTGTGTGTGTGTGTGTGTGTGTGTGTGTGTGTGTGTGTGTGTGTGTGTGTGTGTGTGTGTGTGTGTGTGTGTGTGCGCACATGTGTGTATGCAGTGAAAACTCATAAGCTGCTGAAAAATGTTGTTTATAGTTTTCACTGGCGTGACTTTTAACTGTCATCCGCTCGGCTCGGGCTTTATGATGTGGGGAGGGAGGAAAAAACAAAAAAAGTGGATCTTCCGTCGAACGCCAGACTTCAGTGACATGTTTCCCAACGTAATTGTTTGGCGCACAGGCTTCCTGTGGGATTTTCCGACCATGCGGGCTCACGATGTGTTTCGTTTTATTTGAAGGCCAAACTATCTGGGACGTGTTTATGTTGCACATTCCTTAAAAGCTGAAATGTCAAACAGAAAGCAACACGTGTCTACAGCCATGGATGAGAAAAACATCTATTCAAGACTCGCTTTTTGACTGCTTCTGACACATGTTTACAGGAGTGTTTTTTTTAATCCTGCAGTCATGTGGCACTTGCACAATGAGGTAGAGTTTAGCATCGCCTGTTTAGCAACTTGAACCATCTGTGAGCGTCTATTTTTTTAAAATCTAAATGTGTGTAATCAGGGAAAACGTTGAGCACACAGAATTCACTATTCTGAGCGGTTATTTACTGCAACATTTTTGGCTGCGTCTGTCTGCGGCACTCAGCGTTTACTGTCGAGGTTTACGAAACATTCTTTTTCCCCAGTTTACAAATCTGGCTGATTTTTCATGCTTTCACGAAGAGTCGATATGAGCACGACGGTACTAGATCAGTTGGTCCCTCTCTAATTGGTGAGAGAAAAAAAGAAAAGAAGAGAAATGAGCATGAAGAAGAGTGTAAAGCTAAATTTCAATGGCGATATCTGTGTCCCTCTGTTCGCCCAGATGATCCTCCTCTTTCCTGCCACCCATGTTTTATCAATAGGTTTGCACCTTGGGGACAACCTCGCCTCTGGACCTATTAGAGTTGGATCGTGAGGATCTAAACTGGTAAAATGGGAAGAAAAATGATTTGTATCGACATATTAACCATAAATCTCAGCAGGTCCACTGGTCAGTGCTGATGGACTTCTGCGCCTCCTTTCACACATGCACTGAGGCGTCCGGATCTTTGGTTCTGCTCAGAGGTGAGGGTGACATGAAAGAGCCTCAGCAGCCTCAGCCACCTGATATTCATGTTCGAAATGAGCCAGTTCTGTACTAGAAAAGTAACTTTGTAGTTGCTAAATCCATTTCGGGGGCCTGCATAAGTCCCTCCAGCCCTCTTCAGATTAAATGCCCTGAACTGGCCAAGGCTACTGGTTCCAGTAGCGGGTCATTTGAAGGTTACCTGCAGCTTCCTGGCACTGGCTGCGGTTGACGTAGGCAAAGTGGTGGTGGCAGCTCTGGGACTCACACACGCAGCCCTCGGAGGTCAGGTTACAGCCGGAGAACGTGCAGGTCGGGTTGGA